>JAJOZX010001513.1:270000-342500 GCA_023014485.1 Bathynomus jamesi | reverse complement strand
GGGTTGAATTGCAAGCGTAAGTTTCAGCGAAAAGTTCAGCTTTGTCAGGAGAAGAGACGGCAACCGTGCCATCGGAATGGAAAAGAGGAGGGAAAGAAGAATCAATAAAGTTGTTGAAGTGGTTCTTGGCTAGGTGCCAGAAAGAGCGAGAAGAATTAGAATTGGATAGATTTTCACATTTTTGTCGGATGAAGGAATTTTTGGCGAGTCGAAGAACAGATTCTGTACTATTCCGGACAGAAATATAAGCTGCGTGAGAGTCAGGAGTTGGAGGGCGACGGTACCTTCTGAAAGTCTCCTCTCTATTGCGGATAGCATTAGAACAAGTAAAGTTAAACCAAGTTTTTTTGCATTAGTTGTAGGAATAGAATATGGAATGTACGCCTCCATGCCCGAAAGAATCACCGCTGTGATGCACTCAGCACACTCGGAAGGGCCCCGGTCACGGAAGCAGTAATGATTCCATGGGAAATCACAGAAGTACTGCCTAAAGGCCTCCCTTGGGAGGATCCAAAGGCCGAATTGGAGCGACAGAACAGGAAACAGATACAAGATTGTGATCGGAGGAGCCCAACGGAGAAAAAAAAGTTTCAAAGATAAGAAGGATGAGAGGAAAGAAAAACCCAGAATGTTGGGCTTATCTCCAAGGCGATCGGGGATACGAGTAGAGTGCTGTACAATCTGCTCTAGGTCATTTAGGATAGAAAAGTTGTAAGCTAGTTCACCAGGGATGTCAGTGAAATGGGCAGAAAGCCAGTGGTGAACATTGAACTCTCCTAAAATGGAGATTTCAGCAAAGGGAGAGCGGGAAAGAATGTATTCCACTTTGGAAGTGAGGTAGTCAAAGAATTTTGGATAGTCGGTAGAATTTGGAGAAGGGTAAACAGCGTAGATGTATTTGGTTTGAAAGTGGCATGTAAGCCGAAGCCAGTGGATATAGAATTCGGAAGATTCGAGTTCGGGTATACAAGAACAAGTTAGGATATTTCGTACATACAGGGTGTTTATAAAGTCACTATCTATTTCAGTGAAAACGTAGCAAAAAGGGTAAAATTCAATAACAATACAGTATAATAGAAGGCATACATTTAATGAATACTTAAGCATACGATTCTACATGAGCACCATCAGTATCTATACAGAGTTCGAATCTGTCAGCAGCATTGCGGAACACATTTTGGAGCATGACAGGGGTTATTTTTGTAACTGCTGTTACGATACGAGCACGTACGGTAAATCTTGCATATCTGTGACCTTCGTTTGATAGACGTTTGACTTGATAAAGCCGCATGCAAAGAAATCCAAGGGCGTTAGGTCAGGAGATCGAGCCGCCCAAGGCCTGTTGCCTCCACATCCGATCCACCGATATGGAAATCGTTCATTTAGGTACTCCCGAACAATGTTTGCGTAATGACAAAGTGCCCCATCTTGTTGAAAGACGACGGTGTTTAAAATGCCATCTGAATGAAGCTGGGACATTTACGTGCTTGTATCGTAACAGCAGTTACAAAAATAACCCCTGTCATGCTCCAAAATGTGTTCCGCAATGCTGCTGACAGATTCGAACTCTGTATAGATACTGATGGTGCTCATGTAGAATCGTATGCTTAAGTATTCATTAAATGTATGCCTTCTATTATAGTGTTATTGAATTTTACCCTTCCCTTTTTGATACGTTTTCACTGAAATAGATAGGGACTTTATAAACACCCTGTATAAGCAACATCCACCTTTAGAGTGAAATTAAGTATAGAGAAAGTAAGAGGGTACAGAAAAGGGGTTCCTGTCAGTCGTCCCAGACACCTGAGTTTCAGTGAGGAAAAGAAGATGAGGTTTAGAGGAGGAGAGGTGGTGTTCAACAGATTGAAAATTTGAGAAAAGGCCACGAATGTTGCAGAAGTTTAAGAAAAGTGAATCAGATAAAGGTGCAGAACATATCGAATGGGCGGTAGCAGATCCAGCCCCGCTGCCTGGGTCTGCTTTCCCGGTATCGGCAGGGGGAGGGGGAGCCAGAAGTGGGGACATTTATGGTCCCTTCCCCAGGGGACTCCAAGTCTCTTGAAGTTGATGCCATTTTTTTTTTTTAATTTTGAAAAGATTATGTAGTGTGTAAGGTGCATGTATATGTAGTGAGGAATACGGGCTCCAATAAACCTTAGCCCCCCCCCCCCGCCCATGACCTAAACCATTAGAGGTACAGTAAAACTAAACACCTTATAAAAGAGAATTTAATCCTGCATTTAATGAGAAACAATTAAAACTTGGTGTTCCCGCCATTGGCTTCCGAGACAGCCTGAATTCGCTTTGGGTAGCTTGCCAAAAGTGACGTGAATAGACCTTGATCGTTACGCAAATTTGCTAAAACAGTTTCAATGTGTTGCGTCATTGTATCCTTCGAAAATCGATTTGCTGCAGGTTCTTGAAACAAGAGACATTCAACCTTGTCCTTTATAACTGATCCAATGTGTTCACAGACGTTCAGGTCAGGAGAATTTCCTGGCCATTCTTCATTTCCAAAGAAATCGATCTCATGGTTCCGCAACAACTGTTGAGTGGCTAATGCCTTAAAGCAGGGGGCCTTATCGTGCAGAAGTGTGACCTGATCGACATCCATAACATTGTTTGGGTTTCTTAGAAAAGGAATGACATGCTGGGATATAATAATATCACGAAAGTACTGTCCATCCCAACTCTGACCATTTGACTTCAGCACCCACATGAGCTTCTTTGCAGTGAACAAAACAAACACACCAACACCGTCTGGACTTTTTAATAATTCGCGATAATGTTCATTGTCATCAATTTCATCTGGTGTTGTGGTGTAGTTAGGCCGACGTGTTACGTAAACAAAAAATTCATCGGAGACAGCTAAATGCATGAAATCATCCACATCCCAATCTTCAAGACAATGGGAAAACCACATTCTGTCATCAATGTTAAGTTGAGTTTTTCTTGGCTTTGGAAGTTCATGCCAAGGCTTTAAACCTTGCCTATGACGGTACAGTCGAATGAACTCACCACTAACAATCTTTCCTCTCAACACTTCGATCTCTCTAGAAAGTTTAGCACAGCTGTTTTTCCGCTTACGTGTACCGCTTTCAATGATGTCCTTTGTTTCCTGAGAGAGTGGCAAATTTGGACGCCCAGATTTGGTTGTATCCATTTCACATTCATCCAAAGTTTTATTCCAGTTTCTTTTGACGAAGTCCTCACTTCTTCGCAACTTTTTGGCAACCCATGAACGTGTTATAAAGGTGGCTCCAGCATCACGAGCTTCCCGAAATGTTATTGCTCGTATGCGATCTATCACACGTTGCCTCTCCGCATCACTAATTAATTGAGAAGCCATTATATTATCACTTTATCAGCTAGAGTAATTTTAATACCTGCAATAAATAAAGAATTTTATATATTTTTATAATCACTAAAAACTATTTCGATATAAGTAAACATGTAAGCTGCAAATGGGGGGGGGGCTAAGTTTTTTGGAACCCCTTAGGGAGAGAAGTGTGTGTTTGAGAGCATGCTGGACTTCTCACAGAGTAGATGAGACACGGTAAAAGATCAACTAAGGAGGACAGTGACAGGAGAAACGGGAGTTCCAACACTCCCTATCTTCTGTCTAACGTCCTCCCCCCACGGAGTACTTCCCTGGTCGATTGGTGTTTACAATCTCCTCCTACAGATATATACAATATTATGCAAATTAATGTGAACAGGACAAAAAAAATTAGAATTTTCAGTTAACAGCATACATTTTGAAGACTGGAACAAACCTTAATATGTGATTAGCTACCTTTAGCTTTGATAACGTCTTGAGCACACTTTGGCATAGAATGTACCAGTTTTTCACAGATTTTCTTTAGTTCTTCATGATGAAACCAGACTTGGATGATAGACTCAATCAGTTTTGCTTTAGTTATACAGTCCAGTTTTTGAAGTCGAGTCTTGCATATGTCCCATAGATTTTCAATTGGGTTTAGGTCTGGCGAGTTTCGCAGCCACTCTAAACAGCTGATGTTGTTCACTTTTAAGAACTCCTTAATACATTTTGATGTACATCATGGAGCCAGATCCTGTTGGAAAACTCCCTTTGGGAACAGTTTCTGCAGCTGTGGTTTGCCATGTCATTCTAGAACCTCAGTATATCGCTTACTATTTATCATGCCTTCCACAGGCACTAATGAGCCAGTTCATCGTGCAGAAAAACAACACCAGAACATTTTTTTCTGGGTGTTTCACAGTTTGGTTATTTTGTAACTGGTTGTGGGCTCACCAGATGAATGGCGTACAAATCGATTTTGTTGACCTTGAACAAGAAAAATAACTCGTGCATTGTACAAATCTTTTGACCAACCAGCATACGAGTATTTCTTGGCCCACGCATAGTGTTTTGTCTTCATTATTGTCGTTAGCAATTATTTTTCCATAGGTTTCTCGGCTTTGCGTCCCACCACCAGCAATCGACGTCTTACAGTTGATGATGATACCTGGATATTTGATGCTGCTAACCCCTGGTTAAGCATGTAACTAGTTTTTCTGGGGTCCTGTTTGTTCATTCGTATTAACTTTGTATCGTCTCTGGATGTTGTTTTTCATTTTCTTCGGCAATTTCTCTGTGTGAGCGATGTATTGGTTCATGCGATGTATTGGTTCTTTTTCTTGGGGTAATGTCCAAATTCAACTCTGAAACACAGAGCGTACACACGTACTGACTCTGATGACTGACAAGAATAAACTAAATTAGACAGAAACTGAATGACAAGCTCGACTTCAAAAGATGCTGCAATAGCATTAATTGATGCTGCAGTAATGTTTCAGATGATACAGTAATGTAGGGTATACCATAAATAATTAAACTTATTCATAAAATTGCATTTGAAACGCTTTCATTGGTTTTTCATTAAAAACAATGAAAAATCTTTTTTTTCTATGTTCACATTAATTTGCACAATAGCCCACGTCGGGCTAGCATCATGAAAAAGAAAAACTATAGTATTTGTCATTTATCATTACTTATTCGGACTATAGTGGATTTAATTATCTTAGACGAGTTCCTTGTTCCATGCACGGTCTGTGTGTATCACATATATATATATATATATATATATATATATATATATATATATATACTGCGATAACTGCGAACACTGTATCGATAAGAAAGAATTGCATATCGATGGATTCAACTTACTAAGAACGGATAGAACAGCGAGACGTAAAGGTGGTTGTGCTATTTATATACATGAAAGGCATATGACAAAGACGGTAATAAGTAAATCCAACAGTTTCGTGGAAACCCTTGCAGTGAAGATAGAGAAACTAAACGTGGTATTGATAGTCATCTATAGACCTCCAAACTCTCCAAATTAAAAATTTTCGGATGCCATTGAGAATATCAGAACCCTAATAAAGTCTGTAAACTCTCCATCCCCTAATATAATACTCAGTGGCGATTTTAATTTCCCATTTATAAAATTCAAAAAGGTGGGTAGAAATATATTTATACAGCAAGATAAAGGGGGCACAAAAGAGGACCAGGAGAGTAGTATGGACGCAAAATGGGAGAATGCAATACAATTGCAAATGTTGAACAACGTTGCAAGAGTGCCAACCACCCTTTTATTGCAAGGCACCCATACTGCCAACCCCTCCCCCTTTGTTGCAAGGCACCCCACAGTGCCAGTGCCACCCCCCCTTCCCCCTTGTTGCAAGGCACCCCCTAGCGTCCATTAAATAAACCTTAATGGCGACATTTTACAAATACGCCTTTACACAATATAGATACAATTATACACCTTTACACAATACAACGAGTGCTCACAAATGGGTACCTTTTTTTATCTGTCTGCATACCAACTCGTCATTCATTTCAGTGTCGCACAAGTCAAATAATTTTTAAAAATTTATAAATCCCTTCCCACGTGACATGTGCAGGAAAAATGAAAGGCAATACATGCCACAAATGTTACTAAAATATCCTTGGAAACGGTAAGAGTTCCATACAATTTCAGGAATATGTAACTGTTCGATAAAGTTTACAACCACAGGGTCATTCCATGGCTGAGTGCCGAGTGAATCAAAATAGTACATTCTTTCCCTATTTTTAAAATAGATTGCAAACCAATGAATCCTCTCACCCTCCACAATGCCGGTGTTCACGATAATCCCGTACCAGTTTCTCGTAGTTAGCAATTTCAATATTTCATTCTTCTCAAACACGCCGATAAATTTGGAGCGTGTGATTCGGTCATTTTTCATTACTCTCTGGAGTGTATTCGCGCCCATTTTAAAAGTCTGTGACCACGTTCCTGAAACGATCAATTTCTATTAGAGCTTGTGATTCGAGGTACACGAGTACGCTAATAGACGCGTCTATAGGGTTGGCAAATTCCAACCTGACTGAGATGTTCCCACTTTGTTGTGGACTTAAGTATGTGTTTATACTAGCAGACAAGTCAGGCGTAATATCAAATGAATAAAGGTTAAATTCTTCCACAAATTCTTTCTGCGTTACGCCAAACCCAAGCTCGTCACAGGCACCTACATTATGAGCCACATTACTATAAGCTCTCGCGCAGAGCGGGAACACAGCGTCTGATGAGTAGTCCGTAATCATAGGCCCACCCAATGCGACGCCATTTACATATAGTTATATTTTTAAGGCCGAAATTCTCTAATTTAAAGGCGCTTTTTTTATATTTTCCATTCGTCGAGGCGTGGTCCTGCATTCCAATTAATATCCTTTTAGGTAGAATCCCCATGGCCACGTTTTCTAGCTGCTTCGAGGCCAACCCGGCGGGCACCGTGTATAGTTTGATCTGTACTCTGTTAATTGGGTATTTTACTGTTGCGTGTATTAAATTTTTTTCAATTTCTACATATTTCGGAGAACTTAATTTCACTCGCCGTACACTGAAATATGTCTCCATGACGTGAATCACAACGGGTTTTGCGCCCTCTTCTTGATCAGTCCCCAGATTTATGCAGATCTCAGGATTCATGCGGTTGAGCTTTAGTTTCAGATCGACGCCGTTCATAAGCAGTTTCTCCTGGAACGTGAAGTCTGTATGAAGACGACCAAAACATTCGTATATTTTTTTTAGAATTTTTAAATTTATCCTTTATACTACTTTAATCTGTAGTCTGATAATAGCCCTCGGCGGTTAAAAAGGTGTCCTTCGCTTCTTTTGAAAATTTTAGGACATTTTCGCAATCCGTTCCATCTGAATGGGTTATACGCAGTTTAGCTTACATGTGCATGCAGCTCGGGTCAAAAAAGTAAGGGCCTGAGCTGGGTATCACGAATTCTATAGGGGCATTCGGCGAACTAATTGTGTTTAATGGGTTAATTGTAATAAAGTCGCTATACTCAATAGAGTCCTGAGTGGGGGACATATCAAAGAGGGACAGTTCCGATTTACAACATTGTGAACTACACGGGTGGATGAAACGCGCCATGACGAGTCACAAATAGTACCACCTCTCTCAACAACTAGTAATCACCCTATGATTCGTGAAAGTAGTGTCCTCAGCTTATATCAGTTAAAAAAATGATCAGCCATAGGTTTCATACGCTTAGAACACTTCTTTTTTGATGGCCTTTTACGTTTAGCGCCACGTGTTGGTAACCCCCTTCTTCCTGACAGCACTCTTCTTTCCGCCATCACGCATTTTTCTCTTTGCATCTTTGATGATTTCGTCTCGTGTATGTTTTAAATGTTTTTAGAGCTTCTTTAGGTTTAGTTCCACCCATTTTGTCTTCGACCGCGTTAAAACCTGATTGAAAAGCCTTCCTCCCGAGGTATCTAGCACCCCTCTTCAACAGTGGGACAGCGGTGCGTAGTATGGTTGAAAAAATGGATCCAAGCCCACTCCCACGCTGATATCTCACCCCTCGATAGACTGTGAAAGGCCTTCGGGTCATTATAACTGACGAAAGTGAGCTTCACTGTTAAGCTCCCATCACCGAATGGGAATTTTTTTACCTCAATCGTTCTTCTATATATAGAGATGTTGGTTAATAGATTAGTTGCAACATTCACATAAAGGGGCTTGTCATGTGTAATGCTCAAACTTTTTCCTCTATGGTTGGGGATGTGTGCAATGCGCAGTAGGCGCGCCTGGGTGTCCCCAACAAATTGATCCTCAACGATATTGCTGTAAATATACCACATGTCTGGGGATGGGCAGCTTTCACTCAATTTCTCCATCTTCAACTGATACATTAAGCTGGACAAGTCATGTTGTGCCCCGTGAAAGGTATCTCTTTGTGAACAGCTCTTTATCTTTAATATTTCTACTAAGCGTTGATTTTAACTTCAATGTGCGTGCGGGCGTGTCTATGTTTACGACTTCAAAAAGTAAATCGTTTGTCAGGTACGACTTTTCAAGACTCTTGTTTAACCCCGTCACAATATCCATGGCTGTGTCATAATGCCCGATTCCTAGCGTTACATTTGTACTATAGTACTGTACCTCACCGAATAGTACTGATCGCATAGTATTGTTTAAGGTTATGCCTAATTTTTTACACTCATCGATTCTTCTAAGGATCAGAAATATGATTTGCTCATTTTCAAGAGTTAAAAATTTGGTAGCTAACTGGAGTTCACATAAACCCACCTCATACGAATCACGCTCCAATTCAATGGGTCCGTGGAGTTCTGTCACAAAGTTGGCCAGAGTGTTGTTAGGATGTACAGACAGAGAAGAAGAGGACGGGAGTGTGACATAGAAGTGTCACACTCCCGCCATGTTGCATACTATTTAAGCCTCATTATTGCAGCAGCTTTTATATAGGTGTTGAAGCTTTCTGGGTAACCCAGCCATTTCACCAGGTACATTTTTCTCTTTCCTGAACTTTTGCTGCCTAAAATTTTTTCAATTTTAAACACACTTTTTCCTAAATTAAATGTCACTTTCTGCAACTCCTCGCGGTAAAAGCCTCCAGCGATCTCTTCCCCATTCAAATCTTCAACGTAATACATCATTATCTCGCCTTTAGGTCTCATAGCACTAACTTTAAAAATCTCACGTGTCCATCCTTGCTCAAATCCCTTCGCGAATTTATTTCCTGAACGTGATAACCTTACATAATCATTGATTTTGAAATATGTAGAGTGTGGTGGCGGTGCTCCATCTCTTCTCACTTCTGAGCGCGTACCTCTTTCTAAAACTTCGTTAGGTGTTGTGCCAATCTTACGGGGGTGTGAATGGTTGTATGACGACGCCAATGACCCGCGAACGTTTATATATCTGTATATGTTTTTATGTGTAAAATAGCGATGCATGCGTTCCTTTATGGTACGTTGAACTCTTTCGGCTAAAGAGGCCTTATGTATAGAACTGCTAGTGTAGTAACTGATATTAAACTCTGTCAGCATGTTGTGAAAAGCGCGACCTATAAATTCTTTCCCCATATCCAGACAAAAATAGCCAGGAACCCCCCATCTTCTTTTAACATCAACGTTTTGGTCGCTTTAGCAAATGTTTCAAGCGATTTACTTTTCAGTGGAATTAACCAGATATCTAGAGAATACATCTATTATGAATAGGATGTAGCGGTATCCGTCATTATACACTGAATATCTTTGCATGTCTGTTAAATCCGCTTGCCAAATAGAGTCAATCGAAGCCGCTGTTGTCTTGGCCGCTTTAAACCTTTTTCTCCCGCAAAAACCTCTCAACATCTTTTTTCCCTACTCAGTAAACACCTCCCTACAGTCTATTAAAGCCGCCATAGGAGGCGGGCTTAGAAATGTCATAATAGCGTTTCCTTAATATGTTAGCTATTTGCTTATTTTAGAGACACGTGGATATGGTTGGCCGTTTGTTCTCTTCTTTCTCCTCTTCAGAGATGCTACTGCTGGGGGTGATGGCGTACTCAGTTGTGACACATGCGAGACTTGATCCAAGTCGTTTAACCTATTCAGATTACCTATCAATGTTTTGGGGACATTTATTTGTTGTAGTCTTGCTTTAATATGCTTCCATCGTGTTGGTGAGGGCCCGTCCCACTTTCTCACCAGATCATGAACAATGTCAACGATGTTGGATTCTTGTACCCTTGTTCCTTCAACAATGACCTCGCCTGTATTGGCCCACTGTATGATGGGGTCCTCACTCAATAGATTATAAAGATTTAAGCCTTTATTCCTCAATGTATGTGGGAGACTGCTTTTTAATACATGTTCGATGTGTTGTGTTCCGTTATTCTTTGGTTGGTCATCTCAAACGTCGGGCCCAGGTCCTATGTCGCCATGCTCAGCGCTGCTCGCCCTGTGCCTAATAACCACGGGGAGCTCTGCCGGATTCTTAAAATCTTCATACTCATGAAGAAATTTCTGAAAAGCCTCTTGGTACAAGATCCTTTTCTCATCAGGTGACTTTTCACTGTTTAAAAGAGCTAACAATTCGCTTTCCATTCTTTTAATTCTACTTTTACGGGGTTCTAGACCCATGTCTGGAATCTTTGAACTTTGCAATGAAGCATACACCTCGTGCGGAATCACTACTATCTTCATTATATTAATCTAGTCAGTAAAGGCCCCAAAACTGAAAATAAGATGGGGAGGAATGCTCCCCACTTTGTACAATAATTCGCTTTTTCTTCCCCACACTTTGACTTTTATGAGCGAACGCACGTATTATGTTCTTGTAACGACGTAAGCGAGCCTTCTGAGGGGGTTTCATTGGCACATTACATTTTATAACATTAACACAGATTTCACAGATGCATTTCAAAAAGTCGGAGTCGATATTTTTAACAAACATCTGTTGCAGTGCCGGGGCAATCGTTTCAGGGTCGTTTGGGAATACTGTATATTCGTTCTTAGAAACACCCTAAATGTGTTTCGTGGGTGAATGTCACAAAGTAAATATCCGTAACGCTGACTTGTGGCTTTTTTATAAACCTCCAAAAACTCCTTACGCTGATCCTGGAACATTTGATTGGCTAATATCCATATTTGTGACATCTCTACGTTGTGCGAATAAGACTAGATATTGTGTATTTAATGACACATCGCGCATGTATCTATTTTTTAAAAATAGATTCCGATTGATGAAGAATACGCTTATATTAAGATGGTTGGAGAACAGTGTAAATGTCTCGGCAAACGTTTAATCCATTTCCAACATGAGATCATCAATTACACTGACTGTATACTCATTACCCTTTAACGAATTAACGTCATATACACCTTTGTGGAACAAAATTTCATCTTGGTTCTCGTTGAACACTGACTGATACGTCGAATAGCACCATATTACTTTATGCACAAATTTTGAGAACATCTCCCCCTTATCTTTAATGATTTTAAGCATAAATACAGTTTTACCACATCCTGTAGGGCCAGATATAATACATGTGGAGGGGCTTCTGAACCTGAATTTTTCTACAGATTCCATCTCTAACACGTCACACCCCTAAGTGGGTCATTTACAAAATATTACAAAATTTAAGTGCTGCTCCTTATATTCTTGTTTTCCTTCTTCCACAGAACCGTGAATGACGACGATGTACAGCCACCCATCATCGATATCACAGATGAAACCGATGACCGTGTAGCTACGGAATCCTTCCCCGCTGACGAACCCTCACCAGCGATACCTGTAGCAAGCGACAATTCAAAGCGGAAGCATGATGAAGAACCCTCCACGTCAGGTATAACGTGTGCCAGGATTGCGGCGGTTGTTAGACCCCCAGTAATAGAGCCCCAACCTTCTACGTCTTACGACACAACCCCCACAATCGTACCTTCCTCAAATATGCCATATTATTCCTGTTCAGCTCCGGGTACTTCCTCTACAGCAGCAGCAGCTTCTCATACTGTGGAGGATGGTATAACATTCGAGTTGGTGCGCACCGCTACCCCTGCCCCTGCCCTGATTAGAAATCGGTACGTGGTCAGGGTTGATCCTGGCTCCCTGTATACCAACGGTGTTGGACTGCGACGCGTAGTTGAACGTGTTGTGGAGTTTGCCCTTCAGAACTGTGACGAACGTGAAGTCCGGACGAGGTTGTCCTTCAGGTTCGGGTCAGTAATACCGTTCAGACGTTTGGTGGCTGTAGACATAAAATATATCTTGGGCCGTATAATGTAGGCCTCTCAAAGTAGTACAGCCTTCAATATGGACAACTTCATGGTAGATATTGACAGAGTATTCCGGGTTGCGGTCATAGTGCCACACTTTATACTCTTAATTTCAATTCTCCAGTTATTTACAGAAAGCGTTTAAACGTCGATCGTGGTAGGAGCTCTATAGCAATAGGCTTAGCTCATATGTTCACTGTGGTAAATACATGGACGCAAAAAATTTGGCTGCCTACGGTTGTGCAGCGTGCCCGTAAACTGGCTTCAGACTGTAAGCTTGAGTTTGAGTGTAATATGGTTCCTGAAGAACTGAGAAGGACCGAGCAGGAAATGAATGCACGTTTTAAATGCAAAAAACTTCATTTTTCTACGTGAAGGTCAAAATATGATAATAAAAACCCACTCTAATAGAGAGAGTTTATTTCCACAACAGTTTCGATGCCCACTGGCATCCTCTTCGGATGGATACAGAAAAACGAATGAACCAAAAACAAGAGGGAAAAACAGTCCAGGAACCATTACGAAATTCGCACCTAGGTTAGATCCTGTTCTCCCGACCCTGGAAGGGCATTTTTTTTTTTTATTAAAGGGACCCGCTTATAAGTACATTCGCACAAATTTAAAACTATCTTCCTGTTCTATACATACAGAGTCTATTATTTTTTATACGGAAATTATAAACCGAAAAACGAATGAAAAAGGCGAGAAGGAAACAATCCAGAGACCATTAAGAAATTCGCACCTAGGTTAGATCCAGTTCCCCCGACACCAGAAGGGCATTTTATTAAGGGGTCCCGCTTATAAGTACATTCGCACAAATTAAACCTATCTTCTTGTTCTATACATACAGATTCTATTATTTTGACATAATTACTGCATTTATTATTGCATTTACGTTTTTTTTAACATTTATTATTATTACCTTTACACTTATTACCTTTATTTTATTACCTTTATTATTACATTTATTGCATTTACATTTATTTCCACATTTATTACTTCCATTATTACATTTACAATTTATATTTATTATTCCATTTACATTTTACCGAAAAAACGAATGACCCAAAAGCGAGTAAGGAAACAATCCAGAGACCTTTAAGAAATTCACACTTAGGTTAGAACCCGTTCACCCGACGCCATAAGGGATTTTTTGACCAAGAATCTCATTAGAGGGTCCAGCTTATAAGTGCCTTCGCACAAATTAAAATTATCCACTTGTTCTATGCATACAGATTCTATTATTTTTCGTTTGACATAATTATTGCATTTATAAAGTAACTTACTTGATTCCCAATCTATAGCATGATCATTTGGCTGGCGTGATAAAAAAATTGCATTATTAGTATTACAACTTCTGAAGGCATATTTATGTTCTTTAATGCGCGTTTCAATATTTCTTCCAGTTTCTCCTACGTATACTAAATCACAACTTTTACAGGGAATGCTGTAGACACAGGCTTGTTCCTGTTTTGCAACGTTATTCCTAACCAATTTACTTTTTACAGTAGACGAATATTTGAACGCCAAAGCAAACTTAAAATCTTTCGTCAACGGTTTTAGTTTTTCTAAGCCGGCACTGTAAGGCAAACTCACATATTGTTTTTGGTTAACTGAAGGTTCCCGAGGGGCATAAAGATTTTCTGGCTTTAAAATATGCCTTTCTGATAAACCACTCAGGATATTTTAAATCCCTAGAAATGTTCCAAATCTTTGAATATTCCAGGTCCAGCAAATGTGGGCTACAAATCCTGAGTGCTCTTAGAAACATGGAAGAAATAATTAAGCTTTTAACCCCTTCATCGTGATATGAAAAATAATGAATGTACGAATTACAATGAGTAGGTTTTCTATAGACCGTGAAATTGGGCTTTCCGCTTTCGTTAATGACCAGAACATCTAGAAAAGGTAATTGTTTGTCTTTCTCCCATTCATATTTAAATTTAATAGAGGGAACAAGATTATTTTAATGACTGAAAGAAAGTGTCAAAGTTGTTCCAGTGGTCAGGCCAAAATGAGAAAATATCATCTACATAACGAAACCAAATTAGATTCCTGGGACATATTGTTTGCAACAATTCCGACTGATAATATTCCATGTATAATGTACTCAGTGTTGGGGATAAAGGGGACCCTGTGTCTACAGCATTCCCTGTAAAAGTTGTGATTTTGTATACGTAGGAGAAACTGGAAGAAATATTGAAACTCGTATTAAAGAACACAAATATGCCTTCAGAAGTTGTAATACTAATAATGCAATTTTTTATCACGCCAGCCAAAATGATCATGCTATAATGCGCCTCGGTGGTGTAGTGGTTAGCGTCGCTGACTACGAATCCATCTGCCCCGGGTTCGAGACCCGACGGCAGCCGGCGCGCAGCAAAACCCAGCTGTTCATCCTTCCACACAATAAAGAAAGTGGTTGGTAGGTAAATGGGTACCCTAGGTGGCCTAGTGGTTAAGACGCTGGGCGGCTGATGGGGCGTGGTTCGGATTCCACGTTAAACTGTAGGTCTAAGGTGGAGTGAAAAACTTGAACTTCGTCAGAATGAACAATTTGGGCGGAAGCTAACCAAAGGTTAAAGGTATAGATTGGGAATCAAGTAAGTTACTTTATAAATGCAATAATTATATCAAACGAAAAATAATAGAATCTGTATGGATAGAACAAGTGGATAATTTTAATTTGTGCGAAGGCACTTATAAGCTGGACCCTCTAATGAGATTCTTGGTCAAAAAATCCCTTACGGCGTCGGGTGAACGGGTTCTAACCTAAGTGTGAATTTCTTAAAGGTCTCTGGATTGTTTCCTTACTCGCTTTTGGTTCATTCGTTTTTTCGGTAAAATGTAAATGGAATAATAAACGTAAATTGTAAATGTAATAATGGAAGTAATAAATGTGGAAATAAATGTAAATGCAATAAATGTAATAATAAATGTAATAAAATAAAGGTAATAATAAGTGTAAAGGTAATAATAATAAATGTTAAAAAAAAAACTAAATGCAATAATAAATGTTGTAATTATGTCAAAATAATAGAATCTGTATGTATAGAACAAGAAGATAGGTTTAATTTGTGCGAATGTACTTATAAGCGGGACCCTTTAATAAAATGCCCTTCTGGTGTCGGGGGAACTGGATCTAACCTAGGTGCGAATTTCTTAATGGTCTCTGGATTGTTTCCTTCTCGCCTTTTTCATTCGTTTTTCGGTTTATAATTTCTGTATAATAAACAACAATGTAATAATCAATGTATCATAATAATAAATTTGTAATTTCTGTAATAAATAATAATGCAATATTAAATATAATAAATGTAATAATAAATGTAATAATTATGTAAAAAATAATAGACTCTGTATGTATAGAACAGGAAGATAGTTTTAAATTTGTGCGAATGTACTTATAAGCGGGTCCCTTTAATAAAAAAAAAAGCCCTTCCGGGGTCGGGAGAACGGGATCTAACCTAGGTGCGAATTTCTTAATGGTCCCTGGACTGTTTTTCCCTCTTGTTTTTTGTTCATTCGTTTTTCTGTATCCACCCGAAGAGGATGTCAGTGGGCATCGAAACTGTTGTGGAAATAAACTCTGTCTATAAGAGGGGTTTTTATTATCATAGAATGCACGTATAGTCGTATTTGGAATGGATGATCGTCGTAAGACTGTGTATGTTTTTAAAAGCTGCGTGAGAGATCGTACAAGACCTCTACTTATTTTAGGATTGTCAGGAACATCGTATCTCCCCATCCGTAACATAAGGGCTCTCTACGCTAGTTATGATAAAAGTCGTAAGTCGTAAGTCAGACTATCCGTGATGAGTGCATGGAAATCGAGTGTGATGAGTGTCACAAATGTGGAAAACGGACAAACGTTTTTAAAACGATTGCACACGACAGCCCTGTGAAACTCTTTGTATCCTATATTGTCGAATTAGCGGACAAGTTACAAAAAATGACTGTATATTCTTGCCCATAACGGGGCAAAATTTGACACACAGTTCCTTTATAAGGAGTTGCTTGAACACGAGTCGTCTGCGATATTTACAGGTGATCCCTATACAGGTGATCCTTAATACAGATACAGATAAGAGGTAATGTACAGTTTAAAGACACCCTGCTGTTCACACCTTGTAAATTAGCAAAGCTACCCAAGGCCATGGGAGTAGCCGCTGAAGTTTCAAAAGGGTATTTCCCTTCACATTCCTCACTAATGAAACTTTAAATTACGTAGGACTACCTCCACCCAAACATTACTTTAACTACATCAACATGAGTGCTAGTGAGCGTGAAGATTTTGACCGCTACTACAACAGTTTTAATGAAGCTAGTCCATACAATATAGCTGATGAATGTGAATGATATTGCGTGAATGTTGTGCGCGTGCTTAGAGTATGTTTCCAGGCCTTTAGAAGGATGTACATAGCCCGTTTCAAATGCGATCCGCTGCAAGTCGCAACCACGATCGCCTCATTATGTTTTACGATGTTCAAGAATAACTTCATGCCTAAAGACACCTTAGCAGTCATTCACAGAAACAACCCCCGCAGTTATGGGCACAAGGCTATTTACTGGCTCATACACCTACAGCAACAGACCGGGGTATACATAAAACATGCCCGCAACACGGGTGAAGTACCCGTTAAGGTCAATGGTCGTGTTTTTTGGGTTGATGGCCTAAGTGAGGATCCAACCACTGGTGAGAAGACTGTGTATTCCTTTAACGGCTGCTGGTGGCATGGATGCCCGCGCGCTGAGTGTGCCGTCACAGGGGACCTCCATGGAAGATCCCCGCCGACAGCCTCGCATGGACCCGTAACCGCGATCAACTTATAGGCTCCCAGTTCACTCACAAGATCGTGTGGGAGCATGAGTATGATGCACGGATGGAAACAGATGACCAGTACCGTGAAGAAATAAGGGCCATCAAACGTTCAATGGTGTTGGACCCCCTCAAATGCGGTGACAGCTTGTTTGGAGGGCGTACAAACCCATTCAAGCTATACTTTCCGCCTACGGAGGGCGTGAAACTCCATTACTACGACTTCTGCTCTTTATACCCCTACGTGATGAAGAACAATCCGTACCCCGTAGGTGCGCCTAAAAAGCTGGTGGGCCCCACCATACCAACCATCGAGGAGTTTTCAGCTAACTTGAATGAGCGCTACTTTGGACTCTCTTTCGTAGACGTGCTCCCCACTCGCGATTTATGGATGCCGATCTTACCCGTCGTTATAGATCACAAGCTCATGTTTCCCCTGTGCGTGAAGTGCGCAGAGGAGAACAACGGTGATTGTAACCATACAACCAACCAGCGTAAGATCAGAGGTGTGTATATACAAGCCTTAAGCTGGCCCTAGCCGTTCACCATGGGTACAGAATATTGAAGATACATGATGTGTGGAGGTTTCAGAAGCTACCCAACCTTTTCACGCCATATATAAACGCATTTTTGAAATATAAGGTAGAAGCATTGGGATAACTGCGAGGGGTTGATACCGAAGTTGAAAAAACGGCTTATATTCAGCGTTACCGTGCCCATGAAGGTATACAGCTTGACCAATCCAAAATTGTTAAGAATCCTGGCAAGCGCTTTAGTGCAAAGTTATGTCCAAACAGTCTTTGGGGGAAATTTGCACAGAATACTGGCAAAGGGAACGTTCATTTGGCACGAAGATTTAGTGAAGTCTGGGATTATGCCAACGCTCCCGATAAAGGGGTTATGGAGATCGTGAATGTAGGTAATACTTACATAATAAAGTACAACATCACCGAACTGGCCACAGATACCTCATGGGTTACAAACATACCTGTAGCCAGCTTCACAACGGTCTACGCCCGCATCAAGCTTTGGGGACCACTGCACTCTCTTGAGCAGAGGGTGCTGTACGCTGACACAGATAGCGTGATATTCACAGCGAGGGAGGGTGAATACATGCCTGTTATTGGGGAATTCCTCGGAGAGCTAACTGACGAGATCGAGGATGAGTATGGTGATGGTGCATACGCAGACTCATTTGTATCAACAGGGCCAAAAACCTATGGGGTACGGGTGAGAGTGGGGGATGATATGAAATATATCGTGAAGGCTAAGGGTATCACGCTTAACCATGCCAACCGACGAGTCGTTAACTTTGACTCGTTGAAGGATCTAGTTTGCTTGGAAGATGTGGGCGACCAGCCACCCCAACTGACTGTGGGGACCCACAATTTTCGGGCGCAGAAACTGGTGTGTGAAGGAACTTAGGGGCACGAAGGTATGCTGTAACACCTATAAGAAACGTTACCAGGTGCCTGGTACCTACGATACCGTACCCTTTGGATACCTTAATCCTTGATTATATATATATATATATATATATATATATATGTGTGTGTGTGTGTGTATTGTTAACGATATGTTTGTTTATTACATATATTTGCATCAATTAAGGTTTCATTTTCTCCTTTGCGTGCGTGTGTACATTCCTAAGCTCCGCCACTGTAAGATCGGTCACGTGACTCTTGCCACTACCTGAGCATATCTCTTCCCTGCGTGTTTAGTTGTCCGCTACAAGCCCTGGATCTCAGACATGTATTTTCTCGCGTAGACGAAAAATAGTAATGGCTACCTTTAATACTGCGTGTTCAACGTTTATGAAATGGTATTCGACAAAGTTCGAAGATGTGGTCGATACTGAAAAACTCCCTATTCCACCCTCCTTTGATACTTTTAAGGTTACATTGAACCGTGCGAAGGAACAAGATGTTCAAATACTCTACGGCTATTCTGGCGAGGGCATTGTAGGATTTCGTAGTACAAGCGATGTATTGAAGTATGTTGTAGACCTAATTATAAAAGCTCACATATACCGCAGAGTAGAAGAAACAACACGTTCAGAAGATAAGCAACGGTTACGGATAATGAGTCTTGTTGATGAGTGGTGTGACAAGCGATATTATGTCATGTTACATCATACCGAGTACTCGTACCCAACGGTTGAGAATGTAAATCTTGTCATCATGAAGAATCTTAAATATTTTTACTACTATATTAATACATAACATGACGAGGTTTGTAGTGAGGTTGTGGCTAATGGCCTGTGCGAGTTTTTAACAGAATTTAGAGACGCGTATCGTTTGTTAAACAAAAAGGAAAAATATGGGCATATGTTTCTCTCAAATAGTGCACCGGATTGTGAATAAGATGTGTTTAGTTTGTGGAAATGAACGTCTGGTGAGCATTCCGATAAAACATTAAAACCGGTCTTACTTCATGTAGCGGAAAAATTCTGATTGCCCAGTATAATGGGCACAAGTATTCATGTTGGAACAAACCCGTACACGCTTCAGCAGTTTATGGTGTGACTCGCGCCTCCCGTTGAGCCGCCCACCTGTGTACCTCACAAGAGTTCGAACAAACCCGTACACGTTTCATCAGCTTATGGCGTGACTCCGCCCGTCGAGCCGATCCGCCCACCTGTTGCTCATAGTCATCTCAGAGCTTGAACCGACTGGACGTGCGAATACGATGGAACTTCCTTTGAGAAGCATTCTCAACGCCGTGTACGATGTGTCCGTGACGAAGTCATTGCGCGTGTTCAGGCGCGAAACCGGTGCCATTAGCTATGTACATGAAACGACTTGTAGGCAAGCAAACTCTGGTAAACGTAATGTTATTTATTTAAGTGTTGAGGAGATGAATAGTGAGGAGATGAATAGAGTCTTTGTGATAGTTGAAAAGTGGGGAGAGGACCGTTATAAAATACAGGTGTAGGTACAAGAGAACAGATTAGTGATGCCCCTTCATATGCCGTTGTTTGCACGTTGTGTATAAATAATGATCAGCCTTGCATTGATATACGACTGATGTGGAAGAATTCATCTGATAATAACGTTCTTGTTCCTACGCGAAACCGTTTCATCCTCGACAGAATGTTCGAAATTGTTGGATTCCGCAAGCTGAAGCCTATATTAGAAGCGCATGTCACGGATATTATTTATTTTGACACGGTTCTTGAATACGCATACACCGCTCTGCTCGACGGATTTATCGAATGTAGGAATGAACAAGGAGAGAATGGTCTAGAGCTGGATGTTTATTTAAAAGGTTTCGACTCTTTGAAATATCATGAACTTTGGTACAAAGCACTTCAGCGGTACAGGGCAGAGCTCACCTACACTGTTCACCCTGAAGAGCTGTATCTCTATATAATGAGTAGCTGTCGTTACGACTTGGAAGATTATTTAAATTGCCGCTATGCAGAGTGAAGAAGAGTTCACGATTGAAAAGCTCAGGACGGTAAGAATAAACCCTCGATTGGAAAGGAGTGTTTATAAACTTGTATTAAATAATGATGTAGCTAACGATGACCTCTTTGTGAGTGCTTTTGATTGTATTCTAGCCATGTTTAAAGATAACTTGTCAGCCGAATGTAAAGTGGGCACAAAAATAGTATTGAATGATATGAAGGCCATTTATATCGAGTATAGGTTTCCCTATAACTTGATTGGTGAAATATTGTTCAGGCGTATTTACCGCGTAGTGCAAAGCAATAATGATGTGACTGTAGACTCGATTACGTGTGAGTTTAGTGTTTTGCGCCGTAGAACATAAAGTATTTTGATGTATATTTAATTATTTAATATAGTTGTGTGTGTGTGTGTGTATTTTTCCTGTACTAATATGTTGCTGATTATACTCCTTCGTTTGGTATATTATTATTTTTTATTTTCAATATTATTATTTTCAATAGATTTAATTATTTAATATAACTGTGTGTGTATATATGTAAAAAGTGAACAATGAACAATTCCTACACCATCATTATATGGATTCATTGTCTTCATGCAGTACTTATGTTCGTATAGTTTTTATGTTCGAATGTCCATTTTTACATAAGAACCAAAATCGCTTAACGCGAGTTTGGATAATAATTTTACTTGTAGCTTCCTATTTTTGTTCGTGTCACAACCCTACGATCTACCATATCTATGGTTTAGTCGTATCCATTTTCCATTTGTTATAGAAGTTATTATAATTAATTATGAATTGTCTTGCATCTCACCCTCGACCCTAGATTATGCATACACATTGCATGTAACAGGATTGGAACCCGTAGTTGTACTTCTTAGTCATTACTACCCACTCTTTGTCTCTAATTCGTTCTTGTAAATCTTCCTAATAATGATTTGTACTATACGTAAAAAATTCAATAACTATGACGTCACATTTTCCCTTCATCATATATCTAGTATTCAATGTATGAAAATTCTTTAACATCATACTAAGGACGAAACACTCTATAGAAGTCATTATTTATATGTTATGTAGTATAAATATAACTATTATTCGACCATATCTCCCGCCCCCATACGTCCATATCTTATCTTGATCATTATCCTATATAAATTTTATTAAATATTCATTTTTTCTCATTCGTTCGAAAACGCAAAAATACGTTCTCGTATTGTTTTTTTATTATTTTTTTCATTTTTTATTTTTTTACTTTCAAGTGCGTTCACCCCTCGCAAGATATTCATAGATGCTGAGGTTAAGTGATCGAATTCCGCTGACTAGCAGATTCGAGCGCCTCAAAGATAAAATATCTCCGTTCGCTCTGATTTCAAATTCATAACATATTATAGCATATTATTTCGTAAATAAATTATCTCGTATGTGCCATGTACTTTGTATTATATTTCTAACATCTAAATTGTCTATTAATATGAAACACTGTAAAAAACAAAACAAAGTTATAGTAACTGTTTAATTGTAATTAACTGTAATACTTTAATTTAATATAACGTAATGTACTTTAATGAAACTGTAATTAATAATAACTTGTAATGTACTTCAATGAAACTGTAATTAAATGTAATGATTTAATTTATACTGTAAGAATGTACTTTAATAGAAGTGTAATTAAACAATAAGTGAATATGAAGTAATCCATAATTGTAATCGTAATTGTAATGAACCAAAATTAATACGTACTCAGTCGTGTACTTAATTTGTACTTATGTGTACTATTACGAAATGATATCGCCTTCATAAATGTAGATTCGGCAAAAATATACGATTAGTTTTTTTTTTTTTTTTTTATTGTTTTTAGTTGAAATTTTTTAAACCATCTGATCATGTGTTTAAAAGGGGGGAACTTAACCTTCGACTGTCTTCCCCCAAACATTTAAGTTTATATTATACATGTACTTGTAAAATTACAGCACTTCTTCATTAGACTTCTTCATTAGACTTCTTGATTAAGTCACTTCATATTAGCACCTCATTAGGACTCCTTTGTTAGCAGCCTCGCTGCGGGGAGGGGGCAGAGGCCCCTTGCCTTCTTAATATTTTTAGATTCCGGCCTGAGCCATGGTCGAAAGAGGTCGAACCTCTACCCCTGTAAATTCAGAGCAGTACCTGTATATTTTTAAGAAGTAAATTACCGTAAGAGAAACTTTTCATTTTTCCCTTCGAGCCGTGCTCTCTTCAGAACTTAGTCAGAAAAGTCGATAATTTTAGTATCAGAGAAAGTATCAGAGTATTATAAAAAGAGAAGAATTAAAAATTGGCGACCCTTTGCCCAAATTAAGAGACAACCCAAGCACCATAGAAGATATTGGCATAACAGTCTGGCGAGTCTGTAGCCAAGAGTTTAACAGAGTGGCGACCGAAAAGAATTAGAATGTTATAGAAGAAATATCCGTTGCTTGCCTCCTAACTAGAACCCCCGTCGATCCGAACCACCCCAGGGCCATAGACGGAGGGGTTAACAAACATATATATATATTTTTTTTTCCTGTATTAATATATTGATGGTTATACTACATCGTTTTGTATATTTTTTAATATATATATATATATATATATATATTCCTCGTTCGTATTTCTTATGCTATTATTATTTTTATTTTATTTTTTCATCATATATATTCCATCGTTTGATTGTATATTTATTTTCTATATATTTCGTGAAATTTATTCCAATAATTCGTCTAAATAAACAGAATGATGTAATGGTGTTTTATTTAATTCTTTTGGTTGTAAACGACATTATTATTTAATTATATCAAATGTCTGCCTTCTAAAACGGCTAACGGATTTCTAAGCCAACTGTCAAAAATATCTGAATAGCGCAATCTAGCAGTTGAAAAGGTAATTATATATATATATATATACCTCTGCCTTCTAGGTATTCTACGTCAACTGGCTGGTTAAGCCAACTGGAGGATTAAGCCAACTGGTGGAATATGCCAGAATATATGCTTTAATTAAATAAATAGCGCAATATGGCAACTCAGCCCTAATAATGTGCCTGCCTTCTAGGTCTTCTAAGTCAACTGGATGGTTAAGCCAGAATATATGCTTTAATTAAATAAATAGTGCAATCTTGCAACTCAACCCTAATAATGTACACCAGAACAAGCCATTTACGCCTTCTAAGTGAACTGGCTGGTTAAGCCAACTGCCGGATTAAGCCTTAATATATGATTCAATTAAATAAATAGCGCAATCTGGCAACTCAGCCAGTTAAGCCAACTAGCTGACTAGGAGCTTATAAGTCGTAATATGCGCTTGGCTCCTGACAAGCGAACACCTCTCTTCCTCTCCTCCTTTCTCTCTTAGGTTAGGTATACCCCTTTAGGGGGTGAGGCCGTCCCAACTTATCCCCGAAAGAGGTCTCCCTCGGCGGGAGTTCATTGCAACTTGGAGCATAACTCCTCCCCTAAGTTACATAACATTTTGCAACATCCCCTTGTTGCATAACCTTATGCAACACTGATCAACATTTGCAATTGCATTGCACTCTCTCCTCTTGCGCCCATGCTACTAGCTTCTCTGAATCCCCTCTAGCTGTCTAATGTCTTCTTTTTTTATATATGGGTATGTTAGGACCGAGCAGTATTCCAATTTGGGTATGATCAGTGTTTTCAGTAGACGAGTCATTATATGCCTATCCCTTCGTTTAAAGTTCTCAGTATCTGCTCAGTTATTCTCTTTGCTCTGTTTACTGCTATTTTATTTTGTGCTTCAAATTTCGCATCATCAGTCATTACAACTCCTAAATCTTTTGCTTTAGAATTTTTCTGAATTTCCTGTCCACTTGGGGTATAGTATTCCATGGATTTTAGGTCCCCCCCTTTTCCCGTACCGTAACAGCTGAAATTTCTCAGTGTTAAACTTCATATTGTTGTCTTCCGTCCACTTGTAGATTCTGTTTGTGTCGGTTTGTAGAGATCCTATATCTTCTAGGTTTCTTATTTTTCTACTGATCTTTGTGTCATCGGCAAAGGATGTTACTGTGATGTCTCTGATAACGTCCTCATCTATGTCAGTTAGCATGATTATAAAGAGTAGTGGAGTTAATACTGTTCCTTGTGGTACTGACCTGAGGACCTCTGATTCTGATGAAGATATTCCTTGTACTGTAACGACTTGCCGCCGCTCACTAAGGAAATTATATACCCATTTCCCTACTTTTCCTGTTATTCCCATATATTTCAGTTTATGTATTATGATTCCATGGTCACACTTGTCGAACGCTTTGGCAAAGTCTGTGTGTATTATATCATAGTTTTCATTATTTCAAGTGCATCAATAATGTTGCTGTAGTGTTTCATTAGTTGTGATAAGCATGATCTGCCTGACCGAAATCCATGTTGGTTATCATTTAATTTTTTCTGTCTAATTATTCTTTCAAATATTTTAGTGAGATGAGTTGTAAGCGACACTGCCGCCTCGGATCGATCTCCTCCTTTATATATTGGGACTATGTTCGCGCTCTTCAGGATACCCGGTATTTCTTCCGTGTCTAGAGATCGTCTCCATATCCAATATCGGGGCTCAGCGATTGCATTCTTGCAGTTTTTGATCAGTGTGGCATTCCATTTGTCCGGTCCTGCCGCTGAGTGTGCTTTTAGTTTCCTATAGCTTGTGTAATATCGTCTGTCGAAAAGTCGAAGTCCGTTATACTTTCCCCTTGTAGTTTTTCTTCAAAGAACGCGTTTCTATCGCATATCAGTTTGTCAGTTTTTGGGATACTGAAAGATGATTTGTTCTGAGCTCTTAATATTTCAGATACTTCTGTTAGATCATCTGATAAAGCACCGTTTTTGAAAGGTCCAATAGTCGTGTGGTTTTTCGACTTCCTTTTTGCAAAATATAGAAGTACTTTGAGTTAACCTTTATCGCTTCTATAACGTCGTCTTCTTCTTTTTCTGTATGCTTCTCAGTTAGTTCCTGTATGACGCAATCGAAACTCTACAGTTTATCGTTTAATATTTTTCTGATGTTGTTATCTTTAGTTACTTAATTTTAGTCACTCTTTTCCTCTTTCGGAACAATGACCTCTTTTGTCTCTCGAACCTGCTTCTCTTTCCTCTTTGTTGTATTTTTGGGACATGTCTTTCCACAATTTCCAGCGTCTTCTCCTCTAAGGTCATTAGTATTTCTTCCGTTGTCTTAGTCTTGGAGATGGTTTTCCAATCTATTACTTCCATGCTGTATGCAACACCTTCCCATTTTATAGCTTTCGAGTGAAAATTAAAAATTTTGAATTTGCTTCTTTCTGTTGTTCGTGTTCTTTCCTTTCCCGTTGCTTTTACATTGGTTGTTATTTCAATAATGCTGTGATCCGATATTATAGTTGGGGATTTTTCTAGTTAGGTTGCTGTTGTTTGTGAATACCAAATCTAGGCAGTTGTTTTTTCTTGTGTTTTCTGTTATTTCTTGTGTTAACATAATTCCTCAGCTAGAGCTAGTAGCATTTTTACTTGCTCCTGGTCTTCCCGTGTGCCCCCCTTGTCCTGGTGTATACATATATTTTTTCCTATCCTTTTATATTTCATGAATGGAAAATTAAAATCACCAAAGAGAAAAATATTTGGGGTTGGAAAATGTAGATCTTTTATCCAGTTTCTTACCTCTGTAATGAAATATGAGAATTTTGAGGTTGGCGTGTTCGGGGGTCTATACATTACAATTAGTACCATATTAAATTTTTCAGCTTTTGCTGTCTGAAGTACTTAGAGTCATTTCTGCCATATGCCTTTCGCGTGTGTAAACAGCACATCCTCCTTTACGTCTCACTGTTCTGTCTGCTCGGAGGATGTTATAGTTGTCAATTTGTCTTTCTTTTTTGTCAATACAGAACTCACAGTTTTCACAGTTCACCTGACAGACGTTTAGATAGGTTTCCGTGAGACATGCAAAATCTGTTCCAGTTTCTTGCATGAGTCCTTTCAAGTATAAAACCTTGTATTTGCTGGATGGTATTCAGTACTTGAATTGTGTGGGCTACATCTAAAAAATTGGTAGCCCTCTTTGTTGCTGGTTTCGTCTGCTCACCTGTCGGGTTCCTTTGAGGGTGGTGATAATGGCATTTTTGTCCGTATTTGCACCTATATATATGTTAACCCCTCCGTCTATGGCCCTGGAGTGGTTCGAATCGACGGGGGTTCTGGTTGGGAGGCAGCAACGGATGTGTTACTTGCAGTAGTTTCTTCTATAACATTCTAATTTTTTTTCTCTCGCTATAGGGTCAACAGTTGTTAATTCTTCTCTTTCTATAATACTTTGATACTGGTACTTTCTCTGATACTAAACTTATCGACTTTTCTTTTTATAACTTATCGACTTTACTGACTGAATTCTCGGTAGTGCTCTGAATTTACAGGGGTAGAGGTTCGACCTCTTTCGACCATGGCTCAGGCCGGAATCTAAAAATTAAGGAGGCAAGGGGCCTCTGCCCCCTCCTCGCTGAAAGGCTGCTAACAAGGGAGAGATAATCGTAGTAATAGAAGTGAAGTAGAAGTCATCATTATTTTACAATTACATGCTTTATATATAATCTAAATTTTGGGGGAGTGCAGTTTGAAGGTTAAGTTCCCGCCTTTAAACACATGATCAGATTTTTGAAAGATTCTAAATAAAAATTAAAAAAAATAATAATAAAAAAATAATCGTATTTTCGCCGAGTATACATTTCTAAAGGGCGACATAATTACATTGAGTACAATCCAAGTACATCACTGAGCCCATTGCAACTTCGTTTATTACAATTATGATTACAATTACCAATTATTATTCACATTCGCCTATTAACGCCAATTATAGTTTTATTAAAGTACATTAATTATATTAAATTGTTATCGTTAATTAAAGTACATTAATTACATTATAAATCATTATCACCAATTACAGTTCCATTAAAGTACATTAATCACTTACACAAAGTACATGGGCACACACGAGATATAACATAACGCATGATAATGTGTTATAAATCCGAGGCAAGCGAGAGGAGGTTTTTAGTTCAGAAGCGCTTGCTTTTGCTGTGTTTAGCGGAATTTGACCACTTGCCTAAGCATTTATGAATATCTTGCGAGAGGCGAAATAATTAAAAAAAAATAAAAAATAATACATGCGAACGTATTTGCACGACTTTGAACGAACAGGTACGAATGCCTAAAGTTTTGTACACATATTGGTACGTAACACAATAGGTTGTGTGCGTAATATAGACACGAGTAAATATGGACTGATAGGAGGGCATAAGTAGACAATAGGTAGATAAATAAATAAGTAATAAAATTAATAAAGGATAGCGGTCAAGAAACAACATGGATGTGACACTGAAACAAAAATAGAAAGCAACAAATAAAATTTGTATCCAAACTCGCGTTAAGCGATTTTGGTTCTTATGTAAAAATGAATATTGATTATTCATTCTTCATTTTTACAGTGCTCTCCCTTTTAAAATGATATTAATACAATAATATAATACAATTAATACAATACAATAACAACCTCCCAACTAATTCAAACTAGATGATGACTAATGGTTTTATAATTACAAATTTATATAGAGAACAAGCGAGTTCGGGTGGTTGATTTACAATGCACAGTAATCAAATCTTTAACATGACACTTGCTTAGAGAGTTATTATAAAATATAAAAAATTCAAAGATTAATACTTTAATTTATGCAAACAGAATAAAAGGATTAATACGTTAATTTAGACAAACAATTAAGTTAGACAAACAATGATATTGTTAAATTTTTAACAAAATTTTATTTTTCTGTGGGAAAAATTACATAAAATAGCATAGTTAGCACTTACACGCAATGAAATAGTTTATTGTGATATCCAATGATTTTAGCATAAGGTTTGTATATATAGTATATATAGTGAGCATACATGTGTGTGTGTGTGTGTGTGTGTGTGTGTAAGGATTCGGGAGGTTTATGAATTAACAAAGTTATATAATAATTTAACGACAACTACTTAATATTAACCGAATGAAAAAAAATATAAAAAAATATAAAAATTGAAAATAGAAATCAATTATAAATTATAATGAACTAACATGAGGTTATAGGGTCCATACTTTTAAAAAAATAAAAAAAAAAACTTTGGTTAAACTGTGGTTTGACTGAAGCCAAAGAAGAATTAACCATGATTGAACCATTTCTCTGGTTGACACGATTCAACTGGGGTTGGGGTGTTAAAATAAAAAAACAAAGTTTGGAGTACTACATTCGGGGGAATTGAGTGACTAAGCGGAGAGATATGTCTGAAATGGTGGCCGGTATATTCCCCCACGGTATATTCCCCCACGGTAAATTCCACCATGTATATTGCACCGAGGGTAAATTCCTCCACGATAAATTCCACCGCGGAAAATTCCCCCTATGGAAAATTCCACCGCGGAAAATTCCCCCTGATTTCTTTTATTATTTAGTTTCAACTTTGAATATATCTATAAAATATATCTATAAAAAAAACCCTATAAAATATAACTATAAAAAATATATCTATAAAATATAACTATAAAAAATAATTTATAATAATAATTTAGTCAAATAATATGAAAAACGGTACACAAACTGGAAAAGGTCCAACTACACTAGGATTTTTATGAGACAATTTTTAAATGAGCATCAAATAAAACATTAAAACTAACGAAAATATTACGACTTAACCTAACCAATCGTCAATATATATATATATATATATATATATATATATATATATATTATATATATATTGACGATTGGTTAGGTTAAGTCGTAATATTTTCGTTAGTTTTAACGTTTTATTTGGTTAGGTATACGCGGACAAAGTTGGGGAACGTAAACTACACTAGGCACCACTATTGACGAAAATTCCACCAGGTAAATTCCACCAATGGTAAATTTTTAACCTGTTTTATGTGAAAATAAATTTCCCATTTTTTATTTTTTTAACTTACCTAATTTTAATTAAAATACCAATGGTGGAATTTACCTTTGGTTAAATTTTCCATAGGGGGAATTTTCCGAGGTGGAATTTACCGTGGAGGAATTTGCCCTCGGTGCAATATCCATGGTGGAATTTACCGCGGTGGAAATTACCGTGGGGGAATTTACAATACGTCTTTTCGTGAGCACTTTGCTCTTTAGAAAAAGATTTATTGTCGCATTGCTTAGAACAAAAATTAAAGGAGTTCAAACAAACGCAGGGACGGCATGTTCCTCCCCATAGTAATTTAAAAAGGAAGTCATTGGGACATGATCGATTAATTATTACACAACTATGATCGTCACATATATATTACAATAATCATCAAAATCATTGTAAACAATTGTAAATCTGTTTTTGTTACAATACGAAAATATATAATTTCACCTATATATTTATATACGCAACAACTGCATGCAAAAAGGAGACAAATCGGTCAATTTCCTTCTTACAACAACAAAAAAAGGTTGAACTAAAGACACAAACCGGTCAATTCAGGTTGAATTTAATTTTCTCTTATAACAAAAAGAAAGGTTGAATTACATTCTATTAAACTAAATTCTCTTAAACTAAATTCTCTTAAATTACATTTTCTTAAATTACATTCTCTTAAACAACTAAAAAAAAGTTGAATTCAATTGACTGCATTGAATGACTTGGGACTTGAAAACTGACTTGGGACTTGAAAACTGACTTGGGACTTGAAAACTGACTTGGACTTGAAACTGACTTGGACTTAAAACTGACTTGGACTTGAAAACTGACTTGGACTTGAAACTGACTTGGACTTGAAACTAACTTCAAATAAAACTGACTTCAAATTAAACAAACTGACTTCAAAACTGACTGAAACTTCGAAACTACTTGAAACTGATTAAACTGAAACTGATTAACTTGGAACTGATTAACTTGGAACTGACTAACTTGGAACTGACTAACTTGGAACTGACTAGCAACTTGGATCTGACTGACTTGAAACTAACTGACTGACTTGAAACTGACTTGAAACTAACTGACTGACTTGAAACTGACTTGAAACTGACTTGAAACTGACTTGAACTTGAACTGCTATCAAGTGAAGTCTATTATTCTCTGGGGCGGTTGTCCCTCTTGGATGCAACCGACTGACTGGAAACTGACTTAAAACTAAAATTGACTGCACTCGAACTGCTATCAATAGGTAGATGAATAAATAAGTAATAAAATTAATAAAGGATAGCGGTCAAGAAACAACATGGATGTGACACTGAAACAAAAATAGGAAGTAACAAATAAAATTTTTATCCAAACTCGCGTTAAGCGATTTTGGTTCTTATGTAAAAATGAATATTGATTATTCATTGTTCATTTTTACACACACACACACACACACACACACACACATAATATATATATATATATATATATATATATATATATATATATTGTACAGTTGCCTGCATATGTAATGTTCCTCGCTTCACAGGCGACTCTGTACATGTGACAACGCCGCAGCGATAGTCAAGGTACCCCAACTAAAACCTGACTCCACCCTGTAACGTTCCGTAACGTGTGGGATGTTGGGTGGAGGAAGTGTTAGAGGGTGCCTGGTTTAGCGTTATAGAAGGTTGCTGGGGGATCTGGGGTGTCAAGTTTTAGCAAAAATAGCGTTACGTAATTTTTTAATGGCCCCTAATTATAATGCAATGTCGGAGTTCAACGCTGTTCACGGTCATATTAATCGTTTATCTTTATGAACACAATGTTTACTAGCCTTATACAGTAATAAGGGTCCATTATGATTACTGCAAATCTATATGAACAGATACCACAATACAACTTTTTATATACTAGTGAATTTGAACCAAAAATAGACATGACACAACCATCCTCCACACTCCCTCATTCCCCTTCCCCACCCACCAGTCTCGCGTATATTAAACAAGCAAAACAAGCAAATGGCTACCCTGCTAAACGAATTTTTTACGTCACTTTTTACAATAGAAGATGTAACGAATATCCCTACGGTCATAGACATAATACCTTTTGACAATGGTAATACTTTAGATAATATTGTGGTTAGTGAAAGGGAGGTAATGCGCTATATTGATAAAATGAAAATGTGTAAATCACCGAGGCCGGATTCCATATATCCCATACAACTAAAAGATTTAAAAGAAAGCATTGTTATGCCGCTAACAAAGATTTTTAATGCGTCTATTCCTGAGGGGTGCGTACCAGATAATTTCAAGTTAACAAATGTAACCCCTATTTTTAAGAAAGGCAATAAAGGTGCGGCGGGAAATTATAGGCCAATCAGCTTAACGTCTGTTGTAAGTAAGCTACTGGAATCAATAATTAGGGATCGTATAGTCGAACACTTGGAATTGCATAACTTGATTAGAAATACGCAGCACGGTTTTAGGCGAAACAAATCTTGCTTAACTAATCTTTTAGAATTTTTTCAAAGCGTGGTTGAAGTTTACGATAGTCATCGGGCGGTAGATGTAGTGTATTTAGATTTTCAAAAAGCTTTTGACACCGTACCGTACAAAAGACTCATTGAAAAAACAGGCTCATGGAATCAGGGGTGTAGTAATAAAGTGGATAGAAGAGTGGTTGCTAGGTAGGAAACAGAGGGTGGTCATTGATGGAGCCGAGTCGTCTTGGGCTAATGTAGCGAACGACAGTTCCTCAGGGTTATGTATTGGGCCCCTTGTTTTTTCTTATATATATTAACGATTTAGATGTCGGCCTAGCCAGTCCAGTTTCAAAGTTTGCGGATGACACGAAGTTGGGGGGGGAGGGCAATTAATGATGAAGATAGAGGTAAAATCCAGGAAGATCTGAACAAAATCGTTGATTGGTCAGTCATATGGCAAATGAGATTTAACGTCGATAAGTGCAAAATTTTACATATAAGTTCGCGTAACCGTAATTTTGCGTATAGTATGTCAGGGAAGGAGTTGGCAAACGTAGAACAGGAAAAAGATTGAGGAGTTATCGTCAGTGGTGATTTAAAAGTGGCAAAACAAAGTACAGCAGCGGTCATTGAAGCGAACAAGGTGCTAGGTTTTATAGCTAGGAATTTTGAGTAAAAATCGCGCGATATTATTATTCCTCTTTATATATCGAAAGAGTTCAACGACGAGTAACTAAGATGATTCCGTCGCTTAGGTCGAAGTCGTACGAGGATAGGCTTAAGGAGTTAAAATTAACTACACTCGAGACTACGAGGCTAAGGGGTGATCTAATCCAGGTTTTTAAAATTATGAATGGGTTCCATAACGTAAATAGAGATAGCTTTTTCGAAATATCACAATATAAGAGAACTAGAAATAACGGGTGTAAGTTGACAAGTAGAAGGTTCGAGACAGCAGTTGCGAAAAACCTTTTTACGCATAGAATAGTAAATAGCTGGAATAGTTTGCCGGTAGAAGTAATTAGTACACGTCTATAAACATGTTTAAAAATCGATTAGACGCATATGTTGATAGATTGGGTATAGTTTAAGGTAGTAAAATTAAGGTTTTTGTGGTTCGGAACCCACATAAAATTGTAGGTCCCCTCCGCCACCACGGAGGAGATGCGTTACACAACTACAACCACAGTTAGGTAGACCAGCCATAAGTCGATCCTAGGGTCGTTGTTGGTCTGAAACATTATAACATTATAACATTACATTAAATCATTATGTAACAGTACTAATAAAGCTGTTTGTAGAGTCCGTGTGCAGCTTTAAACCTTTACTAACTTACGAATCTACACGATTATATATATATATATATATATATATATATATATATATATATATATATATATGTGTGTGTGTGTGTGTGTGTGTGTGTGTATGTATGTATGTATGTATGTATTGACATTGAGCGAAAAAAAAATTGAGATAGTGAGAGAGAGAGCGAGGTAGAGGGGCAGCGAGAGAGTTAGTGGGAAATGGCTTATCAATTGTTACACAAAGAACTTGTTAACAGTTTCGATCGTAATAACAGTAACTGATTATCAAAATCACATAAGAATAATCCACGGTTATACTAGCATAAACATATCTATATATACTTATAAATTCATACAATATTATACTAATGTTTGTGAAATCACATTGATAGGCCAAACCGTGGTGTTGACATGGTTACTTGCTGTCGCCGTCCAGGAGAGACTACATATGGGCGTGTCAGTAAAAACCGTAAGGTGAAAGTTGCATGAAGCAGGATATCACCACCGGTTTGTGGTTGATGCCTATTATATTAATAGTGTTTTCCAGATTGTATTTGTATTATCAATGTGGAGAGATAATGATTTAATCACGATGGACAGATAAACCCATTAATGTTTTCCAGATTTCCTGTTGTATTATCAATGTGGCGATATTATTAGATCTTAACAAGGAATATATATATATATATATATATATACAATAAAACACCAATTATTTATTACAACAAATACGCAATGGTTGAGAATGTTTTACTAAATAGTTTATCATACAAAATGCTCACAATGTGCCATAGAATAACATAAATGGCACAGCTATACCAGGTTCATAGTTAGTATTTGGTCCATCCCCTATTATTATCTATTTCATCTTGTAATCTGTGTGGCATAGATGCAACATAGTTATGTATGATGTGTGGGTTCCTTTGGAACATCTCTCACTCAGCCATAGTGTGATCCAGCAGCTGGCGGCTAGTCCGCTCCTGCCCAGGCTCCCACGAGTTCACCACATTCACCCACACGTTCTCAATGGGGTTGAGGTCATACCCCTTACTAGGCCGGTCCAATAGTTCTAGATTTCGCTGCTCCTCGAACCACCTTCTAACAATCCTGGCGGTGTGGATGGGAGAGTTGTCCTGCAAAGGGACTTTAAATATTAAAAGTAGAATTATAGCTCATCCATACGCTTCATCAGTAACCCACTATTCGAGATACGTTTTAACCCCTATGTATTAGGGGTTTCTTTCAGCTAAATGTAATTGTGCGCCGTTATGCAAATAATACACACTGCAGTTATCCAGAATAAAATCCTAAAGTGTTGTCATAGTACTGAAAGAGTTAAAGAACAATTTTATGACCATTATTCGTACCATGTAAATATGAAAACCGGACATACAAATGCGTGTAATACATAGATCTTACTCTAGTAATAGTATAATATTCTATAACAAACAAATACAACATACCTGCATAAAGATAATCTGCTCAGGATAGGGCAAGGCATACGCGCGTACAGACGGCAGCGTCACCTCCTCCATGATCTCTATATATTGATCTGTCGTAAACCTCCCGTGGATCTCTGTCAGCTCTCCTAGTCCTTGCAGGTGCATCCATCCCCATACATTTGCCGTCACGTGCCCACTCCGCGCCACTTCGTAAATATTTTGGCGGGCATATCTCGTGTTGTCCTGCTCGCCAGCACCGAAGACGGCCGTGAGTTGTAGACGCAAACGTCTTCTCGTCAAAGAAGATAACTCTGCTCCAGTATGCGAGATCATTTATCGGAATGGGACGTTTTGGCGCCGACGTTCTGGCGCCGACGTTTTGGCGCCGCCGTTTGGGCGCCACCGTTTGGGCGCCGTTTGACGATTGGTTAGGTTAAGTCGTGATATTTTTGTTAAAACTAACGAAAATATCACGACTTAACCTAACCAATCGTCAAGGGCGTACAGTTGACCTAACCGGGCAGTGACGATTGGTTAGGTTAATTTGTGATATTTTTGTTAGTTTTAACGAAAATATCATGACTGAACCTAACCAATCGTCAATGGGGCAGATACCGGAAAAGTACCCATATTACATATACACCTTATAATACACTGACTCTTTTGCTCGCACCGCCAAAAAAGTAACGAAGGGTCGCGCTTGCTACATTTATCAAACACATACAAATATCCATTATGTGAAAACTTCTGTTTCCCTTTCTTACTTGATATATTTTCAGGCATTTATGCTATTAAGGGCAACAACACAACTTATCTGAAAAGACAGACAGCACTTCAGGTTAATAACCAAGTATTACTACTTAATACTTAATACTAATTAACGGTGGCGCCAAACCGGCTCCGCGCCCAAACGGCGGCGCCAAAACGTCCAACGCCAAAATGTCGGCGCCAAAACGTCCTAGATGGATCATTTATATGCTGGCGAACAAACGAGAGCCTGGCCTGACAATGTCATTCCTCAATCGTTTATTTTTTGGGAGGAGTACGGTGGTGATATCCTGCTTCATGCAACCGTCTCCTTACGGTGTCCACTGACACGCCCATATGTAGTAGGGTGTGTCAGTTTTAGTAACGTCAACAATTCAAAAACTACTAATGCTCAAATGATGTCATATTATCTAGCAAACTTAGAAATATCTTGTGTTATTTAAAAAAGCCATTTACCTACTTATATTTGACCATAAAGGTTTGAAATATAACCTAAATATGACTGTAGCATCGTATATCAATGTGCCATTGATATGTGTGGTCAACTTTGGTTATTTTTGGTGTGCAGTATGGTTTCTAAGTTTCACATAGTCAAAAAATGCTGGCGTTTTGATTGTGAATGCATGTGTTTTCCCTCCTTTTTGACAATTTTGATTACCTCATAATGTAAATATTGTATAATTCAAATTATTCGAAATGTTATGCGTGACCCAAACTTTCTGTATATTTTGATATGATAGATATATGAAATTGTCATTACTTTGAATAATTAAGTCTTGTACCTATAACAACACAACCTTTTATCTGAGCTTATAGGAAGATATTAAGAATTTCAATTAACTTTATTTTATGTAATCATAATCAGTAGGCCTATCCAAATTTCAATGACATTTCTTTTGTTCACAGGTCCACAGGATGAGTCAGAAAGAAATCAGAACCCGAAGCAAATCAAGTTGTCACCTAAATCATTTGGTGGGGACTGGGAGGGAACTTCCCCCTGCTGAGCTGCCCACAGCCAGAGATCTGCTGAGGTATGGTTTGTTGAGGAGAGAGATGAGTGAGGAAGATAGGAGGAATTACCCAGTTAATGACCTGATTAACAACGGCATTATTCCAGGGCTACTGGCTCAGTGGAGAAAGGCCAACGCTCTATTCACAGGACCTGTAATCAACACTGAGGTCAGGATCAGGGCTAAAGTGAAGGCACTGTGGGATGAGGCAGTGAAGGTGTCCATTGGCAATGTGAAGCTAGAGGTCAAAGATAGGTTCATGATGAAACTGGACAAATTGGTGGACATCCTGACTTGTCACTGTGTGATCAGGAGCTGCAGTGAGCTTGGGTGCAACCCTGTCTGCAACAGTGAGGTTCACATTGGCTGCAGCTGCAGGAGCGAGCAGAAGATACCAGTGCAGGAGCTTGCCTTCATTAAAGGTCAGAGAGAAAAGGTGGGCAGTGTGGGGACATACCAGATGGGTCTAGCTGATCACCCTGAGACCAGGAGACAGGAAGCGATGCTGCAGAGACAAGAGCAGAGAAGGAAGGCCGAGGAGAAGAGGAGGAGGAAGGCAGAGGAGTCAGCCAAGAAAGAGGAGCTGAGGGAGGAGTCACTGCTGGAGATGGAGTTGGAGGAGACTGGAGATATACTGGAGGAGGCAGGGAGGAGAGAGGAGGACGAAGACTTCATACCAGAGGCTGCGACAACTTCTTCCTTGCCTGTGGCTAAGAAGAAGAAATACAACACTGAAGATATCACCAACATAGCCCTGGCTAGCTTGAGACATCACACGGGGCTGAGAGAGACTGCAGAGATTGCCACTGCTGCCTGGATTGATGTTGGTCTTATCACAGAGTTTGACACAGCACTGGTGATTGACCACAACAAGGTGAGGAGGGCTCAGGAGAGATTGACTAAGGAGCTGGTCAAGAAGTTTGATGAAGAGATTAGGGAAAATGGCATCACCTGTATCTTTGATGGGAAAAGAGATGACACCAAAGTGATGATGGAAGCTGAGGGCAGTGACAGGCAATTTCCTGGCTTCATTAAGAAAGGACACTACACAGTGTGAAATGAACCAGGTGGGAAATATTTGTGGCATTTTGTACCAGAGGAAGCTGCAGAGGAGAGAAGTCATGCTGAGGTCATTGCTGATCATCTGGTGAACTGGCTAAGAGAGAGAGGAGCAGACCAGATCATTTTGGCCATAGGAGGTGACAGTACCAATGTGAATACTGGCTGGGAGGGAGGAGTAATGCATTATGTGGAGGCCAAACTTAGCAGGAGGTTGGTGTGGATTGTCTGTGACTTGCACACTGAGGAGCTAAGTCTGACACCTGGTGACTGCACTGGATGGCAAGACATTGAGCAACAAGTGGTCTGGGCCCCTAGGGAAGATGTTAGACACTGCCACTGAGCTGGAGATCAACCCAAACTTCACGAGGATCACTGTTGGTCCTCCTCTACCCCATCTCAGTCAGGAGGTAGTCAAGGCAAGGACCTCAGCACAGACCAATCATATGGCTGCAGAATCATCACTACCATCAGATCGAGAGAGGTACCTCAGAGTCTAGCTCTCCTGGAGATTGGGCCAGTCTGTCACAGTAGTGGATCACCACGGCTCTAAGGTTCTGCAGATTGTGGATTTCCAAACATGGGCTGAAGGGTAAGAACCTGAAGAATCTGAGGATAATTGTGGGATTCATAGTGGGAGTCTACATGCCAAACTGGTTCAACATCAAGTTAAATCACAGCTGGGTGGAGGGTCCCAGGCATGTACTGTAGCTGGAGCTGCTCAGAAGTCAGAAGAAGGAGGTGATAGGAATAGTGATGCCTACAGTGAAGAGATCAGCCTGGTATGCACACTCTGAGGCTGTGCTCCAGGCCATGCTGTGCAGTGAGGTGGAGGAGGAGAGGAGGGAGGCAGGAAGAGGATACTGGAAATCAGAGGTGAAGGAGATGAGGACACACAGGTAAGAGACTGCAGTGTGAGACCCAGGAAGACTCCTGACGTCAACCCAGATGCCACCAAACTCTTGGAGTTTACTGACTGGAACTCTGGCGTGACTGAGCCTCCTCTGACCTGCTCCCTCACCACTGCTGCAATCAAGGAGTTTCTGGATAGACCAATGGAAGTTCCTGCATGGCCCTCACACACACAGTCAGTAGAGAGGTGTGTAAGGATGACAACTGAAGCAGCACAACATGTTTACTCACAAGAGAGGAGGGAGGCGTACATCAGTGACCAGGTGGCCAGTAGGGAGCTCATGTCCAGGAACAAGAGCAAGGCAGACATGGCATCCTTGGCAAAGTTCAAGAAACCTATCTATATTTCTAAGTTTTAATATTGAAATACAATCAAAATGTCTTTAATTGTATGTAATGTATGTAAAATGTAGTTATATACAATAAAAAAATACTTGCAAAAATTGCTGATTTTTCGTAAACTTCAACTTCAAATATAGGTAGCTAGGAGTGGTCAAATCTGGATTTTAAAGCCAAATTTCGATTTAGCACATAAAAATGCATCATTTGGTCACTAGTAGTCTTTGAAAATCTAAAGATTTCACTTTGCTCCCTAAAACTGACACACCCTAGATTGTCTTCCAGATGGCGGCTGCGTTGTTGAAAGGATCGTTCTGCACTTCGTTGATTATTTTCCGGTCTTCTTCTGGGATGGTCTTTCTTGGTGCCCCACACTTAGAACGATCTAGCAGATTCCCAGTCTCCTGCCACCTCTGCACCCAGCGTCGAACAGTAGGCTTCTTAATTCACAGTTCCATGGCTGTCAGCTACAGAGAGGCCTGCTTCCCGCATACCAATTATCCGGCCTCGCTGTGCAATTTTATCTTGAGCTGGATTCATTTTCAGTCAGTGTTCGTCATACGGTGTAAAAATATGGTATGAACATAGATCATGCCAGTAACCATGTCAACACCTCGGTTTGGCCTATCAACGTCATTTCACAAACATTAGTATAATATTGTATGAGTTTATAAGTATATATACTGTAAACCAGGTTAATTTCGCAACAACAAATTTTTTGCTCTTTCATATCCTTGGACGAGTTTGCAGCATCATAATTTCGCGGTCAACAGTTGCTAGTTGTAATCTTACAGATTAAAATGAACTCGTGAATGACGACATTTATTCTGGACTGTGATTATGACTGTGATTGTGACGTATATCAAGGCAAGTTTTACCTCTTGGTATGCAGATAAATTTCAGCAGCATTTAACAAATGAATCTCTCGGTAAGATAGATTTGAAGCTCTCCACTCTGAAATCTATTCATGCTAAATGGATTGTCTCTGCATGGGATAACCTACACAAAATGAGGGAGACCATTCGGAAGGGTTGGGAAATTAGCGGCATTCATGACATTCTTGTTATACAGTAATAATACATTATAATTTAAAATGTTTTTACTGCATTTACTTTACAATGTTTGGATCACCTGAAGATCAGGGCACCATGTATTCTTGTTTTTTGCTTTACAGTACCAAATATAATAAATTGAATGCCCGGTTAGGTCAACTGTACGCCATTGACGATTGGTTAGGTTAAGTCGTGATATTTTCGTTAGTTTTAACGAAAATATCATTTGGTAATTGAGGCAGGGGGCCCTGATCTTCCTGGTGATCCCAATGTTTTATTACAATATACTGAATTTACTTTTCAAATAAAGTATGGACCTAGTATGTTTCATGGACTGCTCTCGATTTTCCTACGAAATTGCAAACAAGGGCAGTCGATGACCCTGATTTTATTTCTGCAATCGGTTTTCTTGAGAAACCTAACCTAACCTAACCGACCTAACCTAACCTAACCTGACCTAACCTAACCTGACCTAACCTAACCTAGTTTCTTATACTATTTTTTTTGCAAGCTCGCTGGGTACAACTAATCGCATTACACTGTTAACCACAGCATGAACTTTATCGATCCATCTACCGGAGCTCACACTCAGCAGGCGGAAAGCTTGTGGAATTCATTGAAACAATCGAACAAACTGCAATGCCGAACAGATCGCGACCACCTTAACTCGTACCTTTGTGAATTTGTATGGCGTAAGCGCCACACCAGCTCGGACTTATTCAAAAAGATGTTGGAGTGTATTGCGTCGTTTCAGTAAATAAATTTATTCAATATCCAATAACATTTTTCTTTATCATTCCTCAAGAAAACCGATTGCAGAAACAAAATCAGGGTCAACAACTGCCCTTGTTCGCAATTTCGTAGGAAAATCGAGAGCAGTCCATGAAACATACTAGTCCCTAAAGTATTTTAATGATCTAAGTTTTATTTTTTTACTATCTTCCAAAGATTAGTTTTAATTGTCAAATTTTCTCCTGGTGGATATTTTCGCGTAAACTAACTATAGCCTACGCGAAAAACGTAAGAATTTCCTGCAGGCGAACATTTCGCATTCACTCGTAAATAAAAAGTTCTATTGTAGTAGCTGCTCATATAGATTTGCAGTAATCATAATGGAACCTTATTACTGTAATACTGTATAAGACTAGTAAACTACATGGAGTTGAACGCTGTTCACGATCATATTAATTGTTTATCTTTATGAACACAGACATTACATTATAATTACCCGTATGTCAATGACTGCACATTCAATTGTCCTTTAGATATATATGTCTGTGTTATATGTTGTTGGACTCGGTTGTCTCCCCTCCACCCCACCTTCCCCCAGTTGGGGTACCTTGACTAACACTGCGGCGTTGCTACATGTACGGAGTCGCCTGTGAGGCGAGTAACATTACATATGCGGGCAACTGTACATCATAATCTCCATATGGAAAATGATCGAAAAACTGGGACCAAACCTCAAACTAAATGCAATTACCGTCCAAATAACGCTGGAAAATAGGAAAGGCCGAATGTGCAGTGTTCCCAAACTAAAGGCCCAACAAGGGACCTCTTCAACCCTAGGAAAATCGCTTGTTTGTCAGAGGTCGAGGACTTTTTAATCAGCTTCCAAAGGACCTGAGGAACGTCACAGGGGCAAGGGCGGATCCAGGCATTTCAGTAAGGGGGAGTCCAAAGAAAAACGGCACCATCCTAAAATAAAAAGGGCACAGTACTAAAAATTGTTTCTTAAAACAGACCACCAATCAATTGTATTGTTTCATTAGATCAGTCTCATTCAAATATGATACAAAATAAAAATCTAATTTAGGTACAACAGTTATCAGAAAATTTTTCAAACAATTACACATGTCTTGCCAATTAAAAAACTGTCCAATCCCGTAACCAGGACTTCCCAAGGTGTGTGTGTGGGGGTGGGGGGTGGGGTGGGGGGTTCGAAATTGTAGAAAGGCGGAACTTTTGGTGCAACGACCTCGTCACTGCGGAGGAGGTTTAGAGTAGTTTAGAGAAGTTTGTGAAGTTTCAAAAAATGCAAGTGTTTATTTAATAAATGATGTTATATATTATAATATCACATCATAAGTTATAACTACGGTTACAAAAGTGGACCTTGCCTGTGAAGGGGGGTCGTTCGACCTCCCGATCCCCGCTAGCTACGGGCCTGCTATCAGAATAAGATGAGGATAAAAACAGTGATATGGCTGCACCAGTACTAAGGGTACTTATGAAAGCCATTACAACTACAAATTTGGAAGTACAATGTATACAGATAAAGACTCAAAATAGAATTTGAATAAAATAAAATAACCTTAATCTATTTACAAAAATAAAATTTGTTTTCAGAGGCATACACATCATTCAAACAGGGCACCTGCAGTTGAAAAAAGGGCACTTGCAAGAAATTGAGGGAGGATCCGGACGACGTCGCCCCCCCCCCCCTCCCTAGATCCGCCCTTGCAGGGGTCAAAGTTGAAGTCTTCAAAAAATTACTAAATGCCTGACTCAGGACGGTACCAGATGAGCCAGGTGTACCTGGCTATGTGCGATGGAGAACTCAAGAGAGCAACTCGCTCCCCCACCAAGCCAGGTCTAGAATGGGGGCCACCAGCTTTATCTTCGTGTGAAGCGAGATCAGCGCACGGAACTGCTATGAGGTTTTATTATACATTCGTATTTCATCAAATCAAATGCCATACGCATGGTAGTGTACAGTGTACACCTCTTTATTTTAAAAGATTTAATTTTCACGTGAAATTAAAACCCTTTCAAAATCACTTCTTTCTTTCTATTACTTATGACTCGTTATCGTCATGACCATTTTTATTTATATTTCAATACAATATATATATATATATATATATATATAATATATATATATATATATTATATATATATATATCATCATCAGAATCATATGCTATACGCATGGTAGTGTGCATGCAAGACCAATGGGCATGTTTTCAGAATGCAGTGACTCAGAGTGTTGGGCACGAGAGGGTATAGAAATAAATTGTTAACTCAACGGTGCCTTACATACACCCTGTTTCCTGCTTTCAAATTAATCTTTTTAATGAGAGGAAGGGAGTGTATTATTTGTGATATGAAACATCCTGCACTGGATTCACCACCAAAGGTTCTTATAACCAAAAATAGACTCCTAATTTTGTATAGAGGAAATTCTATAAAACCTGAACATAGTGTTTCAATAATAAACACTCAGACCAGATTAAAAAAGCATATATATAATATATATATATATATATATATAAGTATATGAAGAGAGAGAGAGAGAGAGAGAGAGAGATTTACAGATATGCAACTGATTTGATGATTCTAAAAGTGCTCATAATAAAAAACGCATTAATCTTCTTAGAATATCGTAAACTGTATATAAAGTTGAATAAAGGAAGACGTATTAAAAAAAATTACTATTACAAAAAATGTTTGCATCGAAACGGGAAACTCCCACTGTTTAATTAAAGAATTAAGGATAATAGTTTTGAAAAACTTTAAAAAAAAATAATGCATCATTAAAGTTAACAGTTATCCTTTTATTTGTTTTTAGAATTATGATAAATTGAAATCCTTCATGGTGTAACATTCAGATAAAACAAACAAACAAAAAAAATATTTTGATGCTGAACTCTGAAGACAATAATGATAACATTTGTGTGGATTACGCAACAAACATTATTAGTCACAATAATAATAATAATAATAATAATAATAACGGGTTGTTCAACTTCGTTCGCAACAGCAAAGGTCATACGATGTGAGAAACCTACAGCTTTACGTGGGATACGAACTATATAGGGGTTACTATATCATCTGAACGTGGAGGACGGTCACCCATCCAACTAGTGAACAAACCTAACGTCGCTTAACCTCGTAGCTGATTTAACAAGAAACATTTTTGCAACGTGACCGCGTCGTGGCTCATGAATTATGAGAAATTTTGCAAAATGGGCTATAAATTTTTATTGGTATGACCTTTAACCATTCATAGGGACTTATCTATCATATGTTTTTCTATTAACTTACCTACGTCTACTGATTAGCCTACCATAAGCCCAGGTTTAGGCCTCTGTTTGTCAAATAAAAACCTGGGGATGACGTCACCGATACAAAGGCTTTTAGGCCTAGTCCAACCCGAAATTTTGGAATCGACTTTATTCCATTCAATCTAATTTACCATTCCATCGCAAATCCATTCATATCACCTCAGGCTTCCTTTACACAAACTGAACCACACAATTTAAAATATTTCGTTTTTATTATCCTCTCTCTCTCTCTCTCTCTCTCTCTCTCTCTCTCTCTCTCTCTATATATATATATATATATATATATATATATATATATATAATCAAAGATTTAGCGTCCTACCCTTTTTATCTAAATTTTATATATATATATATATATATGTTTGAGGAAAATATGACTTCCGACTATACACGTATTTGTAACTAATAAACTAATAGGTCCCGTAAATTGCAAAATTGACCTTATTTCATCTTAAATTGACACTGTAATCATTCAATTAACTTTTATTCATAACAATTATGTAATAAAGTGAATTTAAGAATGCAGCCTACATTTCAGTTGTTTCTATGCTCTATTCTATAACTTTAATTTATGTTCATTGTTTCCACTTCATTTACATTTTCATCAATTCAAACAATTGTAAAATTATCAGCAACCTTATATGTAGAGTATTGTATCGCTCATTTACAATATATATATATATATATAATATGCAAATAACTGCAATGACCGCAGTATATAAATGAATAGAAACGACATAAGTATTAAGGAACGTTTCTGCACACGAGGAGGAGAGATAACGAATAATGAAAAATGAGGCGAACCGCCTGGGAATCGAACCAGGGCCTTCCAATTGCCGGTCGGACGCTCTACCATTATGCTACGGACCTCACTCAATCACAAATCGAAATTCTCCCAAATAGGGCAGAAACCAATGCCCTCAGAGAGCACCCTCGCAAATCGTGAATATGCGCAAATAACTGCAATGACCGCGCAGTATATAAATGAATAGAAACGACATAAGTATTAAGGAACGTTTCTGCACACGAGGAGGAGAGATAACGAAATAATGAAAAAATGAGGCGAACCGCCTGGAATCGAACCCAGGGCCTTCCAATTGCCGGTCGGACGCTCTACCATTATGCTACGGACCTCACTCAATCACAAATCGAAATTCTCCCAAATAGGGCAGAAACCAATGCCCTCAGAGAGCACCCTCGCAAATCGTGAATATGCGCAAATAACTGCAATGACCGCGCAGTATATAAATGAATAGAAACGACATAAGTATTAAGGAACGTTTCTGCACACGAGGAGGAGAGATAACGAAATAATGAAAAATGAGGCGAACCGCCTGGGAATCGAACCAGGGCCTTCCAATTGCGGTCGGACGCTCTACCATTATGCTACGGACCTCACTCAATACAAATCGAAATTCTCCCAAATAGGGCAGAAACCAATGCCCTCAGAGAGCACCCTCGCAAATCGTGAATATGCGCAAATAACTGCAATGACCGCGCAGTATATAAATGAATAGAAACGACATAAGTATTAAGGAACGTTTCTGCACACGAGGAGGAGAGATACGAAATAATGAGGCGAACCGCCTGGGAATCGACCCAGGCCTTCCAATTGCCGGTCGGACGCTCTACCATTATGCTACGGACCTCACTCAATCACAAATCGAAATTCTCCCAAATAGGGCAGAAACCAATGCCCTCAGAGAGCACCCTCGCAAATCGTGAATATGCGCAAATAACTGCAATGACCGCGCAGTAATAAATGAATAGAAACGACATAAGTATTAAGGAACGGCAATTGGAAGGCCCTGGGTTCGATTCCCAGGCGGTTCGCCTCATTTTTCATTATTTCGTTATCTCTCCTCCTCGTGTGCAGAAACGTTCCTTAATACTTATGTCGTTTCTATTCATTTATATACTGCGCGGTCATTGCAGTTATTTGCGCATATTCACGATTTGCGAGGGTGCTCTCTGAGGGCATTGGTTTCTGCCTATTTGGGAGAATTTCGATTTGTGATTGAGTGAGGTCCGTAGCATAATGGTAGAGCGTCCGACCGGCAATTGGAAGGCCCTGGGTTCGATTCCCAGGCGGTTCGCCTCATTTTTCATTATTTCGTTATCTCTCCTCCTCGTGTGCAGAAACGTTCCTTAATACTTATGTCGTTTCTATTCATTTATATACTGCGCGGTCATTGCAGTTATTTGCGCATATTCACGATTTGCGAGGGTGCTCTCTGAGGGCATTGGTTTCTGCCCTATTTGGGAGAATTTCGATTGTGATTGAGTGAGGTCCGTAGCATAATGGTAGAGCGTCCGACCGGCAATTGGAAGGCCCTGGGTTCGATTCCCAGGCGGTTCGCCTCATTTTTCATTATTTCGTTATCTCTCCTCCTCGTGTGCAGAAACGTTCCTTAATACTTATGTCGTTTCTATTCATTTATATACTGCGCGGTCATTGCAGTTATTTGCGCATATTCACGATTTGCGAGGGTGCTCTCTGAGGGCATTGGTTTCTGCCCTATTTGGGAGAATTTCGATTTGTGATTGAGTGAGGTCCGTAGCATAATGGTAGAGCGTCCGACCGGCAATTGGAGGCCCTGGGTTCGATTCCCAGGCGGTTCGCCTCATTTTTCATTATTTCGTTATCTCTCCTCCTCGTGTGCAGAAACGTTCCTTAATACTTATGTCGTTTCTATTCATATATATATATATATATATGAAAATTATTTCACGAAAGTAACACGTGAAAAATATTTATGATGAATAAAACCACGAAGGAAAGGAAACACAAAAAGGTGCTCAAGCGCTTTCGTCTAATGACATCCTCAGGAACACTGAAGTACATAAAGGTTACGGCCTATATATAGGTTACAGAAAGAAAAAAAATAAATAAATAAATAAATAACATACATACACACAAACATACATACATACATATATATATATTTATATATATATATATATATATACATATCTACACATACATATATATATATATATATATATATATATATATATATGCAATAAACGGAGAAGTAAAAATAAAAATTAAAAATTAAAGATTAGAGGATTAACAAAGAGGCATACAGATTTGTAAGGAAAAATATCGATTTTTAGCACAAGATCAAATGAATTATAAAAATACAAATTTATACTGGAAATCTGCCCGGGTTTTAACACTTTGCCTTTTAGAGTCAAGTTTCGATATATATAAAAATAAAATGAAGATTAAAAGTTAATAAAGTAGCGTACAAGTTTACCAAAGATTTAGCGTCCTACCCTTTTTATCTAAATTTGTTTTGAAGGAATTCAAAACAACAGGATCGAGTTGAAAAAGACCTTTGCTTATGTTGAAGTTATTTGAAAGTTGGATAATGGCAGACTCAAGAATATTTCTATTGACAATGTTGCTAGAATGAATAAAACTGAAGCATTATTCCAATCAATACAGTGGGATAACTCTGACAAATGGACAAAAAGAGCACTGGACAACTGTCCTGTTCTAACGGAATATTGATGCTGTTTTATACGTGTGTGCAAATCCTTTCCCGTCTGACCTATGTAAAAGGAATCACATTGTTTACGCCCAATTTTATAGATAATGCCTGAATTATTGGTAGGGCTATTTTTTACTATGATATTTTTCACAATATTGTTATATGAAAATACTACATTAATATCCAAAAGTTTAAATACATTAGCAATGCCTAAAAGCCCGGGGAAAATGGAAGTACTAAAATTTTTTTGACAAAGTACGAGTGTTATTATTGACACGATAGAAAGTTCGTTTTGCCTTGTTGAGACAAGATTCCATAAACGCAGATGGGTAACACAGATCACTTCCAATACCGTTGATTTTTTCCAATCCGGCATCGATGTATTCCGGACTGGCGATCCTAAGGGCACGGAGAAACATTGATGAAAAAATGGCCTTCTTAGTGGGGGTGTCATGTCCCGAGTAAAAGTGTACGTAGGACAAATTGTTTGTTGTTTTCCGATAGATACTAAACTTAAAACCTGGGCTTTCCCTATGTACCCGCACATCCAAAAATGGGATTGAATTGTCTTGTTCCACTTCTAAAGTAAACTTAATGGAGGGGACTTGATCATTTAACTGAAGGAGGAAGTTATCCAGGTCACGATTCATGGGCCAGATACACAAAATATCGTCGACGTACCGCAACCAAGGGATGCCAACACACAGGATTCTCGGAATCTAAGTAATTTCGAAAAACTCCATATAAATATTGGAGAGGAGGGGCGATAAGGGGTTGCCCATGGCCATCCCAAACACTTGTTGATAATACTCGTTATTGAAAGTGAATTTACAGTCTTTGATGCAAAGCTTAATAAGTTCCAAAACAATGTGTGAAGGTAGTGGCAGGTCATACTTATGTAATTCTTGGGAGAGAAAGTCAAGCATATCATCAATCGACACTTTTGTAAACAATGAACAAACGTCAAAACTGATCAATCTATCGTTAATTTCAGTACGTGCATTATTCAATTTTTCAGTAAGATTAATTTTAAAGAAACATATTGAAGTCACCAGACAAAATGAGTGGTCCGCCTTCAAAAATTTAAACATCGCCAAACATAATTTTGTAACCGTTATTCCCCAACCGTGGATCCAACCTTTGTTTGATGAAATTTACAACGAGTTGCGTCGGAGAACTACATCACTTCGTAACATTTTGGATCGGAAAATTAAAAGTCTCATTCGAAATAGTCAGTGGAGTAAAAAAGCAAGCTCAAAGTGTGTTTTGAACCTTTCTTCGAAAAACATTAGTGACGATGCAAAAAGTGCCCTTGGATATGGTATGTCCTTTTTTATTGTTAAAAAACCTTCGGCTTTACAAATTTGTTACAGTCTCGCGTGTTTTGAAAAACAGTGTAATCTCCCTCAGTATTTGTTTAACATAGTTAAAGGCCTCGTTTATAGTGCGGCGAATGGTAATTACGAAGATAACTTTCCTAAACGTTTTCACGATGGCCTCTCATAATTAAAAAAAGATGGGGAGCTCCATATTACTAAAGCAGACAAGGCTAACACCATAGTTATTATGGACAAAGTGGACTACATCGGAAAGATGAACGAGCTTCTCCAGGACCCCGCCACATACAGCAAACTTAGGAAGAACCCGCAGGATGACGTCATCAAGTCATTTAATAGTGGCTTGAAACGCATTCTCAAAGATCATAAGGACTTAATTCCGCTTTTCATGTCCACTTCACCTTCTCTGCCCTGCCTTTACGGTCTTATTAAAACCCACAAACCTGGCAACCCTATGCGCCCTATTATTAGCTCGGTGGGCTCTATTACTTATAAACTCTCCAAATGGCTTGTCAAAGTCTTGTCCCCAATTCTCGGAACTATCTCTGATTCACATGTAAAAAATTCCATGGATCTTACTGAAAAATTGAATAATGCACGTACTGAAACTAACGATAGATTGATCAGTTTTGACGTTTGTTCATTGTTTACAAAAGTGCCGATTGATGATATGCTTGACTTTCTCTCCCAAGAATTACATAAGTATGACCTGCCACTATCTTCACACATTGTTTTGGAACTTATTAAGCTTTGCATCAAAGACTGTAAATTCACTTTCAATAACGAGTATTATCAACAAGTGTTTGGGATGGCCATGGGCAACCCCTTATCGCCCCTCCTCTCCAATATTTATATGGAGTTTTTCGAAATTACTTACATTCCGAGAATCCTGGGGGTTGGCATCCCTTGGTTGCGGTACGTCGACGATATTTTGTGTATCTGGCCCATGAATCGTGACCTGGATAACTTCCTCCTTCAGTTAAATGATCAAGTCCCCTCCATTAAGTTTACTTTAGAAGTGGAACAAGACAATTCAATCCCATTTTTGGATGTGCGGGTACATAGGGAAAGCCCAGGTTTTAAGTTTAGTATCTATCGGAAAACAACAAACAATTTGTCCTACGTACACTTTTACTCGGGACATGACACCCCGACTAAGAAGGCCATTTTTTCATCAATGTTTCTCCGCGCCCTTAGGATCGCCAGTCCGGAATACATCGATGCCGAATTGGAAAAAATCAACGGTATTGGAAGTGATCTGTGTTACCCATCTGCGTTTATGGAATCTTGTCTCACCAAGGCAAAACGAACTTTCTATCGTGTCAATAATAACACTCGTACTTTGTCAAAAAATATTTTAGTACTTCCATTTTCCCCGGGCTTTTTAGGAATTGCTAATGTACAGTACTTAAACTTTTGGATATTAATGTAGTATTTTCATATAACAATATTGTGAAAAATATCATAGTAAAAAATAGCCCTACCAATAATTCAGGCATTATCTATAAAATTGGGCGTAAACAATGTGATTCCTTTTACATAGGTCAGACGGGAAAGGATTTGCACACACGTATAAAACAGCATCAATATTCCGTTAGAACAGGACAGTTGTCCAGTGCTCTTTTTGTCCATTTGTCAGAGTTATCCCACTGTATTGATTGGAATAATGCTTCAGTTTTATTTCATTCTAGCAACATTGTCAATAGAAATATTCTCGAGCCTGCCATTATCCAACTTTCAAATAACTTCAACATAAGCAAAGGTAAATGCAAAAAACTTCACTTTTTTACGTGAAGGTCAAAATATGAGAATAAAAACCCACTCTAATAGACAGAGTTTATTTCCACGACAGTTTCGACGCCCACTGGCATCCTCCTCGGGTGGATACAGAAACACAAATGAAACAAAACAAGAAGGAAAAACACAAATATGCCTTCAGAAGTTGTAATACTAATAATGCCATTTTTTATCACGCTAGCCAAAATAATCATGCTATAGATTGGGAATCAAGTAAGGTACTTTATAAATGTAATAATTATGTCAAAAGAAAAATAATAGAATCTGTGTGTATAGAAAAAGTAGATAATTTTAATTTGTGCGAAGGTACTTATAAGTTAGACCCTTTAATGAGATTCTTGGTCAATAAATCCCTTACGGAGTCGTGGGAACGTGTTCGAACCTAAGTGTGAATTTCTTAAATGTCTCTGGATTGGAATGTTTCCTTACTCGCTTTTAGTAAATGTAATAATGGAAGTAATTAATGTGGAAATAAATATATGCAGTAATTATGTCAAAACATTAGGATCTGTATGTATAGAACAAGAAGATATTTTTAATTTGTGGAAATGTAGTTATAAGCTGACCCTGTAATAAAATGCCCTTCTGGTTTCGGGAGAACGATATCTAACCTAGGTGCGAATTTCTCAATGGTCTCTGGATTATTTCCTAATCGCCTTTTTTCATTCGTTTTTCGGTTTATAATTTCTGTATAATAAACAACAATGTAATAACCAATGTAATAATAAATTTATAATTTCTGTAATTAATAATTATGCAATATTAAATGTAATAAATTTAATTATAAATGTAATAATTATGTAAAAATAATAGAATCTGTATGTTTAGAACAGGAAGATAGTTTTAAAATTTGTGCGAATGTACTTAATGAAAATGCCCCTCCTGTCTCGAGAGAATGGAATCCAACCTAGGTGCGAATTTCTTAACGGTCGATCCCTGAACTGTTTTTCCCTCTTGTTTTGTTTCATTTGTGTTTCTGTATCCACCCGAGGAGGATGCCAGTGGGCGTCGAAACTGTCGTGGAAATAAACTCTGTCTATTAGAGTGGGTTTTTATTCTCATATAAGCAAAGGTCTTTTTCAACTCGATCCTGTTGTTTTGAATTCCTTCAAAACAAATTTAGATAAAAAGGGTAGGACGCTAAATCTTTGGTAAACTTGTACGCTACTTTATTAACTTTTAATCTTCATTTTATTTTTATATATATCGAAATTGACTAAAAGGCAGTGTTAAAACCCGGGCAGATTTCCAGTATAAATTTGTATTTTTATAATTCATTTGATCTTGTGCTAAAAATCGATATTTTTCCTTACAAATCTGTATGCCTCTTTGTTAATCCTCTAATCTTTAATTTTTAATTTTTATTTTTACTTCTCCGTTTATTGCATATATATATATATATATATATATATATATATATATATATATATATATATATATATTTATGTGTGTAGATATGTATGTATATATATATATATGTATGTATGTTTGTGTGTATGTATGTTATTTATTTATTTTTTATTTTTCTTTCTGTAACCTATATATAGGCCGTAACCTTTTATGTACTTCAGTGTTCCTGAGGATGTCATTAGACGAAAGCGCTTGAGCACCTTTTTGTGTTTCCTTTCCTTCGTGGTTTTATTCATCATATATATATATATATATATATATATATATATTATATATATATATATATATATATAGCGGAACAGACAATTACAGATAGAAAACAGACAAAGAACAGCCATTGGAATTCGTTTCACTGCCACTTTTCAAACATTCTTTAAAACACACGTGGTGTCGAGGAACAAAGAAAACTCAAGACGGTTTCAAGCAATGACGCTAGCCTCGAACTGAGGGATTCGAAGTTTCCCAAGGTTATATAAGGCGCAGTTCACTGGCACTCGACCCCACTTCTTTCGTGCGTCCATTTCATAAGACTACTCTACACTCCGTCACGCAGCATCAGCTTTAGCCAGCTCAAGACCAAGGTTCACTTCAACATTCTCATTCAAGAAACGAAGCATCACTTGCAAACCACAACTGCAACAGGCGTTTCCCTTGGTCTCCTAATTACCCCTCAACCGGTTATCAAACATCCTCGAGGACCACCGGCAAAGCTCAACGCTACGAGAAGACATCCTCAAGGTACATCACGTGTCTCGGCGGTGAAGCTACAAATCCAATCACTTCACCTCTGGTCAGCTTTCACCACTTCCTGAAAACTGCCGTCAACAAGAATCTAGTAGGCCCGATCATCTTCAGGCCATCCAGCATCTCAAGAGGCAACAACCCCCTGGCCTACGTCTGCAAGATCATTTATAGGCCGTCCTGCACCTCGAGAAGTAACATCACCTCAGGCCTACGTTCTACGCAGCCTACATCAAACATCTCCATCATCTTGAGAGGCTTAACAGTTAACAATAACTCGAGCCTACGGTAATTGTATCCTCTTCAACCCTCCTTCAACAAAGTTTTCCATCGTCCCGGTAAGATAAGTGCATCTTTTTTTAAGTACTTTCGCGAAGCCTACATTAGCCTACCGCCGAACGGTAGACTATACCCCCCAAGTGTAATTAAGCGTTCCAACTAACTCTCGTTAAACGCAGTAGGCCTATTTCCTAATTCCTATTACTCAATTCAAGTGTCCTTCCGAAAACCGTAATTTCGCATATCATTGTGTATTATTGTGTTCATTTATATGTTTATGTGATAACTTAATTTCTCTTACTGCAGGCCTAATTCATTTACAGTGTACATCCCTTCAAATTATCATTAGGCAACATCTTGTTTCTATAATCCATCTAAGGTGTACCAACTTAGCATTATATAATTACATTTATGTAAATTATCATATTTCTCTCAGCTATCATTAGGCCTATCCATAAACGCGCGTCATCAATCCATTATTATTAGGCCCATTCAATGTACCATTTTGCATGCCGTTTTCATATTATCAATGAATGTATTACGTGTCAATTTAAGCTATTAACCATTCATCTTATTAGCTAAGTTCCATGTCATCAGCATAACGTAAAGGCTAGCCATAATCACTGTCAATTCTCTGGTGAATCACTGTGACCATTAACGTATTTATTTTTATAATAAACTACAAAATTATGAGGTGTCTTATATAACCTTAACATTAATTTGTTCAGGAGTAATCTGAACTGGTGATCCCGAAGCAATTCGAATCACTCGGTATTATTATAGTAGACCTACGCCTTAGCCACTTTCAATTGGTGATACTGTACATCATAAATTATTAACCCAGCCTATCATTAATAAGCAATCAGTCATTGCATCAATTAATCACTAGCATACAATTAAATCATTATCACCTTAAACGGCTAAAACTAGGTCCACTATATATATTATATATATATATATATATATATATATATATATATATTATATATATAATATACTATATATATATATGTGTGTGTATATATGAATATGTACAGTTGCCGCATATGTAATGTTCCTCGCCTCACAGGCGACTCTCTACATGTGGCAACGCCGCAGTGTTAGTCAAGGTACCCCAACTAGGAAAAGGTGGGGTGGAGTAGGGGACAGTAGTATGGGCGCAAAAGGAGAGAGTGCAATGCAATTGCAAATGTTGATCAATGTTGCATAAGTTATGCAACAAGGAGGAGGGATGTTGCAAGATGTTATGCAACAAATTGGGAGGGGGAATGTTGCAAGAGCAACAAGGGGTATGCAACTTCGAGGCGGAGTTATCCCCCAAGAGAAAGAGAGAGGGGAAGGAGAGAGAGAGGAGGAGGAGAGGTGTTCGCCTGGTAGGAGCCAAGCGCATATTAAGATTTCAGCCGAGCGGCCGTCGTCTTAATATGTTCCTAATCAGCCAGATGGCTTAATCAGCCACTTGGCTTATCTGGCTGAGTTGTCAGTTTGCGCTATTTATTTAATTAAAGCATATACTCTGGCTTAATCCGCCAGTTGGGTTAGAAGGCTGAGTTGCCAGATTGCGCTATTTATTTAATTAAAGCATATATTCAGGTTCTCCGCCAGTTGGCATAATCCGTCAGCTGGCTTAACCCGCCAGTTGACTTAGAAGGCCTAACCAGTCATTTAGTATAATTAAATAATAATAATAACGTTTATATATATACAACCAAAAGAATTAAATAAAACACCACCACATCACTCAGTTTATTTAGACGAATTATTGGATTGGCATAATCCTAGTCGGAGGTGTACGTGCATTTGTGTGCGTTTGTCTCCGTCAGCTGACTTAAACCGCCAGTTGGCATATGCCGCCAGTTGACTTAGAAGGCCAAACCAGCCATTTGGTATAATTGAATAATAATAATAATAATAACGTTTACATATACATCCCAAAGAATTAAATAAAACACGATCACATTTCACGAAATATATTGAAAATAAATATACATTCCTATACAAGCGAAGGAATATATGCAATCAAAAATAATAATTTTAATAGCATAAGAACTACGAACGAGGAGTGTATATATAATAAAAAAATAATAATATACAAACCAGGACCTATCCAAATTGTTCATTCTAACGAAGCTCAAGCGTGCCACTCCACCTTAGACCTACAGTTTAACGTTGAATCCGAACCACGTCTAAAATAAAATGTTAAAACACTCCTTAACACAATAAAATCTAATTTCAGAATAAAAAAATTTAAAACAGCCTAACCATACAAAATATCACTCGGAAGTGGAATAAAATGGTTTACCGAGAATAACAGAATCACCTTGTGAAAATAATATTTATCATTTACTACAGAAATGCTCATTCCGTTGAAGGTCAAGCTTTTCACCCCGTCCTAGACCTACAGTTTAAAGGGGAATACTACTACAATAGATCTAGTTGGCCTGGTGAAGTAGTGAGTTGACTTCATTTACTTTCTATCTCTCAGGTACACCCGGATCATCGGGGATCTTCTTTACTATTCCATGGAATTTTAGATCCTCCCCTTTTCCGTACCGTAACAGTTGAATTTTATCAGTGTTAAACTTCATATAAAAACAATGCAACATCTCCTAAAACTTACTACATCATTACCCCTAGCCCGTCCTTCATGCATTAAATAAAATGTTTAAACACTCCTTAACACAATAAAATCTAATTTCAGAATTAAAAAAAAATTTGAACAGCCTAACCAGACAAAACGTCACTCAGAATTGTCCTGAAAATGGAAGAAAAAATAAACAACAACAATCACCCCACCTATAAAAATATAAAAATTGATGAATATATATATAATTTTAAATATAAAAAGTAAAAAAACAAATTAATTTATCAAAAGAATTTACGAAAACAATTTCTCTCTTTCAATTAAACAAATTTTTATCTTTTTATAACAAATTTTGTTTATTTTGAAGTCTCGCACAATTTATATACGGCAAGCATAATAAACTTAGGCAGTCCGAATTTGACCCAGTATAAATTAGTGTCTTTAACGATTATTTTTCGACTTTAAACCTTTAAATGAACTTAAAATTATAAAGCGAACTAAAACTACAAAGCGATGCCTGTAAATCCATTATTTACATCCAGTCAAAAAATAATCTTAAAAACTCGACTAGATTCTGGAAAATTTTGCTACTTCTTTATTGAATCTCTTAGAATGCTCTAATATCAGGGCCGGACTTTCACCTGCTGAGGCCCTAAGCTATATGAAATTTGAGGCCTTTCTCTAAAAAAATTCGGGTAAAAAAATTTAAAATAATGAGGCCCCCGAGGGTGTGTGGCCCTAAGCTATAGCTTATTTAGCTTATAGGTAAGTCCAGCACTGTCTAATATATATATATATATATAATATTATATATATATATATATATATATATATATATATTACCTAAAACTGCGTCACGATACGCTCAAACATTTTAAACCTTACCGTATAAAATCAACGCGAAAAGGAAACAAACAACTCTCGAATTCCGACTCTAATTTTGACTCCACATTATTACGGCTTCGACAAGACGATCAGAGAAATTTTGAGTCAAAGCGGTTTGGAAATCTAGACTCCAACGAGAAGCGGGAAAAAAAAAATTTTGACCGCGAAAATTATGAAAATGCTCGCTATGAGAAGAAATTTTGAAAAGATGGGCGCCATCTTGAAAAACAGTTACAATGATTTGTTAAGGAATGAGAATCGAAATTTGCTTGCAAATGGGTTAACACAATGCATCTTGCTATTTAGATAATTTCGAACCAGAATATTTATTAATGCTATAATACGGGTAGCAACAATTTTGACCGAAATATAAGGCGACATGGGAAAGCCCTTATATTTATATAAAGGAACACCGCGTAGCCACCAAAATGTTGTGTTTAATTTCTTTAATGGCCCATTCCTTCATTATTATATTTCATTATTTACTCTACTTTCTATTCATTTTCTCTCTATCTTTCATTTATCGTTTTCTTTACTCTCGTTTCGCTGTGCTTTATAAATACAGGTAGCATGTGAGTTTGAGGCGCCATTATAATTCGAACAATGCAAAGGAGACCGGTGAATTAATTATACACTAATTACACTTTACTAACTTTTATGTATGCGATACGGTTTTAGATAAGCAGGGTAATGCGAGGGGGGGGGGGGAGTAACGTTAACATTTTAAGTCGGAGAGAGACGTAATACTATTCAAAATTTAGAACTACATCGTAACACACAAAAACACCTTCTTAAGCCCAAGGCCGTCCGATGACAGAAGGGCATTTCTGACCAGCACAGACAATCGTTTTCACGAGCTAAACACATTTTTATTCACACTCCGTCTAATTCTGCGTATTGTCAAAAACATTTAAAAACGTAGAAGATTGGGATCTATCCAACAATAAAGAATTATGAAATGCTCGATATATATATATATATATATATATATATATAAAATCTACTAAGTCTTTTTTCATCCGGTAGTTAAAAGAATACATTCATTTTCACCTGTTCAGCCTAATTTGTTTAAGGTTTAAAATTGAATGTCAAACGCGTTGCAAGAGAACATTTCCCTCTTCCACCAAGCGGTCATGTGTGGCGGAGAGCGCAAGAGAGCAACTCGTTCCTCCACCAAGCCAGATCTAGAGCTGGGGCCACCAGCTTGACCTCCGTGTGAAGAGAGGCCCAGCAGAGTGGGACACTAACAAATGGTCAGAAGACAGCAATAGGGCATTTAACACCGAGAAATCTCAACTCTTGAGATATGTTGGAAATGAAGAAATTAAACAGTCTGCATATTAGGCCAGATGAGACGGGTGTACATGGCTGTGTGCGATGGAGAGTGCAAGAGAGCGGCTCACTCCTTCACCAAGCCAATCTTAGAGGCAGGGACCACCACCTTCGACTTTCGTGTGAAGAGAGAACCACACGCAGAAACGTATCGTGGTATACACACATTTTATTCATGCAGTTAACCGTGATTCACTGTCGTCAATTGAGTTAACTTCACCTACTAAGTGTTACCATCATGCGCTTATCCGTGATCGTGGCATGGAATTAACCGCGACTTGGAGGTGTTTACATTCGCGGGTCCCTCCCGCCATACCGCCCTCAGTCTGTGTCTCTCAGCGCGACCAAAGGCAATATTACGAACGAAATTATCAAAGACGCAGAGAAAAATCGGCGAGTGCTACCAAACATCAAACTAAACCCAATAACCATACACACCACACTGACATCACCTAGTGACACACTTTCATTAGTTGCGGGACTATTTACCGAACTTTTTGATCACACCTCGTATATATAAGATCTACTAAGTCCTTTTTCAACCGGTAGTTAAAAGAACACATTCATTTTCAACTGTTCAGTCTCAATTGTTTCAGGTTCAAAATTGAGTGTCAAACGCGGTGCAAGAGATCAATTCCCTCCTACACCAAGCGGTCATGTGTGGCGGAGAGCGACTGTCAATTTTTTTTAGAAAACAGAGTAAATACATTTTTACATTAAATTGTCTTCGCAGCCACGTTATTTTACGTGAGACGAGAAGGAAAAGATGCAGTTACATGAAAGGGTACCATCGGAATGCGTCGGTTTGACCTATATAGCAGCGAGGGATTGCCCATGATGTCTCACTCGGATTCTCCTTACATTCGTTCTTTGATTTAAAATCACAATAAACAATATAAATGTTCTATGAGATTAATATTTTATTTTTTTACCCTATAAACATCATCATAAACGGTAAACATGATCTGCCTTAAAGCTAAAACATAAATTCTTATCAATTCATGTTTTCAGCTTCACTAAACATCGCTAACCCCCCACCCCATCCATCCCACACACATTGGGAGTACTCAACAATTGGAATTGAATGAAATATAAGCACACCGGACAAAAAATTAGCCACCCCTAATAGCACCGATAGTAGGAAGTTCAAGGTCACACAGAGGGCGCTGATGTAGCATTGGTAAGTGACAAGTAGCGGTGACGTAGCACACAGGATCAGATCTGTTTCGTGAGGTGGTGAAGAACAAAGTGTGTGTTGGATATAGTCTGCAAAATGGGTCGTGAGGCAGACGTTACTCAGTGGCAAAAAGGAGCCATCGTGTTTGGCAGAGCCCACGGACACAAAATGTCTGAAGTAGCCCAATTTGTTGGTGTGTCAACACGTACTGTCCAGCGAGTTTACAAAGAGTGGTGTAGTTCGCAATCAACTGAAAATCGACGGCGTAACTGTGGCCGGAAAACAATTCTCGACAATAGGGGCCGCCGCCATGTTTCTCGTCTAGTAACTGCAAATCGTTTTCAAACCAGAGAACAATTGCTCCAAGAAACCAATGAGGTTCTCCAGCGACCAATTTCCGAACGGACATTGCGACGAGAACTGCATGCGATGGACATCTGGAGCAGGGTACCACGGAAGAGGCCGCTGTTAACAGCAAGTCACAAATTGGCACGTTATAAATGGGCTCAGAGGCACAAAAACTGGACTGCGGCAGATTGGAAACGTGTAATTTGGTCCGATGAGTCCCGTTTTTGTTTGTTTCCAATGATGGGAGGCGACGAGTACATCGCAGGTCCAATGAAGCATTTAATCCTGAATGCGTCGAAGGTGTTGTTCAGGCTGGAAACAGAAAGTGAAGCGCAGGAATAGACACCCACGGACTCTGGCGGAACTTCGGGACCGGCTGATGAACGAGTGGCAGCAAATCGATGTTCAGTACATGCACAACCTCGTAGAGTCTCTGCCTCGCCGGATTCGTGCGGTTATCAAGGCCAGAGGCGCCGTCACACGTTATTAGGTACATTCTGAGAGGGGTGACTAATTTTTTGTCCGGTGTGCTTGCTTATATATATATATATACAGAAACAGAGAGTAAAAAACTGAAGACGGCACACACACACACACACACACACACACACACACACACACACACACAGACACATTAGTGATTTGAAATCACTTAAAAATGATAATTATCAGAAAACTTGCAAGAGCAACTCGCTCCTCCACCAAGCCAGGAAGACCACAACTTTGACTGTTGTGGCGCTCCTGAGATACGTTCATTTAAGTCTGCCAATATCCCAGGATGTATCATAACGCCCCGGCTAATGTTACTCTTTTCCTGTAGTATTACAGCTTTCCGCCCCAACCCGAGCGCATAGTGCCGACCTGAGTTACCCGTGCATTTCCCATATACCTCACAACTTCTAAGACTCACAAAAGGGAAGGGACCTTTATTAACGATACTTTAAAACTTGATGCAGCAAGTTTTAAAGTATTGACAAGATCCCCGATTTTATGATTCTTAGAAACTGTGAGGGGTGTGAAAGGCACGGGTAACTCAGTTAGGCACTATGCGCCCGGGTTGGGCGGAAGGCTGTATACTGCTGCAAAATAGTAACACTAACCGGGCGTTATGATACATCCTGGGATATTGTCAGAGACTTAAATGAACGTACCTCAGGACCGCCACAACAGTCAAAGTTGAGGTCTTCCTGGCTTCGTGGAGGAGCGAGTTGCTCTTGCGAGATTTCTGATAATTATAATTTTTAACAGCGATTTCAAATCACTAATGTGTGTGTGTGTGTGTGTGTGTGTGTGTGTGTGTGTGTGTCGTCTTCAGTTTTTTACTCTGTGTGTGTGTCTGTGTGTATATATATATATATATATTTCATTCAATTCCAATTGTTGAGTACTCCCAATGTGTGTGGGATGGTTGGGGTGGGGGGGTTAGCGATGTTTATTGAAACTGAAAACATGAATTGATAAGAAGTTATGTTTTAGCTTTAAGGCAGATCATGTCTACCGTTTATGATGATGTTTATAGGGTAAAAAAATAAAATATTAATCTCATAGAACATTTATATTGTTTATTGTGATTTTAAATCAAAGAACGAATGTAAGGAGAGTCCGAGTGAGACATCATGGGCAATCCCTCGCTGCTATATAGGTCAAACCGACGCATTCGATGGTACCCTTTCATGTACCTGCATCTTTCCTTCTCGTCTCACGTAAAATAACGTCGCTGCGAAGAAAATAATGTAAAAATGTATTTACTCTGTTTTCTATAAAAATTAACAGTCACTCTCCGCCACACTTGACCGCTTGGTGCAGGAGGGAATTGCTCTCTTGCACCGCGTTTGACATTCAATTTTGAACCTGAAACAATTGAGACTGAACAGGTGAAAATGAATGGTCTTTTAACTACCGGTTGAAAAAGGACTTAGTAGATCTTATATATACGAGGTGTGATCAAAACGTTTGGTAAATAGTCCCCCAACTAATGAACGCGTGTCACTAGGTGATGTCAGTGTGGTGTGTATGGTTATTGGGTTTAGTTTGATGTTTGGTAGCACTCGCCGACTTTTCTCTTTGCGTCTTTGCTAATTTCGTTCGTAATATTGCCTTTGGTCGCGCTGAGAGACACAGACTGAGGCGCATTGTGGCGGTATAGCGGGAGGGACCCGCGAATGTAAACACCTCCAAGTCGCGGTTAATTCCATGCCACGATCACGGAGAAGTGCATGATGGTAACAATCAGTAGGTCATGTTAACTCAATTGACGACAGTGAATCACGGTTAACTGCATGAATAAAATGTGTGTGTATACCACGATGCGTTTCCGCGTGTCGTTCTCTCTTTACACGGAGATCGAAGCTGGTGGTCCCTGCCTCTAGGATTGGCTTGGTGAAGGAGTGAGCTGCTCTCTTGCACTCTCCATCGCACATAGCCATGTAGACCCAGCTCATCTGGCCTAATATTCAGTCTGTTTAATTTCTTCATTTTTACCACATCTCAAGAGTTGAAATTTCTCGGTGTTAAATGCCCTATTTTTGTCTTCTGACCATTTGTTAGTGTCCCCCTCTGCTGGCCTCTCTTCACACGGAGGTTAAGCTGGTGGCCCCACCTCTAGACCTGTTTTGGTGAAGGAACGAGTTGCTCTCTTGCGCTCTCCGCCACACATGACCGCTTCTTGGAGGAGGGAAATGCTCTCTTGCAACGCGTTTGACACTCAATTTTGAAACTTAACCAAATGAGACTGAACAGATGAAAATGAATGTATTCTTTTAACTACCGGATGAAAAAAGGACTTAGTAGATCTTATATATATATATATATATATATATATATATATATATATATATATACGAAGCATTTCATAATTAATGAAAAAAAAACACTTTTTTCTACGTGAAGGTCAAAATATGATAATAAAAACCCACTCTAATAGACAGAGTTTATTTCCACAACAGTTTCGATGCCCACTGGCATCCTCTTCGGGTGGATACAGAAAAACGAATGAACCAAAAACAAGAGGGAAAACAGTCCAGGGATAATTAAGAAATTCGCACCTAGGTTAGATCGCATTCTCCCCACACTGGAATGGCAATTTTTATTATTATTAAAGGGACCTGCTTATAAGTACATTCGCACAAATTTAAAACTATCTTCTTGTTCTATACATACAGATTCTATTATTTTTTTACATAATTATTAAATTTATTATTAAGTTTATTACATTTAATATTGCATTATTATTTATTACAGAAATTATAACTTTATTATTACATTGATTATTACATTGTTTATTATACAGAAATTATAAACCGAAAAACGAATGAAAAAGGCGAGAAGGAAACAATCCAGAAACCATTAAGAAATTCGCACCTAGGCTAGATCCCGTTCCCCCGACCCCAGAAGGGCATTTTTATTAAAGGGTCCCGCTTATAAGTACATTCGCACAAATTAAAACAATCTTCTTGTTCTATACATACAGATTCTATTATTTTGACATAATTACTGTATTTATTATTGCATTTACGTTTTTTAACATTTATTATTATTACCTTTACACTAATTATTACATTTATTTATTACCTTTATTATTACATTTATTGCATTAATAAATGTGGAAATAAATATAAATGCAATAAATGTAATAATAAAGGTAATAAAATAAATGTAATAATTAGTGTAAAAGTAATAATAATAAATGTTAAAAAACGTAAATGCAATAATAAATGCAGTAATTATGTCAAAATAATAGAATCTGTATGTATAGAACAAGAAGATAGGTTTAATTTGTACGAATGTACTTATAAGCGGGACCCTATAATAAAATGCCCTTCTGGTGTCGGGGGAACGGGATCTAGCCTAGGTGCGAATTTCTTAATGGTCTCTGGATTGTTTCCCTCTCGCCTTTTTCATTCGTTTTTCGGTTTATAATTTCTGTATAATAAACAACAATGTATTAATCAATGTAATAATAAATTTATAATTTCTGTAATAAATAATACTAATGCAATATTAAATGTAATAAATTTAATAATAAATGTAATAATTATGTAAAAAAATAATAGAATCTGTATATATAGAACAAGGAGATAGTTTTAAATTTGTGTGAATGTACTTATAATCGGGTCCCTTTAATTTAAAAAAATAATGCCCTTCCAGTGTGGGGAGAACGCGATCTAACCTAGGTGAGAATTTCTTAGTGATCCCTGGACTGTTGTCCTTCTTGTTTATGGTTCATTCGTTTTTCTGTATTCACCTGAAGGGGATGCCAGTGGGCATCGAATCTGTTGTGGAAATAAACTCTGTCTATTAGAGTGGATTTTTATTATCATATTTCATAATTCTTTAATGTTGGATAGATCCCAATCTTCTACGTTTTTAAATGTTTTTGACAATACGCAGAATTAGACGGAGTGTGAATAAAAATGTGTTTAGCTCGTGAAAACGATTGTCTGTGCTGGTCAGAAATGCCCTTCTGTCATCGGACGGCCTTGGGCTTAAGAAGGTGTTTTTGTGTGTTACGATGTAGTTCTAATTTTGAATAGTATTACGTCTCTTTCCGACTTAAAATGTTAACGTTACTCCCCCCCCCCTCGCATTACCCTGCTTATCTAAAACCGTATCGCATACATAAAAGTTAGTAAAGTGTAATTAGTGTATAATTAATTCACCGGTCTCCTTTGCATTGTTCGAATTATAATGGCGCCTCAAACTCACATGCTACCTGTATTTATAAAGCACAGCGAAACGAGAGTAAAGAAAACGATAAATGAAAGATAGAGAGAAAATGAATAGAAAGTAGAGTAAATAATGAAATATAATAATGAAGGAATGGGCCATTAAAGAAATTAAACACAACATTTTGGTGGCTACGCGGTGTTCCTTTATATAAATATAAGGGCTTTCCCATGTCGCCTTATATTTCGGTCAAAATTGTTGCTACCCGTATTATAGCATTAATAAATATTCTGGTTCGAAATTATCTAAATAGCAAGATGCATTGTGTTAACCCATTTGCAAGCAAATTTCGATTCTCATTCCTTAACAAATCATTGTAACTGTTTTTCAAGATGGCGCCCATCATTTTCAAAATTTCTTCTCATAGCGAGCATTTTCATAATTTTCGCGGTCAAAATTGTTTTTTTTTCCGCTTCTCGTTGGAGTCTAGATTTCCAAACCGCTTTGACTCAAAATTTCTCTGATCGTCTTGTCGAAGCCGTAATAATGTGGAGTTAAAATTAGAGTCGGAATTCGAGAGTTGTTTGTTTCCTTTTCGCGTTGATTTTTATACGGTAAGGTTTAAAATGTTTGAGCGTATGGTGACGCAGTTTTAGGTAATATATATATATATATATATATATATATATATATATATATATATATATATATATATTAGAGCATTCTAAGAGATTCAATAAAGAAGTAGCAACATTTTCCAGAATCTAGTCGAGTTTTTAAGATTATTTTTTGACTGGATGTAAATAATGGATTTACAGGCATCGCTTTGTAGTTTTAGTTCGCTTTATAATTTTAAGTTAATTTAAAGGTTTAAAGTCGAAAAATAATCGTTAAAGACACTAATTTATACTGGGTCAAATTCGGACTGCTTAAGTTTATTATGCTTGCCGTATATAAATTGTGTGAGACTTCAAAATAAACAAAATTTGTTATAAAAAGATAAAAATTTGTTTAACTGAAAGAGAAATTGGTTTCTTAAATTCTTTTGATAAATTTTTTTTTTACTTTTTATATATATAATTTTATATATATTCAGCAATTTTTATAATTTTATAGGTGAGCTGATTGTTGTTTATTTTTTTTCTTTCATTTTCAGGACAATTCCGAGTGATGTTTTGTATGGTTAGGCTGTTTAAATTTTTTTTTAAATTCTGAAATTAGATTTTATTGTGTTAAGGAGTGTTTCAACATTTTATTTAATGCATGAAGGACGGGCTAAGGGTAATGATGTAGTAAGTTTTAGATGTTGCATAGTTTTTATATGAAGTTTCACACTGATAAAATTCAACTGTTACGGTACGGAAAAGGGGAGGATCTAAAATTCCATGGAATAGAAAAGAAGATCCCCGATGATCCGGGTGTACCTGAGAGATGGAGAGTAAAAGAAGTCAACTCACTACTTCACCAGACCAACTAGATCTATTGTAGTAGTATTCCCCGTTAAACTGTAGGTCTAGGACGGGGTGAAAAGCTTGACCTTCAACGGAATGAGCATTTCTGTAGTAAATGATAAATATTATTTTTACAAGGTGATTCTGTTATTCTCGGTAAACTGTCTTATTCCGCTCCCAAGTGATATTTTGTATGGTTAGGCTGTTTGAAATTTTTTTTATTCTCAAATTAGATTTTATTGTGTTAAGGAGTGTTTTAACATTTTATTTTAGACGTGGTTTGGATTCAACGTTAAACTATAGGTCTAAGGTGGAGTTGCACGCTTGAGCTTCGTTAGAATGAACAATTTGGATAGGTCCTGGTTTGTGTATTATTATTTTTTTATTATATATACACTCCTCGTTCGCAGTTCTTCTGCTATTATTATTTTTTATTGCACATATTCCTTCGCTTTTATAGGAATGTATATTTATTTTCAATGTATTTCGTGAAATTGGATCCAATAATTTGTCTAAATAGAGTGATGTGATGGTGTTTTAATTAATTCTTTGGGACGTGTATATATATAAACGTTATTATTATTATTATTATTATTTAATTATACCAAATGGCTGCTTAGGCCTTCTAAGTCAACTGGCGGGTTATGCCAACTGGCGGTTTAAGTCAGCTGACGGAGACAAACGCACACAAATGCACGTACACCTCCGACTAGGATTATGCCAATCCAATAATTCGTCTAAATAAACTGAGTGATCTGGTGGTGTTTTATTTAATTCTTTTGGTTGTATATATAAACGTTATTATTATTATTTAATTGTACCAAATGGCTGGTTAGGCCTTCTAAGTCAACTGGCGGGTTAAGCCAGCTGACGGATTATGCCAACTGGCGGAGAGCCTGAATATATGCTTTAATTAAATAAATAGCGCAATCTGGCAACTCAGCCTTCTAACCCAACTGGCGGATTAAGCCAGAATATATGCTTTGATTAAATAAATAGCGTCAAAGTGGCAACTCAGCCAGATAAGCCAACTGGCTAATTAAGCCAGAATATATGCTTCAATTAAATAAATAGCGCAAACTGGCAACTCAACCAAATAAGCCAACTGGCTGATTAAGCCAGCTGGCTGATTAAGCCAGCTGGCTGATTAGGAACATATTAAGACGACGGCCGCTCGGCTGAAGTCTTGATATGCGCTTGGCTCCTGCCAGGCGAATACCTCTCCTCTCTCTCTCTCTCTCTCCTCCTCTCTCTTTCTATTGGGGGATAACTCCGCCTCCAAGTTGCATACCCCTTGTTGCTCTTGCAACATCCCCCTCCTCATTTGTTGCATAACATCTTGCAACATTCCCCCTCCCCTTTGTTGCATAACTTTTGCAACATTGATCGACATTTGCAATTGCATTGCACTCTCTCCTTTTGCGCCCATACTACTACGGACAACCGAGTCCAACAACATATAACACAGACATATACAGGGGTTAGACAAAATAATATGAGCACCCGCCGATTTCACCGGTTATCTTTACAGACTGCTCAGACACAAAGTAAACGGTCAAATGACTGGCAAACCTATTTAAATGCGTAACAGAGAGTGTATACGTCATGTTATAACCCTCACGTTGTTTTTACAGATCTGAGTGAATTATGAATTAGCAGTTATGAAAGACCTGTCAGACTTCCAAAGAGGGCAAATTGTCGGAGCGCGGATGGCTGGTGCATCGGTGACGAAAACCGCTCAGATGTTCAATGTATCCAGAGGAACTGTCTCTATGGTCATGTCTGCATACCAAAACCATGGAAAGACAAGCACCGACAAATGCAATAGTGGACGCAAGAAGAAGCTGTGTGATCGAGACCGCCGGGTGCTAAAGCGCATTGTGACAAAGAACCATAAGACCACAGCTCCAAAAGTGACTGCAGAGCTTAACCAGCATCTTGCAAGCCCGGTATCGACCAGAACTGTACGTCGCGAGCTCCATGGAGCGGGATACCTTGGGAGGGCTGCAATTGCCAAACCCTTCCTTTCGCACATCAACATTGAGCGGCGCAGAAAATGGTGTAATGACCATAAGAATTGGTCAATGGACCGGTGGAAGAATGTGGTCTACTACGACGAATCCTCCTTTACGCTATTTCCATGTTCCGGTCGAGTTTACGTCTGGAGACAGCCTAAAGATGCTTATGACCCCGACTGCCTGACCCCAACCGTTAAGCATGGAGGCGGATCTGTGATGGTTTGGGCAGCAATATCGTGGAATACTCTTGGCCCAGCTGTAGTACTGCATGGTAGGGTTAACGCCCAGGTCTATCTGTCAATATTGGCTGACCAGGTCCATCCCATGGTCCAAACGCTGTTTCCCAATGGCGGCGCCGTCTTCCAGGATGATAATGCACCAATCCACACCGCTGGGGTCGTTAAAAACTGTCCAAAAGCTGTATGAATCAATTCCCCGACGCATTGCAGCTGTTATTGCCGCTAAAGGAGGACCAACTCCATATTAAGAATAAAAACCGCCATTTATCAACGTGTTCATATTATTTTGTCCAACCCCTGTATATCTAAAGGACAATTGAATGTGCAGTCATTGACATACGAGTAATTATAATGTAATGTCTGTGTTCATAAAGATAAACAATTAATATGATCGTGAACAGCGTTGAACTCCGTGTAGTTTTCTTGTCTTATGCAGTAATAAGGTTCCATTATGATTACTGCAAATCTATATGAACAGCTACTACAATAGAACTTTTTATATACTAGTGAATGCGAAATGTTCGCCTGCAGGAAATTTTCGCGTTTTTTCGCGTAGCCGTAGGCTATATAGTTTACGCGAAAATATTCAGCAGGCGAAAATCCTCACACTCACCTGTATCTCTTCTTTTTTTTAAATCCATAAGGAAAAGCAAGATTCTACTCAAAATTAATAAACAAGACAGCTCACTTCACTTACCTAATAAAAGGGAATTATTAATCATTAAGCACGTTCATCTATCACACGCGGCCACACCACAACACGGACACGCTGTGTTTACACTTGCCGGGTCACACAGTCAGACACACTTGCCAATAGAATAGTTCCAGTCAACACAGACCTTACTGAACTTAACCAAGTAAATTACGCTGCTGGCCTATACATGCAACAGAAACTTGTCCCAAACTTTAGACCAAAGCCCCCCAGCCAAAGGTGTAAACCAAAACTCCTCCTTGGAAAGTTAAATTAACTAAACAACTTAAACAAGCCAGACGAGAATTAAACCATTTAAAGCAATATTTCCAAGCACTCACACAGCAGGGAAAACTCATGAAACAAATAGGGAAAATAAAGAGGAAGTATAACCTGAGAGATAATCAATTACATGACAAGGCGCTGGAATTGGAGGGAAAAATCCCAGCCATAGCCAATAGAATCAGGAATAAACAAAAGCAGATTGACATGAAAAACCATAACAAGCAATTTTCATCAAACCCTAGAGGCTTTTACCAAAATCTCATTAGGGAAAGAATAATGGCCCATGAACCACCAGATCAAACCCAGTTGGAGGCATACTGGAAATCCCTCTTTGAAACCCCTGAACAGTATAATCAGGATGCTGACTGGATAGAGACCATCAGGGTGGCAATTGAGGGTAAACCAGAAATGGAGGAGTTATTTATAATGGAAGACAAGATAAGAAGGAAACTGGCAAAATTCTCCAACTTTAAAAAACCTGGCTTAGACAAGCTCCCGAATTTCTGGCTGAAACAGGTCACGGCATTACACCACCATCATACTGCCGCTTTTCACAGAATTTTGCAGGGAGTAGAAGAAACACCAGAACGGCTTACAAGTGGAGACACAACCCTCATCCCTAAGACTCGTGAGACAAATTTCCCAAATAAATACCGCCCAATCTTCTGTTTCACCACCACCTATAAACTTTTTACAGGCCTAATTGCAGACAGTGTATATGAACACCTAGATGCTGGAGACTATATGGAAAAAGAACAGAAAGGATGTAGAAGAAACTGCTTAGGCACAAAGGATCAGCTGCTCATCAACAAAACTATCCTTGAAGACTGTAAGAAGAGAGGCAGAAACCTTAGTATGGCATGGATAAACTATCAGAAGGTATTTGATAGTGTCCCACACTCGTGGATTTTAGAATGCCTTAAACTGTACAAAATCCACCCTACCATTATTAGCACTTTAACAAACCAGATTACAAAATGGCAAACAAACATCAATCTTACCCATGAAAATGGGAAAATATCCATTCCCCATGTCAAGATTATGAGGGGTATATTCCAGGGGGACAGCTTATCACCCTTGCTATTCTGCCTCACCCTGGACCTCCTTAGCAAACTACTTAGCAATAATAACAAGGGCTACAACCTCAGTCAAACTAGGCGAAGAAATCCTGACAGTGTACTGAACCATCTACTGTTTATGGATGATTTGAAGCTGTACGCAGACTTTGACCAAAACCTGGAATGCCTATTAAGGATCGTCCATACTTTCTCCGGTAACATGAAAATGAAGTTTGGATTGGACAAGTGTGCTAAGTGTACACTTAGAGGGGGCAGGAAAATACAAACTCATAACATCAATTTAGGAAGAGACACTGAGATTAAAGGCTTGGAAGAGGATAGTTCCTACAAATACCTTGGGATAGAAGAAAGTGTAAATATAGAACACCGGCAAATGCGAGAGAAAATCAGTGGAGAGTATGTACGAAGACTGAAAAAGATCTGCACGACCCAACTTATATCAAAGAACAAAATAACAGCTATAAACCAACTCGCCATCCCTGTTATCAATTATAGTGTAGGGATCATAGACTGGCTACAATCAGAACTAAATAAACTAGATGTTAAGACCAGAAAAATCCTCACTCTAAATAGAACAACATACAGGAACCAGTGTCTTTCCAGACTGTACCTACCAAGAAAACTGGGAGGAATGGGATTGACTGAGGTTAACCAGCTGCACCGATCATCGACCATCAGCATTGGGCAGTATCTGAAAAGTTCGAGTAGTCCTACAATAGCTCTGGTCCGTGAACACCACAACACAAGGGTAACGCAACATACTTCCATAACCAAACTGGCCCAGCACTTTGGAGGCAATAATATGACAGAAGAAGTAGAAACTGAAAGAGTACCAGTCACCTTAATAGCTAGGAAAAGTCGCAAAAGATTTGTTCAGGAACAACAGGCAAAGCATGCAGAAGAATGGGAACAACATCAAAGAGCTGGAAAATATTATCAAGAATTACAGAAGGATTATATTAACAAAGAAGGATCATTGGAATGGTTAAGAAGAGGAGTTCTGCAATATGACGGAGAGCGACTAATAATGGATGCCCAAGATCTTGCACTCCTAACAAATGCGTTTAAAAAAAATGGCTGGAATAAGTAATAATGAAGGTGTAGATTCTGTCATGTTGAGGTAGAAAGTGTTGGCCATCTAAAATCAGGCTGCAGGGTGCTCTGGTAGAAGGGTACTATACAGCCAGACACAATAAAATTTGCAAATATATCCACTGGAAGATCATGATAGGATTAGAATTAGAATGTAATAAAAATGTATGGGACCACACACCTGCACCAATTACTGGAAACAACCATTATACTATAAACTATGACACAATAATTCCAACAGCCACTTTTATAGACAATTCTGCAGTAAAACCGGACATAGTAGTGTGGGACAAGAGGGAAAGGAGTGCCTTACTTATTGAGGTCAGTGTCCCAAATGACTATGGCCTTAATAGAGCGGAAAGGGAGAAAATTACCAAATACCAGGCGCTCATATATGACATAAAGAGAAACTGGAGATTGAAAGAAGCTGCCATTCTGCCCATCATAGTTGGGGCAACCCGCAACAGGTATGATGAAAAACAACCTATCAACTTACCTGAACTTAATCCCAGGACAGCCCCAGGCCATAGAAATCCAAACAGTGCCATTAAAAGGAATGGTTACCCTCCTTAAACGAACGCTAGGACAAGTTCAGACATAGTTGAAGTGTTTGGCTTCGGGTGGAAGCCCCACCTCCAACTATAGAAAAATATAATAAAGAGTATCAACCAAAATAAGATTTCCTGGGCACCATACATTAGCCCAATAACTTTTTATTTCTCATTTCATGCAGTTCTTATTTCTCATTTTAATATACCCGCAATATTTCAACTATTTATGATAATATGAAAAGTTATAATGTGAAGATGATCTATCAAAATATTTCAAGATTGTACTAACTCAATGAGTGTTAATCGTATGATTTCTGAATGGCTGCAATTATTAGCGATTCTAGTTAGCATTGCAAAGGTACATTTGGAGATGCCTTCTGTTTTTTTAAGTTTTGCTTTTTTATGTATCTTGACAATAAGAAAGTGTAGTCTTAAAGTCTACCAAAGATCATTACTGTAATTGTAGCTTGTACTCTATGTGAAAGATGATTCTAATGTACGGTAGGCCTACAGGTATGAAGTTTAGAATTCAGTGCTATTCAACCTGAGTGGACGGTCCACCCTTGGGTGGATGAGATTTATTTTGGGGTGAATAGCTTACGTTGGGTGGATGAGGGGGTGGATGAGATCAGCAGAATTGCAAAAACTGCTTTATACAAAACCATTTAATTTTATAACAATTTATTACACGTTCGTGCATACTATTAAACGTCCTTAGAATTTGACCAATTATTCGTATGGCTTTGTTTATCGCTATTTTACTGTGTATTGTATTGTCCATTGTTATATGTATTGTGCTATTTGATTTATAAATTTATCTTTATTTTTCAGTTTTTGCTCTCATGATGTCTTTGTATAAATACTTCAAAAAATCTGTCACCGAAAGTGGAGAGGTCATCGTTGGAGAAGAGAAGCCAGTCGAAGAGCAGTCTGAACACAGCAGTGAAGAAGAAAGATCTAATAGGTTTTCTACGACTGGAACAGTAAAACGGAAGATGAGACCTCAGCCATCGAAACCGAAACAGAGAAAATGGAATGAGAATCACATCAGGCTTGGGTTTTTTCGTTCGAAGGAGGAGAGTTTGAATCCTTATCCATCAGCGAACTGTCTTTTCTGTCCTACCGTGTTCAGCAACGCCAATGTTGTTCCGTTAAAACTTGTCCTCAGCGCCGGCTCTTCCATTACGCAGATCACGCAGTGTGCGTAGGGCCCCACGAGGAGGGAGAGCCCCCAGCGAGTGGTATAAAAATATTAATTAATGAATGATTGACAGAAATAATAAATGGGCCAAATTTTTATTTTTTTAAACTCTTCCAGCGCCATT
>JAJOZX010001513.1:67500-265000 GCA_023014485.1 Bathynomus jamesi | reverse complement strand
TGCTGTTATTTGCCCTTATAGTGGAACGCTAATAAAAATTCGTGTATTTATGTTTCAATAATTAACTAAATTTGAGTCCTTGTGTGGCACCAATAAGAATATTTATAATTACTTGAGATTTTGCATATTCTGTTTTTTTTGTCAAATGGAATATATTGAGGGGGTGAGACGGTGAAATTTGCAATTTCGAAAAATAAGAACCATCCTAATATATATATTAGGGACCCCAAAGATATTTGCGCGTAGGCCCCCAAAAGGTTGAAGCCGGCACTGCTTGTCCTTCACCTGAAGTCAAAGCACACAGAACATCAAAACAAATCAAAGCAATTCTTCGAAGAAACTAAATTTGTCTTCTTACTGGAAGCAACAATCCTCTTTTGAGAAGCGAGTGAAACACGGAGACAACAAACTACTTGTTCTGGCTTCGTTGAAGATGGCACATGTACTTCTTAAAACGAAACAACCTTACACTGAGCTGGAAAGAGTGGTACTGCCATGTCTGGAAATAGCTGCAGATTTTGTTCATGGAGGAAAGCAGGCGGTAAAGAAGGTAAAAAGGATTCCCCTGTCAGACACCACGACTCGTCGGCGATGCATGAGTATAGCTGAAGATTTGAAGGATCAACTTCTTCATAAGTTGCGGCAAGCACCTTCATTCGGCATCCAACTCGATGAAGCAACAGTTGTGGGAGAGGATGCACAGCTCATTGTGTACTGCCGTTTCCCAGATGTGGAAGCAAAAACGATCGTGGATCACTACCTCTGCTGCCATAAGGTCGGAATAAATACGACATCAGATGCTAAATTTAAGAAGCTGGATGATTTAATGAAGGAAGAGAAACTGGACTGGAAGAAGTGCAAATCTGTAACCAGATTGGATCAATGAATGGAGTAGTCAGAAAGATACAATTAATTTATCCAGATTGTGTTTCGATTCACTGTGCTATTCATCGTGAGGTACTTGTGGAAAAACGGCTGAGTGGAGCTGGAATCGTGGCCAAAAGAATGCATTTGAGGAGCTTCTTGATGATGTGGTAAAACTGGTGAATGCTATTCGATCTCACGCGAAAAAAACGTAGGATGTTTAGCGAACTGTGCAAAGATATGACGGCTGAATTCACCGAATTACTATTTCATAGCGAAGTGCGATAGCTATCCCGTGGAAAAGTTTTAAACCGCGTATTTGCATTGAGGGAAGAGTTGTGTGTTTCCTTCACAGAAAAGGGAGATGAGGAAGCGTTCAAACTTCAGGACAACTTCTGGATGGCGAGGCTGTCTTATATGGCTTCGGTTTTCGAGCATTTAAACAAATTAAACAAATTAAATGGGAAAAGTGAATGGCCTCAAGCTGAAGCTGCGACTTTGGAAGTCCAAGGTAGAAAAGAAGGATTTTTCAGAATTCGCAACCTTTGATGAATTCATGAGGGACTATGGATGGGAGGCACAGATGAAGGAATCATTAGAGCAGAGGATGTCTGCCCTGATCATGGATCATTTAAATTTGCTTGGAGAGAACCTCGAGGCATATTTCACGGAGAGACACACTGTCTCTTTGAACTCTCACCTATGGATTGTTCAGCCGCTTACTGAAGATCAAGTTGACGTTGGGCAGTTGAACGCGGATTTGATTGACCTGAAGACGGATTTTGCGCAAAAAATTAAATTCAGGAATTTTGAATATTACGGTGAGTTTTGGGTTTCCCTCCTTCAAATTCCTGAGTACCAGAGTTTAAGTGAAATGGCTATATACATTCTCATTCGAATGGCAACGACTTATTTGTGTGAGCAGGGGTTCTCTTCTCTTACTGTAATCAAGTCGAATCAGAGAAACTCAATTCTGGATGTCGATCCCTTGATGCGAGGAGCCCTGAAGTCAAGGATAACGCCGCGCTACGAAATGATCGCAGGCCAGGTACAACAGCAACCAAGTCACTAAGCTTCTTGTGTATTTACCTATTTTTATTGGTTTGTGGGATAAATTCGTAAAATATAACTAGTTTAATTGTTGAATGTTATATGTGCAGCCGTTTTGTTTAACGTTTAATTCTGTGAATATGGCGGTTTCCTTTTTTTGTTAAAGAATTTTTTTCTTGAAAGAATGTTCTGTTTTCTTTTATTGAAAGTTTTGGCTTATTTGCATGCTGTCGATTAATTAATAAAACTGTATTTATGGTTAAGTGCAATTATTTACCAGACAAGTAATTCTAACCTTTGTTCCCTACAGAGGCTACTAAGCGCTAAAAATATTTAAACAATGATAATAAGAGGTGGCTAATGATATTTCTAGTTGAGGCTTTAATAAAAAACCAATAAATTTCGTTTCGAAAGAGAGAGATAGATGAATTTTCTTAATTGTTCGGTAAGGGTAGATGGCCCCAGAAAAGGTTGAATAGCACTGGTTTATATCATGAATTACTATATAATTATATATATATATGATAATAATATAATCAGGGTGGTGTATTGGGGCCAAAAAAGTAACGCGATACGATACTTGATACATTGACAAAAATGTATCTCATTACGATACTAGATATATGAATAATATGGTATCCGGAAAAATTCACCGTCCACAATTCATCGCCCAGAAGAACAGATTGCTGCCCATCATCCAAATATTTGGAAATTTCTGGAGTGCCTTAAGAAAGAACAAACTTTAAGTGAAATCAGAATGGAACAGTACATAGGTGACCACGAACCTCAAAAGAAAAAAAGAAAATATCGCAATTGTGCTAAACGAATTCGAAGACTCGTCGAAAGCTACGATTCAGAGCATTGTATTGTCAAATAACTTATATAAGAGGGATAGCTCCTAATATTTCATATTAGAATGTGTTTTAGACAAAATAAAACGGAAAATGCCCGGTTAGGTCAACTGAATGCCAGGTTAGGTTAATTGAATGCCCGGTTAGGTTAACTGTACGCCCTTGATGATTGGTTAGGTTAAGTTGTGATATTTTCGTTAGTTTAAACGAAAATGACGAGAGCAAAAATACATAATAAACAGTTTGGTAGTCCCGATAATACGTAAGTACCAAAATCAACTTTTTTGTAAACAAAGGTTCGTTAAAAGATCAAGAGAGATTGGCTTAGACCTAAATACCTTTTAAAAAAGTAACCACGATAATAGACATAATTTTCCCAAATACTTTTTATTGAGTATCGTTTAATAAATAAATATTTCACACATTTCTTTATTGGGGTTTTAGTAAATAAATATTGTTTCAAACATTTTCTTATTCATTCTTATTTTGTTGGGGTGAACATATATATATATATATATATATATATAGCACACCGGACAAAAAATTAGTCACCCCTAATAGCACCGATAGTAGGAAGTTCAAGGTCACACAGAGGGCGCTGATGTAGCATTGGTAAGTGACAAGTAGCGGTGACGTAGCACACAGGATCAGATCTGTTTCGTGAGGTGGTGAAGAACAAAGTGTGTGTTGGATATAGTCTGCAAAATGGGTCGTGAGGCAGACGTTACTCAGTGGCAAAAAGGAGCCATCGTGTTTGGCAGAGCCCACGGACACAAAATGTCTGAAGTAGCCCAATTTGTTGGTGTGTCAACGCGTACTGTCCAGCGAGTTTACAAAGAGTGGTGTAGTTCGCAATCAACTGACAATCGACGGCGTAACTGTGGCCGGAAAACAATTCTCGACAATAGGGGCCGCCGCCATGTTTCTCGTCTAGTAACTGCAAATCGTTTTCAAACCAGAGAACAATTGCTCCAAGAAACCAATGAGGTTCTCCAGCGACCAATTTCCGAACGGACATTGCGACAAGAACTGCATGCGATGGACATCTGGAGCAGGGTACCACGGAAGAGGCCGCTGTTAACAGCAAGTCACAAATTGGCACGTTATAAATGGGCTCAGAGGCACAAAAACTGGACTGCGGCAGATTGGAAACGTGTAATTTGGTCCGATGAGTCCCGTTTTTGTTTGTTCTCCAATGATGGGAGGCGACGAGTACATCGCAGGTCCAATGAAGCCTTTAATCCTGAATGCGTCGAAGGTGTTGTTCAGGCTGGAAACAGAAAGTGAAGCGCAGGAATAGACACCCACGGACTCTGGCGGAACTTCGGGACCGGCTGATGAACGAGTGGCAGCAAATCGATGTTCAGTACATGCACAACCTCGTAGAGTCTCTGCCTCGCCGGATTCGTGCGGTTATCAAGGCCAGAGGCGCCGTCACACGTTATTAGGTACATTCTGAGAGGGGTGACTAATTTTTTGTCCGGTGTGCTTATATATATATATATATATATATATATATATATAATATATAATATGCATAATATATGTATGGGCGATGAAGTGTGTTGCGGTGAAATGTATGAGCGATGAATTGTGGGCAGTGAATTGTGGGCGGTGAATTGTGGGCGATTAACTTTCCTAGACCCGAATAATATATGAATCGCGATACGATACGACATATATATATATATATATATATATATATTATATATATATATATATATATATATATATGAAAATTATTTCACGAAAGTAACACGTGAAAAATATTTATGATGAATAAAACCACGAAGGAAAGGAAACACAAAAAAAGGTACTCAAGCGCTTTCGTCTAATGACATCCTCAGGAACACTGAAGTACATAAAAGGTTACGGCCTATATATAGGTTACAGAAAGAAAAAAATAAATAAATAAATAACATACATACACACAAACATACATATATAATATATATATATATATATTATATATATATATATATATATATATATATATATACATATCTACACACATACATATATATATATATATATATATATATATATGATGAATAAAACCATCCTTTCCTTCGTGGTTTTATTCATCATAAATATTTTTCACGTGTTACCTTCGTGAAATAATTTTCATATATATATATATATATATATATATATATATATATAGCAATAAACGGAGAAGTAAAAATAAAAATTAAAAATTAAAGATTAGAGGATTAACAAAGAGGCATACAGATTTGTAAGGAAAAATATCGATTTTTAGCACAAGATCAAATGAATTAAAAATACAAATTTATACTGGAAATCTACCCGGGTTTTAACACTTTGCCTTTTAGAGTCAAGTTTCGATATATATAAAAATAAAATGAAGATTAAAAGTTAATAAAGTAGCGTACAAGTTTACCAAAGATTTAGCGTCCTACCCTTTTTATCTAAATTTGTTTTGAAGGAATTCAAAACAACAGGATCGAGTTGAAAAAGACCTTTGCTTATGTTGAAGTTATTTGAAAGTTGGATAATGGCAGACTCAAGAATATTTCTATTGACAATGTTGCTAGAATGAAATAAAACTGAAGCATTATTCCAATCAATACAGTGGGATAACTCTGACAAATGGACAAAAAGGCACTGGACAACTGTCCTGTTCTAACGGAATATTGATGCTGTTTTATACGTGCGTGCAAATCCTTTCCCGTCTGACCTATGTAAAAGGAATCACATTGTTTACACCAATTTTAAATAATGCCTGAATTATTGGTAGGGCTATTTTTTACTATGATATTTTTCACAATATTGTTATATGAAAATACTACATTAATATCCAAAAGTTTAAGTACATTAGCAATGCTAAAAAGCGGGAAAAATGGAAGTACTAAAATATTTTTTGACAAAGTACGAGTGTTATTATTGACACGATAGAAAGTTCGTTTTGCCTTGTTGAGACAAGATTCCATAAACGCAGATGGTAACACAGATCACTTCCAATACCGTTGATTTTTTCCAATTCGGCATCGATGTATTCCGGACTGGCGATCCTAAGGGCGCGGAGAAACATTGATGAAAAAATGGCCTTCTTAGTGGGGGTGTCATGTCCCGAGTAAAAGTGTACGTAGGACAAATTGTTTGTTGTTTTCCGATAGATACTAAACTTAAAACCTGGGCTTTCCCTATGTACCCGCACATCCAAAAATGGGATTGAATTGTCTTGTTCCACTTCTAAAGTAAACTTAATGGAGGGGACTTGATCATTTAACTGAAGGAGGAAGTTATCCAGGTCTCGATTCATGGGCCAGATACACAAAATATCGTCGACGTACCGCAACCAAGGGATGCCAACCCCCAGGATTCTCGGAATGTAAGTAATTTCGAAAAACTCCATATAAATATGGAGAGGAGGGGCGATAAGGGGTTGCCCATGGCCATCCCAAAACTTGTTGATAATACTCGTTATGAAAGTGAATTTACAGTCTTTGATGCAAAGCTTAATAAGTTCCAAAACAATGTGTGAAGGTAGTGGCAGGTCATACTTATGTAATTCTTGGGAGAGAAAGTCAAGCATATCATCAATCGGCACTTTTGTAAACAATGAACAAACGTCAAAACTGATCAATCTATCGTTAGTTTCAGTACGTGCATTATTCAATTTTTCAGTAAGATCCACGGAATTTTTTACATGTGAATCAGAGATAGTTCCGAGAATGGGGGACAAGACTTTGACAAGCCATTTGGAGAGTTTATAAGTAATAGAGCCCACCGAGCTAATAATAGGGCGCATAGGGTTGCCAGGTTTGTGGGTTTTAATAAGACCGTAAAGGTAGGGCAGAGAAGGTGAAGTGGACATGAAAAGCGGAATTAAGTCCTTATGATCTTTGAGAATGCGTTTCAAGCCACTATTAAATGATTTGATGACGTCATCCTGCGGGTTCTTCCTAAGTTTGCTGTATGTGGCGGGGTCCTGGAGAAGCTCGTTCATCTTTCCGATGTAGTCCACTTTGTCCATAATAACTATGGTGTTAGCCTTGTCTGCTTTAGTAATATGGAGCTCCCCATCTTTTTTAATTGTGAGAGGCATCGCGAAAACGTTTAGGAAAGTTATCTTCGTAATTACCATTCGCCGCACTATAAACGAGGCCTTTAACTATGTTAAACAAATACTGAGGGAGATTACACTGTTTTTCAAAACACGCGAGACTGTAACAAATTTGTAAAGCCGAAGGTTTTTTAACAATAAAAAAGGACATACCATATCCAAGGGCACTTTTTGCATCGTCACTAATGTTTTTCGAAGAAAGGTTCAAAACACACTTTAAGCTTGCTTTTTTACTCCACTGACTATATACATTAATGAAGGGGCATGCAATTCGTATCCGACGAAAGTTTCTTACTAACTGTCTAGACGAGCAAGTTCTTCCCAAATCCCTGCTTCCGATTCGCCTCAGACAAATTGACGACCATCCGTTCAACAACTTCAGCAGATTATTTTTAAAGAAACATATTGAAGTCACCAGACAAAATGAGTGGTCCGCCTTCAAAAATTTAAACATCGCCAAACATAATTTTGTAACCGTTATTCCCCGACCGTGGATCCAACCTTTGTTTGATGAAATTTACAACGAGTTGCGTCGGAGAACTATTCACTTCGTACATTTTGGATCGAAAATTAAAAGTCTCATTCGAATAGTCAGTGGAGTAAAAAAGCAAGCTCAAAGTGTGTTTTGAACCTTTCTTCGAAAAACATTAGTGACGATGCAAAAAGTGCCCTTGGATATGGTATGTCCTTTTTTATTGTTAAAAAACCTTCGGCTTTACAAATTTGTTACAGTCTCGCGTGTTTTGAAAAACAGTGTAATCTCCCTCAGTATTTGTTTAACATAGTTAAAGGCCTCGTTTATAGTGCGGCGAATGGTAATTACGAAGATAACTTTCCTAAACGTTTTCGCGATAGCCTCTCACAATTAAAAAAAGATGGGGAGCTCCATATTACTAAAGCAGACAAGGCTAACACCATAGTTATTATGGACAAAGTGGACTACATCGGAAAGATGAACGAGCTTCTCCAGGACCCCGCCACATACAGCAAACTTAGGAAGAACCCGCAGGATGACGTCATCAAATCATTTAATAGTGGCTTGAAACGCATTCTCAAAGATCATAAGGACTTAATTCCGCTTTTCATGTCCACTTCACCTTCTCTGCCCTACCTTTACGGTCTTATTAAAACCCACAAACCTGGCAACCCTATGCGCCCTATTATTAGCTCGGTGGGCTCTATTACTTATAAACTCTCCAAATGGCTTGTCAAAGTCTTGTCCCCCATTCTCGGAACTATCTCTGATTCACATGTAAAAAATTCCATGGATCTTACTGAAAAATTGAATAATGCACGTACTGAAACTAACGATAGATTGATCAGTTTTGACGTTTGTTCATTGTTTACAAAAGTGCCGATTGATGATATGCTTGACTTTCTCTCCCAAGAATTACATAAGTATGACCTGCCACTACCTTCACACATTGTTTTGGAACTTATTAAGCTTTGCATCAAAGACTGTAAATTCACTTTCAATAACGAGTATTATCAACAAGTGTTTGGGATGGCCATGGGCAACCCCTTATCGCCCCTTCTCCAATATTTATATGGAGTTTTTCGAAATTACTTACATTCCGAGAATCCTGGGGGTTGGCATCCCTTGGTTGCGGTACGTCGACGATATTTTGTGTATCTGGCCCATGAATCGTGACCTGGATAACTTCCTCCTTCAGTTAAATGATCAAGTCCCCTCCATTAAGTTTACTTTAGAAGTGGAACAAGACAATTCAATCCCATTTTTGGATGTGCGGGTACATAGGGAAAGCCCAGGTTTTAAGTTTAGTATCTATCGGAAAACAACAAACAATTTGTCCTACGTACACTTTTACTCGGGACATGACACCCCCACTAAGAAGGCCATTTTTTCATCAATGTTTCTCCGCGCCTTAGGATCGCCAGTCCGGAATACATCGATGCCGAATTGGAAAAAATCAACGGTATTGGAAGTGATCTGTGTTACCCATCTGCGTTTATGGAATCTTGTCTCAACAAGGCAAAACGAACTTTCTATCGTGTCAATAATAACACTCGTACTTTGTCAAAAAATATTTTAGTACTTCCATTTTTCCCAAGCTTTTTAGCATTGCTAATGTACTTAAACTTTTGGATATTAATGTAGTATTTTCATATAACAATATTGTGAAAAATATCATAGTAAAAAATAGCCCTACCAATAATTCAGGCATTATTATAAAATTGGTGTAAACAATGTGATTCCTTTTACATAGGTCAGACGGGAAAGGATTTGCACACGTATAAAACAGCATCAATATTCCGTTAGAACAGGACAGTTGTCCAGTGCTCTTTTTGTCCATTTGTCAGAGTTATCCCACTGTATTGATTGGAATAATGCTTCAGTTTTATTTCATTCTAGCAACATTGTCAATAGAAATATTCTTGAGTCTGCCATTATCCAACTTTCAAATAACTTCAACATAAGCAAGGGTCTTTTTCAACTCGATCCTGTTGTTTTGAATTCCTTCAAAACAAATTTAGATAAAAAGGGTAGGACGCTAAATCTTTGGTAAACTTGTACGCTACTTTATTAACTTTTAATCTTCATTTTATTTTTATATATATCGAAACTTGACTCTAAAAGGCAAAGTGTTAAAACCCGGGTAGATTTCCAGTATAAATTTGTATTTTTAATTCATTTGATCTTGTGCTAAAAATCGATATTTTTCCTTACAAATCTGTATGCCTCTTTGTTAATCCTCTAATCTTTAATTTTTAATTTTTATTTTTACTTCTCCGTTTATTGCATATATATATATATATATATATATGTATGTGTGTAGATATGTATGTATATATATATATGTATATATATATGTATATATATATATATATATATATATATATATATATATATGTATGTTTGTGTGTATGTATGTTATTTTTTTTTTTTTTTTTTTCTGTAACCTATATATAGGCCGTAACCAATGTTCCCTCTAAGGTGTGCGCGTGTGCGCGCGCACACGCGTTGTGAAACCCGCGCACACAGCAAAATAAAATGCGCACAGGCTCAGGCGTATCATGAGTCACGACAGTAAATGAAGTAATTTAAAAAATTTCAGTTTAATGAATTCTATAATGAACAAATTAAGAAACCGCTTGAAAGAAAATCATTTGGACATGCTCATGCGAATTAAAAGTTACCTGAATGATGACGGATGTATTATCTTCATAGAGTTTATTTTGGAATGGGCAATGCTAAAGATCGTAGGGAGAAATCATATCATACTTAATGAAAGGCACTTTCATTTAATGTTATTTAATGTTATTTAATGTTTTGATTATTTATTTTATTCATTTTTATTTTTTTTATTTTATTCCTATTTTGTGAATGGATAAAATCGGTGTATTAATCTTGATAGTCTATTTTAATTGCTAAATGCTAAAAATTGTTTTGAGAAATGATAACTAAAATAGTAATTTTCAATTAATGTTATTTTTACTTTATTTCTTTATTTTGTTGAATTTTATTTTACTATTTTTTATTTTATTCATATTTTAGAATGGATAAAATGTTTTCTTTTTTAGAATATATAATATGTAACAGTTTTTTAATCCTTTAGAGTACCGTATGATCAAGCTATCACCTTATGGAAATAATATTTATTAGTATTTAATGTTTATATATATTTAATTTTGAAGATAATAGCGCTCAGAAAAGTTTGCACAATTTTTCACCATGAATCTAAATGTATGACCAACGAAAATTTCTTGCGCACACGGACTAAAAAAAATTAGAGGGAACATTGGCCGTAACCTTTTATGTACTTCAGTGTTCCTGAGGATGTCATTAGACGAAAGCGCTTGAGCACCTTTTTTTGTGTTTCCTTTCCTTCGTGGTTTTATTCATCATATATATATATATATATGAAGCAACTGAATTACTTTCTATTTTTATTGAATTTTACAAACAATGACTTCTCAAACAATTCATCGGACATTCTGTTTCTCTTTGAAGGAAGAGATTTCCAGCTTGCTAAAAAGTATCTCAACCGGAGCGCTTGATGACAGTGTAGTGTTGTATTTTATAAACATTTCTTTTATCAAATGATACATGTGTAATTATTGAATGTCTGGTGAATTAGATTATTCTTGACGAGGTTTGTTCTCAGTCTTACAAGCACTGGATACCCTCTGGGAGTGGGATTGATTGAGGGATGGGGAGGGGAGAAGATGGAGAGGGGGAGGGGAAAGATCACTGAGTCTATGATAACGTATCGTGTTACTGACACTTATTTGTATCGTATCTATCGATACGATACAAATAATAAAAAATGTATCGCGATACGATACAAGATACTACGCCACTCTGAATATAATAACGATAATATTAAGAATACATTTGCACCTGATATTTCAACATGTTATATATGTAATTTGATTCAAGAGTATATTTATTTATCCATTATCAGACATTTTTAAAGTTATATGTATAATACTTTATATTATTAAAGTAGATGAAAAAGACCGAAAAAATTATTTGCAAACAATATAACAATTTACATTTCAGTTATAATGCCAAAATTAGCAAAATTATTGTTTGCATCGGATATTGTATATTCATTTCAAATCATATTATTTAGAAGTTTATGTTACAATTTACGACGGGCGAAAAACAAAATTATCGACACTAGTAGCTAGTTATCAGTATACCAGATGGTATTCTTCTCTAGTTTGGCCTATTTTTTGTTATAGAAATAGATACAGTACCGTAGTTTATACATATAAATAGCACAAACACCTTATATGAGCTCAGTTCAACTGATGACCAACTGATAGATTGCTTTTCCACACTAGTTTTTCTACATTAAGTCAATTGGTCTACTGCTGACTGACTGAATAATATTTATATACCGCGACATATATAATATTTATGTACCTAACGTCACAGTGACTTGTCACTAATCCGTTGGTAACCTAACTGAATAGTATTTATCAAAGACTGCCGCCACATACGGTCACCTGTCAGGTCATGGTCCTCACCTGAAGAATCTCCACCCCATTGCTCCCGTCGGGAGTTGAAAATTACAGAACAAAACAAATCAGGATTCCCCAAGGACTCACGAAAGTCACGAGGCAATGCCGCTTTTCAGCTGGCGTCGAGGCCAAGGCCACTTTTGAGGTCCGAGGCCTGCAAAATATGTCCAAGACCAGGCCTCGGCCCCATGTCTGGCTGACATAGCCATGGAACTGGGAATTTCGAAGTCTACTGTTCGACGCTGGCTGCAGAGGTGGCAGGAGACTGGGAATCTGCTAGATCGTCCTAAGTGTGGGGCACCAAGAAAGACCACCCTAGAAGAAGACCGGAGAATAATCAACGAAGTGCAGAACGATCCTATCAACAACGCAGTCGCCATCCGGAAGACACTACATATGAGCGTGTCAGTGAACACCGGAAGGAGACGGTTGCATGAAGCAGGATATCACCACCGTACTCCTCCCCTCAAAAAAAAAGGATCGAGGAACGACATCGTCAGGCCAGGCTCTCGTTTGCCCGCCAGCATATACTGTAAATGATGATCTCGCATACTGGAGCAGAGTTATCTTCTCTGACGAGAAGACGTTTGCGTCTACAACTCACGGCCGTCTTCGGTGTTGGCGACAGGACAACACGAAATATGCCCTCCAAAATATTTACGAAGTGGCGCGGAGTGGGCACGTGACGGCAAATGTGTGGGGATGGATGCACCTGTAAGGACTAGGAGAGCTGACAGAGATCCATGGGAGGTTTACGGCGATCAATATATAGAGCTCATGGAGGAGGTGATGCTACCTTCTGTATGCGCGTATGCCTTGCCCTATCCTGAGCAGATTATCTTTATGCAGGTATGTTGTATTTGTGTGTTATACAGGGTGAGTCAAAAGTCTCCATACATAGGCAAAATGGGTATGATAAATAAATGATTATTTATTTATTTATTTATTTTTGCAGATGATGTGCTGAGATGCCTTTGCATGTGCCATCCGTATGTGCATTCAGTGTAATGGTGCCCACATAGAGCATATTTTGTGAATTACAAGTGATTGCATAATAAAGTGACCAGTTTGCCTGTGTATGGAGACTTTTGACTCACCCTGTAGAATATTATACTATTACTAGAGTAAGATTTATGTATTACACGCATTTGTATGTCCGGTTTTCATATTTACATGGGACAAATGATGGTCATAAAATTGTTCTTTAACTCTTTCAGTACTATGACAACACTTTAGGATTTTATTCTGGATAACTGCAGACTGTATTACGGCACACAATTACATTTAGCTGAGAGAAACTCCCTAATACATAGGGGTTAAAACCTATCTCGAATAGTGGGTTACTGATGAAGCGGATGGATGAGATATAATTCTACTTTTAATATTTAAAGTCCCTTTGCAGGACAACTCTCCCATCCACACACCGCCAGGATTGTTAGAAGGTGGTTCGAGGAGCAGCGAAATCTAGAACTACTGGACCGGCCTAGTAAGGGGTATGACCTCAACCCCATTGAGAACGTGTGGGTGAATGTGGTGAACTCGTCGGAGCATGAGCAGGAAGTTCTAGGGATGGAAAATAACCGAAAAGTGTAAAACCGGTTTTCACCGTCGCTATATTCTTAAAGCCGGTTTTTACCGGTTTTCACCGATAGGATTCTGTATGCTTTTTAGGGAGGTAAATGATCAAAATATTAAACAGAAATAAGGTTTTCATTGATTCAATCAAGTATGTGTAACATTTGAATTTAAAAGTTTATTATCGAACTTGATTTTTGAAATAACACTTGAGAAAACAAAGAGCATTAAGTGTCTGATCTGACATTCTTGATCGAATCTTTGTGACGAATAAACCAGCAGCTGAAAACACTCTCTCCGACTCTACGCTGGTGGCTTTTATTGTAAGCAACGCCTCGTACATTCGATCAAATTTTCACTTCTATTCAAAGTAGCTTCAAAATATTTGAATTCATTATTTACGTCAAAGGTCTCAGAGGAATCTTTTTGGGTTTCATTTTCAGTTTGTTCATCTCACACATGTACTCGTTCATAAGTTGATCGTCATCATTTACTTCACGACCTGAGCTGCATTGTGAATCTTCGAGTTTCGAAGCAATTGATTGGACTTGGTCGTCTGTTTCTGAAATCTGGCAAGCTTCTGGAAAAAGCCTCTTAAATGTATGGTCCGCGTACTTCTTAAGTGCTTGTCTTGAAGGAAAGAGGAACGGTGCTGATGATTCATTTTTCAAGACCTCGGGATTGTGGAGAAAACTCAGCAAGGCGACAGCTTCTTTTTGTCTTCTCGATGAGTAGCGATCAACGAGACACTGACGTAACTCAAAAGCTAAAGGATTGTTTTTGCTTTCAAATTTATCCAAAATGAACTTCATGAAAGATTCAGCTTTGAGCAAATTTGCATCTTCGGAACAGAGTCCCTTCAAAACAATTTCCAGTGGACGAAGCGCATCAAAGAGGCTCTTTAGAGCATTCCATTCTCAGTGATGGGCAGTATCTAGATACATGTATCGCTGATACGTATCGATCGATACTTTTGTATCGGTATCGGTATCGTTTTAGCTACTTGACAAAAGTATCGATTTATCGGTATCGCTAAGGTCAATTTTCTTAAATGTATCGAAAAAAATTGATACTTGGATACATCGATACATTAATAAGAATTTTTAAATATTTAAATAGATGCTATAATATGACACTACTGAGTTATATTTATGAATATACATAAATAATAATATTATTAAATATTTATTTAATGACAGTACTACTCTACTGGTCACGTCACACAGTACGGCGCAACGTTTAAACACGTTTGTACTTGTGTTATTGAGATTAATTAACCATAATATAGAAACGCTCATAATATAGAAACGCTCATATAATACAGAAACGCTCATTGGTGTTGCAACACTATTGGCCACGCCCACTCGGTGTTTTTAAACAGGTTCATACTTGTAACGCAGCGATTCCTCTTGGTCCCCCGAGGCATTTCTTATCAATCAGTCACTCATTAAGTAGACGTCACGCCAAGTAGTTGTGCGATAATGAGTGAAGATATTAATAGTAATAATAACGCGTCAGGGAGTGAGCCACAAAAGGAACAACCTGGTGAAAATGACGCGACAGAAAATCATTTCCATAAAATTAAAGATAATATCTAATACCTACATATTAAATGAATAATTATAATTATAAAAATGTGCCGGCGATACATGTATCGGCGATGCGTGTATCGGTATCGGTATCGCTTAAGACATCTAGAAAGTATCGGCGTATCGGTATCGCCTAAGACGTTCTTCATGTATCGATGTATCGGTATCGCTTTAGCGATTTTCATGTATCGATGCCTATCACTGTCCATTCTTCATCTGAAATCGTCTCTGTTGAGCGTATCACTCTGAGGGCCTTTGGAATACAATTTTTGAGTTTCAAAAATCTTTCTATCATGGCCAAAAGACTGTTCCACCTCGTTCTACAGTCAATGATAAGCTTTATTTCCTTTCCATTAAATTCATCTTTAACAAAATCCTGCAATCTCTCATTTTTCAAAGGAGACTTTCGAAATATGCGGCAGATTTTTCTCACCTTATTTATTACTTTTAAGTAATCTTCTCGAAGTTTTGGAAGAACAATTACGTCATCTATGTCGGACTCAAACATTGTATTATTGCATAAAATTTCACACTCATCTTCACTTAACTCATGTGCAGAGTGTTCATCTTCTTCGATGGCTTCATCTTCAGGGGTAGGGTCACTTTCCCCTTCAACTGAATTTTCAGCAGTTTTTTAATACAAGATATCCGAAACCGCGAAATGTATAGCATGTGCAATGCATTGCTGGTGATCAGGTACTATTTCTCTTCCAAATTTGACCATTACTGAGGCACCGTCGGTGGTGCAACCCACGATATGCTTATCTAGGTCCAAGCCAAAGTCTTCCAGTCTTTTCCTAACGATTGCAATAGTTTTGGTGCTATCGAGAGAACCATTTATTTTCATGAGACCAAGAGACCAATGTTGATTTTCATCATGAACATTAATATTAATATATCTTTGGTTTTGCAAAGATGTATACTCATCCATAGTTAATGAATAGCGGATTCCTTGTCTCACCTGCTTCTTGAAGTAGTTGACCAATTCATGTTTCTTTTTCTCATAAAAACTAAGCACCATTTTTCTGACACCATTATGGGAAGTTGGATGAGACTTGTCGTATTTTATCTTTCTTAGACTTTCTTGAGTGAATTCACTTTTAGCAATTGATTGGAAACTCAGTCCATCTACACACGCAAGTTTCGAAATTTCCTCTTCTATGGACTTTTTTTGCACAAACTCTTCCACTGTTCTTTGTTTCTTCAATGGCTGATTAATCTGGTCGATGTTTATGCCATGAATATTTTTCATGTGGGATGATAAACTTGAAGTAGAACCTCCACAACACTTTAAAACTTTGTGACATGTCATACGCTCTGCTTCTTCTTTATTCTTACGAGTGAAATGATACCAAGCATTTGATTTCTTTAACATGATGGCGTATTAAATCTTAGAATCTTAACTGATCAATGTGCAATCATCCACATAACATTCAAGACTGAAGCATCAATTATTTACACTTATAAACAAACAAAAAACGATACGAAACGACGCAAAACGTAATTACTATGTTTTGTAAACGTTTGGAAACGTTTGTTTCATAGAAAATGGACCAAAGTGATCGGAGACTCTTGCAAAAATGTGAAAACCGGTTCTTATCGTCGGTTTCGGTGATGATTAAAAATTTTCATCACCGGTTAAAAACCGGTTTTTTAAAACCGGGTTCCATCTCTAGCAGGAAACGGACTAGCCGCCAGCTGCTGGATCACACGATGGCTGAGTGGGAGATGTTCCGAAGGAGCCCACACATCATACATAACCATGTTGCATCTATGCCACACAGATTACAAGATGTAATAGACAATAATGGGGGATGGACCATATACTAACTATGAACCGGGTATAGCTGTGCCATTTATGTTAATCATGGCAAATTGTGAGCATTTTGTGTGACTTTATCATTTTGTATGATAAACTATTTAGTAAAACATTCTCAACCATTGCATATTTGTTGTAATAAAGAATTGGTGTTTTATTGTATATATATATATATATATATATATATATATATATATACACAGTATTCCTTGTTAAGATCTAATAATATCTCCACATTGCTAATGCAGCAGGAAATCTGGAAAACATTAATGGGATTATCTGTCCATCGTGATTAAATCATTATCTCTCCACATTCATAATACAAATACAATCTGGGTAACACTATTAATATAATAGGCATCAACCACAAACCGGTGATGATATCCTGCTTCATGCAACCGTCACCTTACGGTTTTTACTGACACGCCCATATGTAGTCTATCCAGGACGGCGACAGCAAGTAACCATGTCAACACCACTGTTTGGCCCATCAATGTGATTTCACAAACATTATTATAATATTGTATGAATTTATAAGTATATATAGATATGTTTATGCTAGTATAACCGTGGATTATTCTTATGTGATTTTGATAATTAATCAGTTACTGTTATTCAGATTGAAACTGTTAACAAATTCTTTGAGTAACAATCGATAAGCCATTTCCCACTAACTCTCTCTGCCCCTCTACCTCGCTCTCTCTCTCACTGTCTCAATCTTTTTCTCGCTCAATGTCAATACATGTATATATAATCGTGAAGATTCGTAAGTTAGTAAAGTTTTAAAGCTGCACACGGACTCTACAAACAGCTTTATTAGTACTGTTACATAATGATTTAATATACGCGAAACTGGTGGGTGGGGAAGGGGAATGAGGGAGTGTGGAGGATGGTTGTGTGATGTCTATTTTTGGTTCAAATTCACTAATATATAAAAAGTTGTATTGTGGTATCTGTTCATATAGACTTGCAGTAATCATAATGGAACCTTGTTACTGTATAAGACTAGTAAACATTGTGTTCATAAAGATAAACGATTAATATGATCGTGAACTGCGTTGAACTCCGACATTACATTATAATTAGGGGACGTTCAAAAATTACGTAACGCTATTTTTGCTAAAACTTGACACCCCAGATTCCCCAGGAAAGTTCTATAACGCTAGACGAAGCACCCCCTAAGATGTTATGTAACACTTCCCCCACCCCACACATTACGGAACGTTACATGGGGGGTGTCAGGTTTTAGCAAAAATAGCGTAACGTAATTTTTGAACGGCGCCTCACCTGTATGTCAATGTTATATGTTGTTGGACTCGGTTGTTCCCCCTCCACCCCACCTTCCCCCAGTTGGGGTACCTTGACTATCGCTGCGGCGTTGCCACATGTACGGAATCGCCTGTGAGGCGAGGAACATTACCTATGCGGGCAACTGTACCTCTCTCTTCTTCTTTCCAGGGAATACAGATTTACTTTATGTAGTCTTTCCCAGTAGTGAAGTTCTTTGCGGCCATCAATCTTGGCTGTGAAATGTCCTTGAATTTCTTCTAGTTTATTAGTTTCTTCCTTTTTTATATAGGAACATCAAGACTGAGTATATTCAAGTTTTGGCATGATCAGTTTTTTCAGCAGGGAAAACATTACTTTCTTGTCCATTCTTTTAAAGGTTCTTAGTACCTGTCCCAAGACTCTTTTGCTTTGTTTATCGCTATCTGATTTTGTGTCTCGAATTTGGCGTCATCTGTCAGAATAACTCCCAAATTTCTCGCTTTCGTGCTTCTTTGAATTTCCTGTCTATCTGGAATATAATATGCTGTCTGTTTAAGTTCCTCATTTCTACCATATCTCAAGAGCTGAAATTTCTCGGTGTTAAATGTCATGTTGTTGTCTTCTGATCATTTATATTCTGTTCGTGTCCCTCTGTAAGGCCTCTTACTCTTTTGCATCGCTGGTCTCTGTATCGTCTGCAAAGGATGTTACCGCATTGTCTATGCCTGTTAGTCTGATAATGAATAGGAGTGTGGCCAAAACTGTTCCTTGTGGTACTGAGCTGAGTACCTTCGATTCTGATGATGATATACCTTGAATTACGATCTGTAGAGGTTCTCTGAAGAAGTTGTAGATCCATTTCCCACTCTGCCTCTTATTCCCATGTGTTTCATTTCATGTGCTATTTGTCGAACGCTTTAGCAAAGTCCGTGTATATGACATCGTAGTTTTCATTGCCTTCAAGTGCATCTAGGATATTGTTGTAGTGCTCTATAAGTTGTGATAGGCATGATCTTCCTGATCAGAATTCGTGCTGATTCTCGTTGAATCTTTCCAATGTCTCCAAGAAGTCATAGATTTTCTCTCTAACTATTCTTTTAAATACTTTGATGAGATGTGACGTCAATGACGCTAGTCTATACTTCTTTCCTTTAGATTTATCCCCTCCTTTATATATAGGCATGGGGTACGGGATAAGTAGTCTCTGGGGAGTCTAGGTGTTTGGACCCGACAAGAAAGATGTTGCTCAGAGCTTCAGACCGACATTTCCATAACCTAAAAAAAAATATTGAGCTAGCACATTAGCGTCTGCAGGAATTTTTCTAGTGTAGGGCTGAGCGAAAATGAAAGGGCCAAGCCATAAAAAATTATGCTGGTAGAAGCAAGGGGAGTATGGACTGTGGAGTGTTAAAAATGTATACTTCCACTTTTTGGTAGTAGTATTTGTAGGAAGACAAAGCTGGATTTTTATAAATATGTTAATTTGGGGGTTATATAAACCAAGTATTGTTATGTCAGGTATTTATTATTATTTGTTGTGTATCAAGCTAGGTAAACAATATTACTTACTGTTAACTCGTGTTAAGCTTAAGTCTACAATACAAAATTCAGATTAAAATTAAAATAAACACTTCTTAAATGCAAATAGCTTCAGTGGATCTAATCATCTAATACTACCATTTGATATGAATATAGTTATCTAGGTTTACATACTACGACAGTACAGTTATTGTACTGAACATGGTGTTTCCTATGATATAAGCACAATTTAAACAAGCATTTATGAAGGAAAGCATATTTTGTGCTTAATCTTAACGTTAAACAGCCTACATAATAGAACAAACATATCTGTATAAGACACTGATGGACCCGACAAAGTGAGGCAAAATTGACCCGACACAAAGGTTGACTGGGGGGTCCAGGATCCCCCGAACCCCCGCCTCCTACGCCCAGGTATATAGGGACAATGTTTGCTCTTTTCAAGATGCTCGGTATTTCCCCAGTGTCTAGGGATCTTCTCCATATCCAGTATAAGGGTGTAGCTATTTCATTTTCACAGTTTTTAATCAATAATGCGTTCCATTTGTCCGGACATGCAGCTGAATGTGAGTTCATTTGCCCGGACATGCAGCTGAATGTGAGTTCATTTGTCCTATAGCTCGCGCTATATCTTCTGGGGTAAAATCAAAATCTGTTATACAACCTCTTGTAATTTCTCTTCAAAGAATGCATCTCTGTCAGGTATCACTTTGTCACTTTTTGGGGTACTGAAGATTGATTCGTATTGGGCTCTCACTGTTTCAGATATTTCTTTTAGATCGTCGGTTAGTTCATTATTTCCTTTCTTTAAGGACCCGATAGTGGCGAGCGTTTTTGTTTTCCTTTTCGCATAGCTATAGAAGTATTTTGGATTTTCCTTTATTACTTCTACCGTCTTTTCCTCTTCCCTCTCTGCATGGTCCTTAATCAGGGTTTGTATTTCTCTATTGATACTCTCCAGTTTTCTTATATTAATTCCTGGTATTGTTGTCTCTGCAATTAACTAACTTCGCCGCTATTCTTTCTCTTTTGCAGAGTATTGTTCGTGCACTTAGAGATAATATATATATATATATATATATATATATATATATATATATATATATATATATATATATATGTGTGTGTGTGTTGTGTGTGTGTGTGTGTGTGTGTGTGTGTGTGTGTGACATACACGACAAGTATGTGCATTGAAATATAAATAAAAATGGTCATAAGTCATAACAATGAGGAATCATAAGTAACAGAAAGAAAGAATGAAGTGATTTTGAAAGGGTTTTAATTTCACGTGAAATTTAAATCTTTAAAATGAAAACATGAAAAGCGAAATACAATCCAATACTGGAGAGAGAAGAAAACGAGGTGTTGTTTCGTCGTTTCGACCACCACAAAACTTGATTTATGTTCAGCAATTAATCTGTAGGTAAAATAAGAAAAGAAATTTAGCCTCAGGATCTTTTTCATTTTGAGCTTGTAAAGTTTAATGTAAACATTTGAGAGCTGTTTCACTTGTTAAATGTCAAGTTAGATTGGCTCAGAAAATACATCGCCTAAGGAAAGACCTCTGGGAGGAAATTTTGATTTAAATTTGTTCTTACGAAAAAGCGGAGTTTATTTACAGCGAAGTTGAGGTTTGACCAATAGAAGGTTAATCGTGTTTGTACGAATGACGTTATGTAATGAAAATGTTTTTGATAGGGCACTCAGATATAGAAGAGGAGGAATTTCTTTAATCCTAAGGTGACTTAGAGATAATAGCTAGTTGTAGCCCTGGTCCTCTAATAATGAAGTGTGGTTAAATCGGTTTTGAAAGTTGTGGCGCCGATTGATTTTATAAGCCGACTTTAATGTATTTCCATTTTTCGAATAATTTGACTCTCTTTGTTTCACTGTTTCATACTTTGTTTCAAGATTTTAAATTATGGTTTAGACCTCATTCTGTAAATGAGGTGGTAGTCGGCAAGAAAAAACTTTTTAAAAATAAAACCCGAAAGTGTCCGGCATTTTTTAATGTAATTTTGTTCACATGTCCAAATTCTAAATTATAAGCTTGTTGAGTTTACTGTGTTTCCTCCTCCAGGAATAATTTTACAATTTTTGCGTTGAGCAAATATCTTTTGGTGATTTTGTTCCCCAAGGAAATCTGCGAAGTTCGCGAGGACTTTTGAAAAGGTTATGACAAAAATTTATTGGTGGAATTTTTCTCTGAAAAGAAATCTGCGGAACTCGCGCGAAACTTTTGAAACGAAATTTCCATAATTTTTTTAAGTAAATTTATTTTAGGGATTTGAATTAAATGCTGTTTCTTGAATCACATATAACACCCCTCTGTATAAACCCTTTGAGACTTAATCCAAGTAATTGAAAACATTTTTTGGCATTCAATTTTATTGTTCAAACAAAAATTTTTATCGGTTTGGGTCTGTAAACTTATTTTGAATTAATGTTCCATTTTGAGAGAAATTTTTTAACTTTGTGAAATAAACTTAATACGAGGGCTTGTGTTGTTTCTATGCTATCTTGCAATAGGCCTCTCCTGTAAGCTGAGGGTAAAGTAACATTGAAAGTTTGAAATTGAAAGTGGGCTTCACATAAGCCAAGAAAATTGTGCTTAAACAAAATTGAAAAGATCATCCGAGTGATAACCAGAGCCATTCTGAACAAACGAACTCGGGCGCGCAAAGCAATCAAAGAGTGGTTGCACTAAAATATAATTTTTTAAAGCCAAAGAATATGCGCATTTTTTCTTTAATCTCTTGAATTATACATTATAAATACTATTAATGTTTACTATATCGGATTGCATTCATATGTTTATTTCTTTAAATTTAATATATATATATATATATATATATATATATATATATATATATATATATACATTTTCAACTGCAAAGAACACGCAGTATAATTAACGTAAAGAACGACGCTTGTATAGAAGACATTCCGCGCGGAATGTCTTCTATACAAGCGTCGTTCTTTACGTTAATTATACTGCGTGTTCTTTGCAGTTGAAAATGCATATATGTGCGGCATGCGGGAGGTGCCCCCCCTCGGGGCATTGGTTTCTGCGAGTATGTAGGAGAATTACGACTTCTGATCGAGTGAGGCCCATGGTGTAATGGTTATCATATCTGACCGGCAATCGGAAGATCCCGGATTCGATTCCCGGGTGGTTACCTCATTTTTTCATTTGTTCGTTCTCCCTCCTCATCTTGCGGGGAATGTCTACTATACAAGCGTCGTTCTTTACGTTGATATATATATATTAACAAAGCCGTTTATTCATGTATTTAAAAAGGTTATAAGATTAAGGAAAACAATTTTTATACTTACATATCAACAAATCATTTTGGAATCGTTTTATATCATTTGTCATTGTTAAATGTTCATTTAAGGCTATTTGCTCTTTACCCATTACTCAATATGATTAAAAAGCCTTGAATAAAATAAGATGAAAGTAGATAATGCTGATAGACAGATGGAGACTATAAGAAATGAACTGGGAGTATACGTACATTTACTGTATTATAATTGTCATTTAAAAAGATCAGAAGCGAAAACAAATTTAAAATATTTTCGTCTCAAACACAGAAATTCTTTTTCTATATAAAAAAAAATGTTGCACGAGTTGACAACGACAAATTTAATGTTGAGAGATTTCTTAATTTCAAATGCAGTTTCGATGGTTTATTTTTTTTTTATTTTTTTTTTGGCTTTATAACTGATAGCGTTTAAAAATAAAGTTATGATGCTATAAATTTATGTAGATGTCATGTTATAGGATATTATTTTTATCGGGCTAACATCTGATCGAACTGACATAAAATCGAAAAGTTGTTGTGGGTTAGTCTAAGTTAGGTTACGTTACGCTAAGTTAGGTTAAGTTAATTTTTTAGAAGTCTGCACCAAGAAAATAAGATCCAAGCCAATTAAAAAAACAACTGGAGATTTGGTTCCTTGACTGTTTTTATGACTGTTATTACTGTTGTATGATGATGATGAAAACTATCTCATTATACTTGGACAGGATAGCTACCAGTAAACAGTATAGTATGGCTGTCACATACTTAAATCTCAGTTTGGTTGTTTTATTCATAATCTTTATATAATGAAGCGTAGATAAAAACTATTTGTATTCATGAAATGTTTATATATTCTATATATATTTGGCTGCACCAAATAGTGTTTAAGGTAGTGAATCAGATATAACTTTTCACGGGGAATCTAATGGTGTGCACAGTAGGTAGGTACAGTAGGTAGGTAGGTAGGTAGGTAGGTACAGTAGGTAGGTACAGTAGGTAGGTAGGTAGGTACAGTAGGTAGGTAGGTACAGTAGGTAGGTAGGTAGGTACAGTAGGTAGGTACAGTAGGTAGGTAGACTAGACAGTAGGTAGGTAGGTAGGTACAGTAGGTAGGTAGACTAGACAGTAGGTAGGTAGGTAGGTACAGTAGGTAGGTACAGTAGGTAGGTAGACTAGCCAGTTTTATTTAGTAAATGGGTAGGTACAGTAGGTAGGTACAGTAGGTAGGTAGGTAGGTAGGTAGGTACAGTAGGTAGGTACAGTAGGTAGGTAGGTAGGTAGGTACAGTAGGTAGGTACAGTAGGTAGGTAGACTAGACAGTAGGTAGGTAGGTAGGTAGGTACAGTAGGTAGGTACAGTAGGTAGGTAGACTAGACAGTTTTATTTAGTAAATGATACATTAAAATCTTGTTTAGTTTTGAATGACGGCATAAAGTCACGGGATTTAAATGGAATCTAATGGTGTGCATAAAAGTTTCAAAATTTTCGAGAACTTTTTAAAATATAAGGTTAAGGAATAAGTTTTTTCATTTTAACACAAAAAAGCTTAAAATCATTATTTTCGAAAACTTTTTAAAATATTAGGTTAAGGAATAAGTTTTTGCATTTTGACACAAAAAAAGCTTAAAATCATTATTTTCGAGAACTTTTTAAAATATAAGTTTAAGGAATAAGTTTTTGCATTTTGACATTTGAGTGTGACTTTTGCTATGGGTGACAATGGCCCAAAAAAGTTGGAACACCTCGCAATCTTTATGTTTTGACACCCAATGGAAAAACACGTAACATTGTTTACACTGAAGTGCTACAAAATGTCTGATGTTTTCAAGGAATAAAAACAATTACCAAAACTTTGTGTTTATGTGTTCATTTAGTTTTGTTCATCTTTTTACCTTATTTTGACACACCCTTACATCCCGGGCAACGCCGGGTATCTCTGCTAGTTAATTATATTACTGCTCGCGTGAAATTATAATTAAAGTCTGCAGATTAACTTAGTCCTTCCACATTTCTACAAACATTTATAAATACCCTTATGCGAAACCGAAAAAAGCCAGTCGGTGAATAAATGTAGAAAAGAACACAACCATCAGAATTTTAAGCTTCACATCCAATTGATAAGTTGCCTTTAAAAGTGCCTCGTGAACTTAAAGTAGATGTTAAGTTTTCACTGGATGAAAAGTTTTTCTTCAAAATTATAATGTGAGCATGAGCTGAAAAGATACTGTATGCGCTTTGGATAGGATTTATTATAACTTTCAAGATGACAAAACACTGGCAAGTAACCATCATAAAAAATATTCTACCTCAGTAAAATGTAAACATTTATTTATTAACTTCTTGGCCAAAGTCTTTATAGATAAAGTCGTAAGTAGGAAGCAAAGCCTTCACTGTTTTTACAAACCATCGCTCCGCTCATACACACCCATCCAGTCTACGAGCAGTTCGCAGAATCATTATCAAATATATAGAAGGTACCTGGGTCCATGAACGACCACGTAATGGCAAAACCATTAAAAATATTCGTGCAGACTTCCAGGACCGATTCAATGGTGCAACTCGGCTCTTTTCCGTTCTACCCCAGCAACAAAAAATGAAATTATATATTATTTTCTACTGTAGTTTTACTTGCTGAATTCAATAATATACATCCTATTTTGGAGAAATCAATAACAAAAGAGTTATAGTCCGTTTATTTTATTTAAAAGTAAAGATTGCATTTAGGATTTCAATAAAAATGTCCTTTCCTTTTTGTCTTCTCCTCCACAGAAATTCACATAAATAAGAATCTATCATATTTCTAGATGTTCCCCAATGTCTCTTGTTCCTTTGTTTAGCTAAATCAACTGTACGCCCTTGACGATTGGTTAGGTTAGATCGTGATATTTTCGTTAGTTAGCCTTATAAGTTTAACTAAAGAAGGCTGGGGTAGAACATTATTTCCTTAACTATGTTTATGAAATACCATTTATTATCCATAACAATATCTACAAAAGAGACAAAAAAATTAATAATTATAACCATAACTAATTAAAGCACGAATACTTTCTCCAAAATAAAATATATATTATTGAATTCAGCAAGTAAAACTACACTAGAAATTGTTGCTGGGGGTAGAACGGAAAAGATCCTGCAACTCCTCCAAAAAGGAACGGCATCATTGAATCGGTCCTGGAAGTCTGCACGAACATTTTCGGTGGTTTTCCCATTACATGATCGCTCATGGATCCAGGTACTAGCCACTATCAGTAGTATGGGCGAAAAATGGGAGCGTGCAAGAATGTTGCAGAGATAATGAACAATGTTGCAAAATGGGGTATGTTGCAAAGGGGGAGGGGGTATGATGTAACGGGGTTATGCAATGAAGGGGGTGGGGTATGCAATGAAGGGGGAGGGGGTTATGCAGTGAAGGGGGGAGAGGGGAGGGAGAGGGGAGGGGTCTTCGGGTGGAGAAGGGAGGATGACCTCCCCCCAAAAGGGTAGCCTTAACCTACTGTAAGAGAGGAAGAGAAAGGAGAGACGGAGGAGGTCTTTGGGGGAGAAGTTGGGATGTCCTTACCCCCCTAAAGGGAAACCTAACCTAAGTCTTAACCTAAGGAAGGAGAGAGTTCTTTATTCCGCCGAAGTTCGCATCATTATGAACCTTCTGAAGCCAAGCAGCTCTTATATAGAGGTAGGCTGAGTTGCCAGATAACACTTTTTATTTTAATTGTTCAGGTATACATTATTAGGGAGAGTTGGCAGATATCGCCATTTATTTTAATTTACATGAGTTGCCAAATAATGTTTATATTTATTAAAAATAACATTGACTTTCTCCTTAAAGTTATTCAGAAAGAGAATTATTTAAACGAAACCCAATATTAATAATAAAAGAAATACATTTAAACTGAAATAAACCACTACATCATTGTTTATTAATTATTGTAAATATATAGAAAATAAATATACGATGGATTGATCAAAATAAAATAAAAAATAATATAAGAAATACGAAACGTATAATCGCCAAAATAATAGTTCAGGCGAAATACACACACACACACACACACACACACACACACACACACACACACCACACACACACACAATTGTATTTGACCGACTTTCTCCTTACCTTATATATATATGTGTGTGTGTGTGTGTACACACATATTATATATATATATATATATATATATATATATATAAGATAAGCAATAAACAGCGAAAGAATTAATTATTTAAACGTTGTTCTGTCTATTTACTTTTGACAATCCTTTCTGTATCAGAAAAATTAAAATACACACCATATATATATAATATAAACAATAAACACCAAAAGACATATTTATTTAAACATTATTCTGTCTATTTACTTTTTTCTTTCAAATCGTCTCTGGAAGAAAAAATGTATAAATTGGAGGCAAGTGAGCACTCGAGGCAAAGGCTGACCGCAAACTAGACACATCGGAATGTGGTGGGACAAACTTTCACCAAAACACTCGCTTCCATCTCTTCTGTCTCCACGCGAATGTCTTCCATGTATATAAATGTTTTATATTTTATCAACTTCGTTGTTTTTCTTTACGTTTAATTTGCATGGTATCATCTTCATAATTATTGTCTCTGCTATTGAAATGAATGAATAAAAAATGGAAAGAATTGAATAAAATTACTTTTGCTAGTGAAGGTAAAACTGAATTTAACATTATTATATATATATATATATATATATATATATATATATATATATATATATATACAGAGAGAGAGAGGACCACACAGACACACACACACACACACACACACACACACACATTATTGATTTTAAATCACTGTTAAAAATTATAATTATCAGAAATCAACTTAAAGGGTTTGCATCAGACAATCGGTCAGACGTAATGCTCAACTCAAATAATGCATACATTTGTCCTAATTCTTGTATTATTATTATTATTATTATTATTATTATTATTATTATTATTACGTGCAGTGATTTTACGAAGTTCAAGCTTATCCCCCTCCCCTCCAGTTGGACTGGTGAAGTAATGAGTTGGCTTCTTTTACATGCGACTTTTCCTAAAACTTACTACATTATTATCCCTGTCCCATCCTTCATGCAATAAAAAAGTTCTACTTTATTGGTAACCTTCGATTAGCATACCCCCGAATTGTTCATTTTGACAAATATCAACTTTTCACTCCGCCTGAGATCTACAGTTTAACGTGGAATCCGAACTAAGCTCCAGCACTGGCGGGATGAAATTACATTGTCATCGCTCACTCTTTCAACCAGCACCCCAGGGTCTTAACCACTAGGATACCTAGGGTACCCATTTATCTACCAACCAAAGCAGACAATCAACAACTAAATACAAATTAATCACACTTCTGCATCCGAAAAATTTAGACTCAATTAGTATGGCAGCAAAATAATAAAATATTGTTGTGATCCTTGATCAATGTTGTGAGGGATATTGCATAAAGGGGAGGGTTGGGGAAGAAAACCGAGAAAAGTATGGGCGCAAATATTGTCGTGGTATAGATTTTGCAAGTACTAATACACAATGTCAGCATTAAATCTACGGAGAGAAGATCAAGACACCATTAGTCGTCCAAAGCGTGGACCCGTTATAGTGGTGTTACGAATGACCAGAAATGCGCAGCATACTCCAGGGAACCACGGAATTGTACAGAGAGAGCACAATCTCCTTGTTTCCGTCTCCTAATATAACCCGATCTCTTTCTCTGTTTGTGGTATTTACTTTACCTATAAGTTCTGTGGCGCGTACAACAGGTTACCTCCAGAAGAGGAGAACAGTTCCTCTGCGGTTCAGTTCAAGAAAACGGATAGGCCGAACCTTGCACACTATTTGCGGTGTAGGAATTTTTCTATGGAACCGTAACCACTGATACATCCTCGGTATGGGATGCATTACTTATTGAGGTACTTCTTTTCCTTGTAACGCCCTATCTTTCATGTACACTTTCCACATTGTGTCCGGCAACTAATACAGAAACTTTCCAAAATTGTTGTGAAAGAAGCTTTATGCAGAAGTGTAATGAAAAAAGAACAGCTTCAGAGTTCATTCACACCATGCGTACACTTATCTTGTGTACACGGCTAGTGGAAAATAAAGCGCACCAATAAAACTCTAGACTTATTTAAAATAACCTAAAGTAAGCATATATCATCCCTCAACTTCGTACAATTTTTTTCTACAACGCATTCTTTCATTTCTCCTTGGACTATCTCGTGATGGGAGGCCGTTCTCTGCGCCCAGATGATATAGTGACAACGCATTCTTTCATTTCTCCTTGGACTATCTCGTGATGGGAGGCCGTTCTCTGCACCCAGATGATGTAGTGACCCATGATACAAGTGCCACGTAAAACTGTAGATCCCCTTCATCAAATGACCTAGATATTGCGAAGGGAGTTAAACAGTCCACAGCAGTCAATCGATAGAATGCACTGACGACGCAATGTTGTATACATCCGGTTACAACAACCAAATATGAATTATATGACAACCAAACCTAATGGTTACTTTGATTACGACACAACTGGATTGAAGTTTGTAACCCAACCACGGTTAGTGAATTAACTTTTGGATTAACCTTTTGGACTAGTTGTACAAACTATTTTTATGTACCTGTGTATGTAGGTATGTATGTGCGTATATATGTATGTGCAGCAGTTGTACGAGTACATTTTATGCATAAGAGAGATTTGTGGCTGAAGATATGCTAATAATTTTTAACTAAACGTAACTATCGTACGCAATACGTTATTTCTGTGACCCTTCTAAACTATTTTCTGTTCTTATATATAAATGATTTGTCATAAATAAATTTATACAAATAAATTATATTAACATAGTGATAGTATGCATTGTATAAATTATACCATTGTTGCGAGTTATCATTTAAGCTAAACATGCTTTTAAAATCGACATCGTTGAACCCGTGTAAGAACTTGAAAACCTCGATGAGTTGACCGCGCAGCCTCCGAGTTTCCAGCGAAAACAATAGGATGCCCCCTTATCCACCAACCAACCAGACATTTTCGTGCATTTTCACGAACTAAACACATTTTATTCACACTCCGGCACACTATTTGAGAGAAATATGTGCCCATATTTTTCCTTTTGCCTAGCAAACGATACTCGTCTCTAATTTCTATTAAATACTCACGCAGACCTTTCGCCACAATCTCACTACAATCCTCGTCATGATATATATTAATGTAGTGGTAAAAGTACTTAAGATTCTCCATGATGACAAGATTTACATTCTCAATCGCAGGGTGCGAGTACTCGGTATGATGCAACATGACATAATTTCGCTTGTCGACCACTCATCAACAAGACTCACTAACCACTTCCGTTGCTTCTCTTCTGCACGTGCTGTTTCTTCTACTTCACGGTATATGTAAGCTTTTATAAAGTTTAGTCCTACAACATAGTTCAATACATCACTTGTACCACGAAATCCAGCAATGCTCTCGCCAGATTAGCCGTAGAGTATTCGTACCTCTTGTTCCTTCGCACGGTTCAATGTAGCCTTAAAAGCATCAAAGGATGGTAGAATAGGGGTCTTTCAGTGTTCACTACATCTTCACACTTTACCGAATATCACTTCATAAAACTCGAGTACGCAATATAAAAGATAGCCAACACTATTTTTCGTCTACGTGAGAGAATACACATCTGAAATCCACGGCTTGCACCGCTCAACTGAGCACGCAGGTGTAGAGATATGCCCAGGTCACGTGACCGATCATAGAGGGGGCGGAGCTTAGGACAGATAACTCAAATGAATGAATTTATTAATATCTTACCACCTGTTAATTTCTAGGAGAAAGAATAAGCACGAGACATCCCATTATAAAAGTCACGCCAGGAATTCCAGGGGTACAGGGGCACAATAGTACCCCGATGTTTAGTTAACTTTAAACTTGCTGTTTGTTATGTGCTAAAACCAATTACTTATTTCAGGTTTAATAGTTCTTCCTCTTTCGAGCTCTGTTATCTGAAAGCTCTTCACTCTGTGGTCCTTAAGGTTTTCAATCCTATTTATTAATGTTGTCTTTAAAGAACAGGACGTAGAAGTGAATTCTTACTGTGACAACTTTATTCTCAAATGATAGGAGTTGTTTCTTTAGAGGAGTATTGAGCTGGTGAAGGAGAGAGTAGGTCTTTTCTTACAAATCACACTTTTATAGTATTCAATTCTTGAGTGAAATCCTATCACTGCTAAATTTGACATACAAGTTGTATGTCAGTTAGGTATTTGAACGAAACGTTTTTGTAACACTGAATTCGATGTGTAACATTAGCGCAACTTCTCCAGATTGATATATATATATATATATATATATATATATATATATATATATATATATATATATCGAAATAGAAGAAAACAGTTGTAGTATTTTGGCAAATATATTTATATTTAGATGTTATATTAACGTATTTGACCAGTGACAAAAATATATACATATGTACAACAGATCAGAGAAATAAAGAGATTAGCACATGGTTAACAAGCATTGATTAAAAGCGAAAGACATTTTAACAAGATATTGTTAATTTTATACATTCAATATTCTATTCCTACTACTACTAATCTCAAAAAAACCTTGGATTAACTTTACTTGTTCTAATGCTAGCAGCAACAGAGATGAGTTTTTCAGAAATTGCCGTTGTCAACCATCTCCTGGCTCATATTTGTGGCCAGAATCGTGCAAAATCTGTTCCTCGAGTCGCCAAAATTTCCTTCATGCAATAAAATTGTGAAAATCTATACAATTCTAAGTCTTCTCGCTATTTCTGGCATCTAGTTAAGAACCTCTACATCAACTTCACATGTTCTTCCTCTCCTCACCTTTTCCAATCTGGCTCAGGAGCCATCTCTTCTCTTCACAAAGCTGAACTATTCGCTCGAACTTTCGCTTCCAACTCAACCCTGAACGATTCCAGTGCTATTCCTCCGACATAATTACGTCTAAAACAACCACAATCGCCTCATTGTGCTTTACTGTGTTCAAGAAGAAATTCATGCCTAAAGACACCTTAGCCGTGGAAAACTCTTTCGTATTTGTCTTTCATCTGATACTATTCATTCCTGCTCGAAGTTCGCTTTCATTCAGCATGTCCTAAAGAAGGGTGATCAGTAGGGCAGTCAAAAGTTGACCGAAAAAATTAAGAAAGTTGACCTTACGAATTGAAAAAATTGACTTATAAAGTTGCCTTTACTTTCAATAATAAAAACGATACTTTAATTACTTATTCTTGCTCTTCTACATCAGTCGACCGATTGTGGTAAATTATGAAGTATTTGCCGACATTTTCTGGCAAAAAATTGCGATCCTTACTTAATAATTTATTAAGCATGGAGAAAGATCTCTCTACAGCGGCAGTTGTTGGTTGACATTGCAAAAGCTGACCATAAACTGTTGGTGAGATTTCAGGTCTACTGAGGTTAATTATTTCACAAATACCATTTGTCTTGAGTCTTGTTTCAATGTATTGTTTGACTGAACACATATGTAACCACAATACATACAACAAAACCTCATCCAAAACCAGAACGGACATAACTGAATAAGACAAATACGAGCAGCGAAGTTGCCAGTTAACCAAAAAGATGCCAATTTTTAGTTATTTTAATTATTTATTCCAAAAATTTGACTTTATTTACCTCATTGCTATTTTTTGACCTAACAGGTAAAAGTTGACTTTTGGTTGACCTATTAACTTTGGTAATATACCCCCTACAGGTGTTTTTATTGCATTTTCAGTCGTTTCAGCGAAAAGTGCCCCATAGGAAACAATTTGACTTTATTGACTTTTGACCGCCCTAGTGATCACTCTCAACCCTCCAACTATCTTCCATTTGCTTTGTTTTCTTGCCTTTGTAATGTTTTTTAATCCATCCTTAATAGGAAAAATCTTAATCACCCCTCTTCTTACAGGCTTCTTTCAGATCGTCAGTATGGGTTCTACATGGGAAACTCTACTGGCGATCTTTTTGCATATCTCTCTAACTCTTGGTCATCCCCTTTTAGGGATTTCGGTGAAACCTTTGTTAATGCGATATACATATCAAAAGTTTTTGATAGAGTCTGGCACAAATCTTTAATTTCGAAACTGCTATCCTTTGGTTTCAATCCTTCTATCTGTGCCTTCCTCTCTATTTTCCTTTCGGGACGATCTATCGATGCGGATGTAGCTGGCTACTGTTTTTCTCCTAAAGCTATTAACAGTGATGTTCCTCAGATTCTGTACTGTCACCCACTCTTTAACTTTTATTGGTCAATGATCTATTAAGTCGCACTCTCTGACCAATCCACAAACTTTACCAAATTACACACTTTTCAATAGAATAAATGAAACATTTAAATAACTCAATCCTTTATTATATAAAATATATAATTAGTTTATATAGTACACGACCTTAAATGATTAAAAGAGCTTGGTAATGACCTCACAACGACATTGTATAAAAGCAGGCGAAACTTTCAATTTAATTCATTACAAGATTCGAAATAGAGGGTGGAGTCGTGTCAGTTGTCTCTCTTCTAAGTGGTGAACATGATATCTGACGTTCCAAATGTGTTTGAAGCACACAAGTTGATAAATATATCGCTCGGTAAAATTGCAGCCCGCCGTTCCGGAAGAACTGGTGTATCTTTGCATAAATCCTTATTAGTTGCCTCTGTGCTACATAAAGCCCGTTTTGTTTACTTAGAAGAAGCACATAATTACCACCACACCATATTTTTCCCACCAGAAGGGCAACCTAAGGAGTTTGCTCCCGATCCACCTCGTGCACCCACACCATTACCCCAGTGGTGACGTCAGTGATGCCTCTCGATTGTGGTGATAATAATACCTACCAAAATGATTATTCAGCCATTGACTGCATTAGTGAAGAGTGTAAATCTAAATTAGAAGAGAGTGACAGTGAAGTAGACTCGAACAGTGAATATGGTTGTGGATATAGTTGCCTCTGTGCTACATAAAGCCCGTTTTGTTTACTTAGAAGAAGCACATAATTACCACCACACCATATTTTTCCCACCAGAAGGGCAACCTAAGGAGTTTGCTCCCGATCCACCTCGTGCACCCACACCATTACCCCAGTGGTGACGTCAGTGATGCCTCTCGATTGTGGTGATAATAATACCTACCAAAATTATTATTCAGCCATTGACTGCATTAGTGAAGAGTGTAAATCTAAATTAGAAGAGTGACAGTGAAGTAGACTCGAACAGTGAATATGGTTGCAACGATTCCTTGTACCATACCAGAAGAAGGCGGAGAGTTTCTGATCAGGAAACAGAAGCAGCAGTTTCCTCAATTTTACCAAAACGATTAAAATCTGATTTAGAACAGGAACAATGCTCAGGCTGTTATTTTAGCGAACCTAAAATTTTGTGTTCATGTGGGTTCGATCTCACCTCTTGTCGTTGTTCTGAGCAGTCAGAAGACGACGAGATTTGAGCATGGAAGTTGACCACAATTTCTCTTGTGTCTATCTTCAGTTTCAATCAGCAACAGCAAAACCAATCAGATTTGTGTTCGACGCAGGCCCACCACCAAGCAGATTCCGTGGGCCTCCTGTGCTGGCGCTGATGGCGTAGCGAATTTGTATATATTGTGAATATATCCTCGCTTCAAATGCGTCCTGCAGGAATCGACTTCGGCTCTTCTTCTACAGCGACTGCTTCAAGTACATGATGCTTCATTAGCCTACCCCATCTCCCATCCCAGACCATCGTCTCTCTTAACTGTTGCTGCTGCTGCTGCCGCCGTCTAGTCAACACTTTCTGCCCTTCGGTAGCTGCTCGACTTCAGTAACGCATTAGCACTCCCGACGGCGGTGTGTGGAAGACAACGCTTATTTCTTCGACAAACTTGGTCCAATCGTGATCAACTTGGAATCCTTGAATTTTTATAAATTCACTCCAGACGGCATTCGTCTCGTGACTTCTTAGTAAAAACGTTTTTTTATTAATGTAGTTTGTACGCACTCATTCAAGCACAGTGTAATTCATTACGTGATAAAAGAATTTGCATTTAAGGTCATGTATTATATAAACTAATTATATATTTTATATAATAAAAGATTGGGTTATTTAAATGTTTCATTTATTCCATTGAAAAGTGTGTAATTTGGTAAAGTTTGTGGATTGGTCAGAGAGTGCGACTTAATAGATCATTGACCAATAAAAGTTAAAGAGTGGGTGACAGTACAGAATCTGAGGAACATCACTGTTAATAGCTTTAGGAGAAAAACAGTGGCCATCTACATCCGCATCGATAGATCGTCCCGAAAAGAAAATAGAGAGGAAGGCACAGATAGAAAGATTGAAACCAAAGGATAGCAGCTTCGAAATTAAGGATTTGTGCCAGACTCTATCAAAAACTTTTGATATGTATATCGCATTAACAAAGGTTTCACCGAGATCCCTAAAAGGGGATGACCAAGAGTTAGAGAGATATGCAAAAAGATCGCCAGTAGAGTTTCCCATGTAGAACCCATACTGACGATCTGAAAGAAGACTGTAAGAAGAGGGGTGATTAAGATTTTTCCTATTAAGGATGGATTAAAAAACATTACAAAGGCAAGAAAACAAAGCAAATGGAAGATAGTTGGAGGGTTGAGAGTGATCACCCTTCTTTAGGACATGCTGAATGAAAGCGAACTTCGAGCAGGAATGAATAGTATCAGATGAAAGACAAATACGAAAGAGTTTTCCACGGCTAAGGTGTCTTTAGGCATGAATTTCTTCTTGAACACAGTAAAGCACAATGAGGCGATTGTGGTTGTTTCAGACGTAATTATGTCGGAGGAATAGCACTGGAATCGTTCAGGGTTGAGTTGGAAGCGAAAGTTCGAGCGAATAGTTCAGCTTTGTGAAGAGAAGAGATGGCTCCTGAGCCAGATTGGAAAAGGTGAGAAGAGGAAAAACATGTAAAGTTGATGTAGAGGTTCTTAACTAGATGCCAGAAATAGCGAGAAGACTTAGAATTGTATAGATTTTCACAATTTTATTGCATGAAGGAAATTTTGGCGACTCGAGGAACAGATTTTGCACGATTCTGAGCACAAATATGGGCCAGGAGATGGCTGACAACGGCAATTTCTGAAAAACTCATCTCTGTTGCTGCTAGCATTAGAACAAGTACTGTAAAGTTAATCCAAGGTTTTTTTCCCATTAGTAGTAGTAGGAATAGAATATGGAATGTATAAAATTAACATTATCTTGTTAAAATGTCTTTCGCTTTTAATCAATGCTTGTTAACCATGTGCTAATCTCTTTATTTCTCTGATCCGTTGTACAGTGCTTACAAGAAGTCTCACGCCTCTGTCTCGTCCCAAGCTAGTCTGTTAGGTATAAAATGGGCGGTCCTTATGGCAGCGTAGGTGTGTTCGGATTGCAGCACATAACTGCTCTAACCCAATCAATGACGTCCATTATTAGGTCACTTTTGCTACATTTTAGTGTTAAAAATGCGAATGATTAAGAAGCAGAATGAGCAAGTTTCGGGATGTTGGGATGGTTATGGAGCAATCCTAGTCATCATAATATTAGCTGGGCATTACATTATACCGTCTCAATATATACTGTAGACTATAGAGAACGACTAATTCGGCAAATATCCCAAATCATAGCATGATACCAAAGTTATTTTGACGCAGGTCTAAATTATTTGCTCAAATGCAATTATTGATATTAAGTAATTGTTGGAAATTGTTGTCAATATTGTTGGTTGTGATACATATCCTACGTGAAGAATCTAATGACCAAATTCCTCAGTAAACCTCTTATGCGCTCGCATTTCGAGGAAGTCACGGTCGTCTCGCTAATAGATAGTTTATCCATTGTTTTAAGTGGTAACCTATTAAGCGAACTATGTTAAACCTATTCCACCTTATGAGTCATTAGTCTAAAGCAAGACTGCTGGGCCGTGAATCAGAGAAATTTGCATTTGATTTGTTCATCGTAATTATTACGTAATATAGTATACTGTATATAGTAGTATATAAAAGTTTATTGGTAGCATATCATATGACAATTCCCATAAACATGTGATGACCTCGATGTTGCCAGTTTTTATTTTTTTCCTGAAACTATTACCTTTTCATAGTTTGTTTCAACAATGCATATATTATCATCTCCACGAGCGTAGACATTGCAAGAAAAGATTCTAACTAAGGATAAGTAAAGTTCTTTCATGGTCACAATATATACTTTTATAGATGTCAAACATAAAAATATAATAAAATTCTATATTAACATAAATATATATTCGATGCACATTTACGTCATGGCTTTAACATCAGTATTTCGTATAGCTTCCTCCAGCATCAATAATTTCTTGCAATCGTTGTGGCATAAAAGAGGCCAGATTGTAGGGAATGTTTGGGGTTCGACGAAAGCTCTCCCAACTATTCCTCGTGTGAGCTAAAAGTGCTTCAATTGTTCTTTCATTGCGTTGCTCCCATTCGTTAATAATTATTGCCCAAAGGTTTTCAATCGGATTCAAATCAGGAGAACGTGGTGGCAGAATTAGATTAATAATCTCTGGGTGATCTTCGTACCACACTCTCACAACGTTACTCCCAAAGCTGGGCACAAACCGTTAATCCGTTAATCATTAATTAACGAAGTTAACTTTTTCGTTAACGATTTAACTTTTAAGTTAACTTTGAAAATCATTATCGGACTAATTAACTTCCGTTACATTTAACTTCCGTTAACTCAAGTCCGTTAACCCAAAAAATTCATAAATAAACGTTTAAAAGTTTCTATTATTTTCAGTGCTGAGCAGGTGCGCAATTAATCCGCCACTGTTAAGTTATTTATGGCATTGGTTTGAGCAAAACATAGTCGACTGTAAAATCAGGCGGAAAGATTTGCCATTTGAGTTGAATGTTTCAACTTCTTTCAAGAAATATCACGAGCATTTTAAGGCACTTTCAATAATATATATGTAACAATTACAACAAATAACTACATTCGTTTCATTTGCAGTCTGTCTCTTGCGCAACATGTTTGTGCTAGTGAATATTTAAAAATAATCGTTGTCAAGTAAGTCATGTATATTTATAATATGTCTGTGAGTACCTTATTAGTAGTCTCCTTGATACATTTCAAGAACCATAAAACTGATCAGGTAAGATTTCAATTCTCATGTCACTTTGTTCTCTATGGGCAAGGACATCCTGAGGGCCAAGAGATCATCCCTGTCTGATGAAAACTTTGATATGCTAATTTTCATGAAGGGCAACATGCATCTCATGGACAAAATGGAGAACGAGAAGAAGAGGGAAAATTAAATTATATATATATTGTGTTTTTCATTTTTTTTATAATAAAAGTTAACGTTAACGGTTTATCGGTAACTTCCGTTACATGTTTAACGAATTAACGGATTAACGGTTAACGAAGTTAACTTTTTGGTTAACGGATTAGCGGTTAACGAAGTTAACTTTTTGGTTAACGGTGCCCACCACTGGTTACTCCTATGAATGGGACTGTTATCTTCCAGTAAGTAAAATGGTTCCGGCGCTGGAACCAGATACGCACGAACACTGGGTAGCAGCACCTCTTCCAGTATCTGGCAATATTGCTGTCCAGTAAAGCGTCCATCTACTTGAGTCAATTCTCCGACACCATAGCCAGACATCGAGCCCCACACACCGAGATTGATGTGACCACTACGTTTGCTCGGGAAAACATTTCCTTCTTCATAGCGTTTTCTGCGCTGCCTCCAACAATGCAGGGAACCATGACTATCTGTTGAAAATGTTTTTTCGTCACAGTACACAACTTTTCTCCAGAATTCTTCCTCCTGCGGCAAGTATTGCAAGGCAAATCCCATCCGCGCCTCTTTATGCTCAATCGTCAATGCAGGTTTTATAGCTGGACGGCGAGAAAAATACCCTGCCTCGTGAAGTCTGTTGTTCACTGTATTTGCGCTACAACGAAGGTTCAGGTCTCTGTAAATATGCGTCGCTGGAACAAACGGATGCTCTCTGGCATGATTAACAATCGCAGCATCTTCCTCTTGAGATGTTGAACGCGGAGGACCAGACCTCGGCAAAGTAGCGATTGAGTTTTCTGCTTCATACCGATGAATCCACCGTTCCATAGTGCTTCGATGAACGTCTAGTCATCTTGATATTTCTCTTATTGGCACACCATATTCATGCAATATCACCATTGCTCCCCGCATTGCCTGGGTCGTCTCGTGGTGCACAAACGGCCTTTCCATCTTTGTGTAAATGGCTTATGTGAAGCGTGCTGGGACGATAAAGGAAATGAGGATATCATGCACCCCTTCTGAAATTGATTTCGGTTGTGAAGGGTACCAACCCTTCGAATGGTAATAATAATCAGCCAATTTCCTATTTTGTTGAACATATGCATAAAAAATTCGTCTTAAAAGCCAAGGATCCAAAGATTGTCAGCAATAGTTTATATCCCAACTGAATATAGTCAGCCATCAACAGTATAATCATATTTTATTTCCATAACTACTTATGACTACTCTGTCATAGTAAATAACCTTATTATGACTTAGGTAGTAGTGGTAATTCTGAGTGGCGGCCTCTAGCCACATACGTTAAACCTATCAGTGCGTCTAAGACCAGATTCTTCTGTTTCTGTCAATTTATTGTTAGTTTAAGGTATTTTTCTCTTTGTCTTTCTAGGTCTAGGGCAGCGATGTCCAACTTGCGGCCCGCGGAATGGACGTTTGCCAAATTTCATTTCTGAATTTTCTTCCCTATTTTGTCATTTCTAGTAGGGAGAACAACATTCAGCGGGTTCCTAAGTCGTATTAACTAACAGTGTATGATTATAGGCAACATCTTGGCCGCGCTTTATAGAAGTTGGACAGCACTGGTCTAGGGCATTAAAATTTTGAGTTTGTGTTTAGCATTTCATATGAATTTCTCTCCTCTCCCTTAACCCATCCCCGCGTTCATTTTAGCCCCCTCTCTCCCTTTCCTCCTCCCTTCGTAATTCCCCACCCAACCTCGTTTCCTTCGACATAGCAACGCTTACCTCCATCCTCATTCCACTTCCTTCATTAAACCTATTATCGCTTTTACTGTCCCTTCCTTCCATCCTTCAATGCCAGCGTTCTTAAACCTAGCACATAAATTATATAATATGGAATCTAACACCTTAGATCTCTACGCATTCATGTTACTTGAAGACGACTGTGTCTTAGGAGAATCTAAGTGTTGAGAGTGGGCTTAGGGGTAGTCTATAGATTATTACAGATGACCTTGAACGCTCCAACTATTTAAAAATGATTATTTATTACGCACATCATATGGCATAATACACACATGAATTTAAGTATCTCTTACACTATAGGAATGGAATTGAATCCTACCAGAGTTAAAAAGTCGCAAAATATGATAGGTTAGTTTCTATTAAGAGGTCACGAAGAGGAAAAGATTTGGGGTAGAGCGGAAGGCAGAGAGTATATTTCCCCCGAGTTTCGGTTATTATTAACGTTATATGGATACATTGCCGATGTCCCTGCTGAAGACTTCTGATGGGATGCGGTGTGATCAGAGAGGGAGAGAGAGAGAGAGGGAGAGCTTTTAAATCACACCTTTTAAATGGTTTGTGGGTAACACAAAGATAGATGTGGACGTCATTGATTGGGTTAGAGCAATTATGTGCACCAATCCGAACACACCTCCGCTGCCATAAGGACCGCCCATTTTATACGTAACAGACTAGCTTTGACGATACATATGTATATATTTTCATATATATTTTCGTCACTGGTCAATACGTCAATATAACATCTAAATATAAATATATTTACCAAAATACTAAAACTGTTTTCTTCTATTATATATATATATATATATATATATATATATATATATATATATATATCAATCTGGAGAAATTGCGCTAATGTTACACATCGAATTCAGTGTTATAAAAACGTTTCGTTCAAATGCCTAACTGACATACAACTTGTATGTAAAATTTAGCAGTGATAGGATTTCACTCAAGAATTGAATACTATAAAAGTGTGATTTGTAAGAAAAGACCTACTCTCTCCTTCACCAGCTCAATACTACTCTAAAGAAACAACTATCATTTGAGAATAAAGGTATCACAGTAAGAATTCACTTCTACGTCCTGTCCTTTAAAGACAACATTAATAAATAGGATTGAAAACCTTAAGGACCACAGAGTGAAGAGCTTTCAGAGAACAGAGCTCGAAAGAGGAAAAACTATTAAACTTCAAATAAGTAATTGGTTTTAACACATAACAAAAAGCAAGTTTAAAGTTAACTAAACATCGGGGTACTATTGTGCCCCTGTACCCCTGGAATTCCTGGCGTAACTTTTATAATGGGATGCCTCGTGCTTATTCTTTCTCCTAGAAATTAACAGGTGGTAAGATATTAATAAATTCATTCATTTGAGTTATCTGTCCTAAGCTCCGCCCCCTCTATGATCGGTCACGTGACTCCTGCTACTACCTGGGCATATCTCTACCCCTGCGTGCTCAGTTGAGCGGTGCAAGCCGTGGATCTCAGATGTGTATTCTCTCACGTAGACGAAAAATAGTGTTGGCTATCTTTTATATTGCGTACTCGAGTTTTATGAAGTGATATTCGGTAAAGTGTGAAGATGTGGTGAACACTGAAAGACCCCTATTCTACCATCCTTTGATGCTTTTAAGGCTACATTGAACCGTGCGAAGGAACAAGAGGTACGAATACTCTACGGCTAATCTGGCGAGAGCATTGCTGGATTTCGTGGTACAAGTGATGTATTGAACTATGTTGTAGGACTAAACTTTATAAAAACTTACATATACCGTGAAGTAGAAGAAACAGCACGTGCAGAATAGAAGCAACGGAAATGGTTAGTGAGTCTTGTTGATGAGTGGTCGACAAGCGAAATTATGTCATGTTGCATCATACCGAGTACTCGCACCCTGCGATTGAGAATGTAAATCTTGTCATCATGGAGAATCTTAAGTATTTTTACCACTACATTAATATATATCATGACGAGGATTGTAGTGAGATTGTGGCGAAAGGTCTGCGTGAGTATTTAATAGAAATTAGAGACGAGTATCGTTTGCTAGGCAAAAGGAAAAATATGGGCACATGTTTCTCTCAAATAGTGTGCCGGAGTGTGACTAAAATGTGTTTAGTTCGTGAAAATGCACGAAAATGTCTGGTTGGTTGGTGGATAAGTGGACATCCTGTTGTTTTCGCTGTAAACTCGGAGGCTGCGCGGTCAACTCATCGAGTTTTCAAGTTCTTACACGGGTTCAACGATGTCGATTTTAAAAGCATGTTTAGCTTAAATGATAACTCGCAACAATGGTATAATTTATACAATGCATACTATCACTATGTTAATATAATTTATTTGTATAAATTTATTTATGACAAATCATTTATATATAAGAACAGAAAATAGTTTAGAAGGGTCTCAGAAATAACGTATTGCGTACGATAGTTACGTTTAGTTAAAAATTATTAGCATATCTTCAGCCACAAATCTCTCTTATGCATAAAATGTACTCGTACAACTGCTGCACATACATATATACGCACATACATACCTAGATACACAGGTACATAAAAATAGTTTGTACAACTAGTCCAAAAGGTTAATCCAAAAGTTAAATCACTAACCGTGGTTGGGTTACAAACTTCAATCCAGTTGTGTCGTAATCAAAGTGACCATTAGGTTTGGTTGTCATATAATTCATATTTGGTTGTTGTAACCGGATGTATACATTGCGTCGTCAGTGCATTCTATCGATTGATTGCTGTGAACTGTTTAACTCGCAATATCTAGGTCACTTGATGAAGGGGATCTACAGTTTTACGTGGCACCCGTACCATGGGTCACTACATCATCTGGGCGCAGAGAACGGCCTCCCATCACGAGATAGTCCAAGGAGAAATGAAAGAATGCGTTGTCGTTACATCATCTGGGCGCAGAGAATGGCCTCCCATCACGAGATAGTCCAAGGAGAAATGAAAGAATGCGTTATAGAAAAAAATTGTACGAAGTTGAGGGATGATATATGCTTACTTTAGGTTATTTTAAATAAGTCTAGAGTTTCATTGGTGCGCTTTATTTTCCACTAGTTGTGTACACAAGGTAAGTGTACGCATGGTGTGAATGAACTCTGAAGCTGTTCTTTTTTCATTACACTTCTGCATAAAGCTTCTTTCACAACAATTTTGGAAAGAGTTTCTGTATTAGTTGCCGGACACAATGTGGAAAGTGTACATGAAAGATAGGGCGTTACAAGGAAAAGAAGTACCTCAATAAGTAATGCATCCCATACCGAGGATATATCAGTGGTTACGGTTCCATAGAAAAATTCATACACCGCAAATAGTGTGCAAGGTTCAGCCTATCCGTTTTTTTAACTGAACCGCAGAGGAACTGTTCTCCTCTTCTGAAGGTAACCTGTTGTACGCGCCACAGAACTTATAGGTAAAGTAAATACCACAAACAGAGAAAGAGATCAGGTTACATTAGGAGACGGAAACAAGAAGATTGTGCTCTCTCTCTCTCTGTACAATTTCCTGGTTCCCTGGAGTATGCTGCGCAGTTCTGGTCATCCGTAACACCACTATAACGGGTCCACGCTTTGGACGACTAATAGTGTCTTTATCTTCTCTCCGTAGATTTAATGCTGACATTGTGTATTAGTACTTGCAAAATCTATACCACGACAATATTTGCGCCCATACTTTTCTCGGTTTTCCCCAACCCTCCCCTTTATGCAATATCCCTCGCAACATTGATCAAGTATCACAACAATATTTTATTATTTTGCTGCCATACTAATTGAGTCTCAGTTTTTCGGATGCAGAAGTGTGATTAATTTGTATTTAGTTATTGATTGTCTGCTTTGGTTGGTAGATAAATGGGTACCCTAGGTATCCTAGTGGTTAAGACGCTGGGGTGCTGGTTGAAAGATCGGGCGATGACAATGTAATTTCATCCCGCCAGTGCTGGAGCTTAGTTCTGATTCCACGTTAAACTGTAGGTCTAAAGTGGAGTGAAAAGTTGATATTTTCAAAATGAACAATTCGGGGGTATGCTAATCGAAGGTTACCAAGAAAGTAGAACTTTTTTTATTGCATGAAGGATGGGACAGGGATAATAATGTAGTAAGTTTTAGGAGAAGTTGCATGTAAAAGAAGCCAACTCATTACTTCACCAGTCCAACTGGAGGGGAGGGGGATAAGCTTGAACTTCGTAAATACAAGAATTAGGACAAATGTATGCATTATTTGAGTTGAGCGCTGCGTCTGACCGATTGTCTGATAGAAACCCCTTAAGTTGACTTCTGATAATTATCATTTTTAACAGTGATTTAAAATCTATAATGTGTGTGTGTGTGTGTGTGTCGTCCTCTCTCTCTCTCTCTCTCTCTGTGTGTGTGTGTGTGTATACATATATATATATATATATATATATATATATATATTTATTTTTTTTTAACTGCAAACAACACAGTATAATTAATGTAAAGAACGACGCTTGTGTAGAAGAGCGTTCCGCACAAGATGAGGAGGGAGAACGAACAAATGAAAAATGAGGTACCACCCGGGAATCGAACCCGGGATCATTCGATTGTCGGTCAGATATGCTATCCACTATACCATGGACCTCGCTCAATCAGAAGTCGTAATTCTCCTACATACGAGCAGAAACCAATGCGTCGTTCTTTACATTAATTATACTGTGTTGTTTGCAGTTAAAATGTATATATGTACGGCATGCGAAGGTGCCCCCTTAGGGCATTGGTTTCTGCTCGTATGTAGGAGAATTACGACTTCTGATTGATCGAGGTCCATGGTGTAGTGCAGGGGTGGGGAACCTGCGGCCTTCTGCCTATTTGACATTCAGAATTCATACCGTACGATAATGGACAGCAACTGATACCCCTTTAGGGCTTTAGGCTATTTCATTAGATTATGGTTTCAGCTTCACTGCTTCTTACACATACAAGCCTTCTTTATGGCTTGAACAATAGGAAATATGGCAACGTTGCCAGTTGAAACTGGCAGAGTTGCCTTACGGCTTACGCCCTTACCTATCAACGATCAACTCGACTGGATGACAGTTACTGACGATTCTCCGATAGTGACACGCACGCTTGTTTCCTTTAAAACTGTAAATCTTTGATCAATTCGTGGGATCAAGTAAAGATAAGCACCCCCAGCCTTCTTTAATTAGCCTTATAAGGCTAACTAACGAAAATATCACGACCTAACCTAACCAATCGTCAAGGGCGTACAGTTGACTTAACGATTGGTTAGGTTAGGTCGTGATATTTTCGTTAGTTAGCCTTATAAGGCTAATTAAAGAAGGCTGGGGGTGCTTATCTTTACTTGATCCAATTCGTGTACCATTTTTATTTAAAAATCTTCTGGTACCCCAATCATGTCAAAAACTGCGAAAAGAAAATTAAAGGAAGAGAACAGAGTATTCCATGAAGAATGGGAATTGCAGTATTTCATAGTTGCTGAGAAAGATAAAATGATGTGTTTGCTCTGCAACGCCATAATTGCAACAGTGAAGAAACACAATGCATATCAGCATTATGCAACTCATAAGAACCACAAGTATGCTATATTGGAAGAAGAACCCCGAAAGTCTGCACTTACGAAGATGAAACTTCAAAAGCAGCAACAACAGCAAGTATTTAAAACGATGTCAGGCCTAGGGACTGAAATCACTGAAGCAACTTATAAAGTAGCATATATACTTGGAAAAAGAGGTAAGCCATATAGTGATGTGGAAATCATAAAAGAATGCATTGCTGAAGTTGTAGCCCCTTTAGATTCAGACAAGGTTAACAAATACAAACAACTACCTCTTTCAAGAAGGACCATAACTGATCGGCAACATGAATTAGCCCTCAATGTAACTGAACAACTTCATACAATATGCCAAAGCGAAAATACTTATTATTCGATTACCTTGGATGAGTCCACTGATATTACTGACTCAGCGCAAGTGTCATTTTTTATTCGTGTTATAACTGCAGATTTTCAATGCTACGAGGAGTTACTGGCTTTGGGTACCCTTACGGGGAAGACACGTGGAATTGACGTCTTGTCTCTCTTCAAAGAAAAATGCCGTGAAGCGAAACTGAATTTATGTAATTTAGTAAGTATATGCACAGATGGTGCACCTTCCATGAAAGGAAAATGTGCAGGATTTGTTGCGCTACTACAAAAAGAACTGCCAAATCCAGATAGCTTGATTTCCTTTCACTGTATTTTGCATCAACAGAATCTCCGTGCCAAATCTACTGTTTTAAGTGACATATTAAGTAAAGTTATACGTATTGTGAACTACATTAGAGCAAATGCATCACGACATCGCCAGTTTCGCAATATGCTTATGCTTGATGATGAAACACTCAGTGTGGATCTTCCGTATCATTCTAAAGTGCGCTGGTTGTCACAAGGGCAAATCTTTGAAAAACTTTTGTCTTTGCGAAAACAAATCACAAGATTTTCTGAGGAACTTAATGAACCATGTGAATTGTCAAAAAAGGATTTCTGCAGAAATGCTGCATTTTTGTGTGACGCAATGTCAAGCAAAATTACCTGAATATTTCTTTGCAAGGTAAAACTAAATCCATATATGAAATGTGGCAAAAAAATCCAGGCTTTCCGGAGAAAGCTGCGCTTTTTCAAAACTATCCTTACCCGATCGGAATTTTCAACTGAACACTTCCCTGAACTGGCAAAGGTAATTGATGAAGAAGATACAAGCAAATCATTAAGGGAATGCGATGTGAAAGAATACACAGCTGTCCTAGACTCCCTGATTGAAGAATACGATGAAAGATTTGAAGATTTTGAGAAACATGACTTCACACTGAAACTAGCTTTCCAACCATACCTGGTTGATGTCTCCAAAGCACCTGAAGATTTACAGATGGAGTTGATTGAGCTATTAGAAGATAATATCCTTAAGTCTCTATTTCATACTAAGAAGGATCCTGTTGAAATATGGAAAAATGGCGTTGAATACCCACGTCTGCGCCAACATGCTCGTCGAATGTTGCCTTCTTTCGGCACAACCTACTGTTGTGAATCAACGTTTTCATATGTGACTCAAATCAAAACGCGCTTGAGGTCTCAGATGACGAATATTCACCTGGAGGACCAACTAAAACTACGGTCAACGATATTGGAACCAAATGTACGACTCCTGTCCCGCAATAAGCAGTCACAAAAAAGGTTCCCCACCCCTGGTGTAGTGGATAGCATATCTGACCGGCAATCGGATGATCCCGGGTTCGATTCCCGGGTGGTACCTCATTTTTCATTTGTTCGTTCTCCCTCCTCATCTTGTGCGGAACGCTCTTCTACACAAGCGTTGTTCTTTACATTAATATATATATAATATATATATATGAAAATTATTTCATGAAAGTAACACGTGAAAAATATTTATGATGAATAAAACCACGAAGGAAAGGAAACACAGAATGATGCTCAAGCGCTTTCGTCTAATGACATCCTCAGGAACACTGAAGTACATAAAGAGACAGCCTATATATAGGTTACAGGAAAATATATATATATATATATATATATATATATATATACAATAAACGGAGAAACAAAAAGGATTGTGGGAGGGACACACAAATTTATAAGGAAAAACTATCGATTTTTAGCACAAGATTAAATGAATTGTTTCTAACCAATGTTATATATAAAAAAAAATATACAAATTTATACTGGAAATCTGCCCGGGTTTAGCACTCTGCTCTTTAATCTTGTGCTAAAATCGATAATTTTTCAATTTTTATATACAAAAAGAGCAGAGTGCTAAAACCCGGGCAGATTTCCAGTATAAATTTGTATATTTTTTTTTATCTATAACATTGGTTGGAAACAATTCATTTAATCTCGTGCTAAAAATCGATAGTTTTTCCTTATAAATTTGTGTGCCCCTCCCACAATCCTTTTTGTTTCTCCGTTTATTGTATATATATATTTTTTTTGGTAACCTATATATAGGCTGTAACTCTTTATGTACTTCAGTGTTCCTGAGGATGTCATTAGACGAAAGCGCTTGAGCACCATTCTGTGTTTCCTTTCCTTCGTGGTTTTATTCCATCATATATATATATATATATATATATATATATATATATATATATAAGAATTTTAAATTCAGTTTTACCTTCACTAGCAAAAGTAATTTTATTCAATAGTTTCCATTTTTTTTATTCATTCATTTCAATAACAGAGACAATAATTATGAAGATGATACCATGCAAATTAAACGTAAAGAAAAACAACGAAGTTGATAAAATATAAAATATTTATATACATGGAAGACATTCGCGTGGAGACAGAAGAGATGGAAGCGAGTGTTTTGGTGAAAGTTTGTCCCACCACATTCCGATGTGTCTAGTTTGCGGTCAGCCTTTGCCTCGAGTGCTCACTTGCCTCCAATTTATACATTTTTTCTTCCAGAGACGATTTGAAAGAAAGAAAGTAAATAGACAGAAATAGATAGAAAGTAAATAGTTTAAATAAATATTTCTTTTGGTGTTTATTGTTTATCTTATACATACAGGGTGGGGCACGGGAACCAAGTGTTTTTGGAATAATCAGGAAAATGATATTTATTTTTGTAAAGAAAATATATTGGTAGAACAACATTCGTAAGAACATAGCATTTCATGTCATAATAATCATGTACGAAAATATATCTGGCATATGATGTCCTTGGCCGTCGACGCATTGTTGAAGGCGTTTACGAAAATTGGCCTCCACTCTTCCCAGCAGGTCTCTGTTGATTTGGATGATTTGTTGACGGATCGCTTCCTTCAATGCATCTAATGTACGGGGCTTGTCCTCGTAGACACGTGACTTGAGGTACCCCCATAGAAAGAAGTCACATGTGGACAAGTCAGGGGACCGAGGGGGCCATGCAATGTCACCAAATCTCGAAATGAGATGGTTGGGAAACAGGGGGCGAAGAACAGCCATTGACGCTCTGGCGGTGTGTGGCGTGGCCCCATCTTGCTGAAACCACAAATGTCGACGAGCAATACGCCTTCTTCGTAACTCAGGGATGAAAAAGGTGTTCACCATCTCAATGTAACGCTTGTCTGACCCTTTCAACGTTCTCTGGAGTACGCACAGTGCGTTGCGGCCCCTTCGGTTTTGTTTTCATTATTGAGCCTCCTGTTCGAAGATTGTTAACCCAACGTAAGATTGTGTCACGAGCGGGAACAGAGTCATTTCGATGAATGTTGAATCTGCGGCGAAACGCACGCTGAACTGCTGTCACTGACTCGCCACTCCTAACAAAATGATCATACGCGAACATGCGGTGTTCTAACGTCCACTGCTCCATGATGGCACCTGAAAGATAAAGGTGAGTGTTAGTTAAAGTTAAATGTTATGAACCAGGAATGGAATGCTACCTACCGCACGCCCCTCCCATTCCTAATGGCCGATTACTAGCTATTCAAAAAACACTTGATTCCCGTGCCCCACCCTAAGGTGTGTATTTTAATTTTTCTGATACAGAAAGGATTGTCAAAAGTAAATAGACAGAACAACGTTTAAATAATTAATTCTTTCGCTGTTTATTGTTTATCTTATATATATATATATATATATATATATATATATATATATATATATATATATATATATATATATATAAGATAAAGAGAAAGTCGGTCAAATACAATTGTTTGTGTGTGTGTGTGTGTGTGTGTGTGTGTGTGTGTTTCGCCTGAACTATTATTTTGGCGATTATACGTTTCGTATTTCTTATATTATTTTTTATTTTATTTTGATCAATCCATCGCATATTTATTTTCTATATATTTCCAATAATTAATAAACAGAATAATGTAATGGTGTTTTATTTCAGTTTAAATGTATTTCTTTTATTATTAATATTGGGTTTCGTTTAAATAATTAATTCTCTTTCTGAATAACTTTAAGGAGAAAGTCAATGTTATTTTTAATAAATAAAAACATTATTTGGCAACTCATGTGAATTAAAATAAATGGCGATATCTGCCAACTCTCCCTAATAATGTATGCCTGAACAATTAAAATAAAAAGTGATATCTGGCAACTCAACCTACCTCTATATAAGAGCTGCTTGGCTTCAGAAGGTTCACAATGATGCGAACATCAATGAGAAACCTTTCCACTTCTACTACTTTTTTTTCACCACTTTTCTCTACAAAAAAAAAAAAAGAATGGTGTCGATAATCCAGCAGGGTTGAAAGCACCTTAAACAGAAAAAACAAACAAACAATGATGCGAACTGCGGCGGAATAAAGAACTCTCTCCTTCCTAGTTAGGTTAAGACTTAGGTTAGGTTTCCCTTTGGGGGGTAAGGACATCCCCTCTTCTCCCCCTAAGACGTCCTCCGACTCTCCTTTCTCTTCCTCTCTTAGGTTAAGGCTACCCCTTTGGGGGTAGGTCATCCCTCCTTCTCCTCCCGAAGACCCCTCCCCTCTCCCCCCTTCATTGCATACCCCACCCCCTTCACTGCATAACCCCCCCTTTTGCAACATACCACCCACCCACCCACCTTTGCAACATTGCTCATTATCTCTGCAGCATTCTTGCACTCTCCCATTTTGCGCCCAACCTACTATTATGCATTGTTCAATCCTATAGTTGCTGCAATCACATATTTCATATGGGTCTGAAAGAAAAATGAAAATCAGTTGGTATTTTCCGAGGGTGACAAAACATTGTGGACGCCCTGTACACTATGTAACGAGACTTTCATAGGTGTATTCATCACCAGTGGAAGCAACAATGCTTGGTATTATCATGATCCAATGACCTGTCCGGTTTAACATTATTTCCTTGCTTGTGTCGTTTTATATATATATCCACTACAGTGGATTTAATTATCCCAGAAGAGTTCCTTGTTCCATGCACGGTCTGTGTGTATTATATATATATACAGTATATATAACCGAATACCAGTTTTGGGGAGTTATTAGGTATCAATGTAAAAACTGAAGCCTTTATCAGCTTGACAGCACGTAGAATTAATAGTAAATGTGACCAAAAGCAGTATGTTTTAGCCACCAAAAATCTACGAGGTTCCCATACTTATGAAAACATTGCAACTGCATTGCAAAATGGTCAATAGAGAGCGATCGTGTGCATGCAGTTGTGCACGACAATGGCCGTAATATTACTAAAGCTATTCGTGTTCTCAAAATTACTTCTGTTGCTTGTGCGAATCATACTTTAGCATTTGCAGTTAATGACGTCCTTCTTAGCCAGAAGTCTGTTTCAGATATATGCGCAATATATGTTCGCATTTTAATCATTCATCGAAGCAAGTGTAGTTTACGTCCCCCTGACGCAAAAGGGAACACAAACTACACTAAGATCTTTAGGAGACATTTTTTAAATGAATCCATCAAATAAAACGTTAAAACTAACGAAAATATTACGACTTAACCTAACCAATCGTCAATATATATGTTACAGTCAAAGTGTGTAACCAGCCATTTCGCCTAATGGCTGAAACTTTTAGTCATTTCGCGAAATGGCTGTTTCATTTGGTCATATATTTTTCAAACCATATTTTATAACCTATATATTTTACCAGTTTTTTATTTGGCATAAACTTTTTAATAAACTTTAATAAACTGTAAACTTTTTTGATAACCCTTTGCGTGGAATTTACCATGGGTGAAATTTACCATGGGTGGAATTTACTGGGTGGATTTTTCGGGGGTGAAATTTACTGGGTGGAATTTACATACAACGAAAATCTTCAGCCATTACGCGAAATGGATGAAATTCCACCTTGGTCATTTCGTACAAGATCATTTGCCCGGTGAGGTCAACTGTATGTCCGGTTAGGTCAACTGTATGCCCGGTTAGGTCAACTGTATGCCCTTGACAATTGGTTAGGTTAATTTGTGTTATTTTCGTTAGTTTTAACGAAAATAACACGACTTAACCTAACCAATTATCAAGGGCCGGGGCCGGACAAAAGCCCCCTAGGACAAAAGCCCCCTGGACAAATTGCTGGGTACGGCAAGTCAGGTGTCACATCTAATCTGAAAAGATCAGAAGAGATTTAGGTGAAATAACCAATATTAACCTATGTTAATTGAATGCCCAGTTAGGTCAACTGAATGCCCGGTTAGGTCAACTGTACGCCCTTGATGATTGGTTAGGTTAAGTTGTGATATTTTCGTTAGTTTAAATGAAAATGACGAGAACCTGTAAATAATAAAGAATAAAAATAATGATTAAAAAATTATTATTATTATTTGTCCTAGGGGGTTTTTGTCCTAGGATGCTTTTGTCCTAGGGGGCTTTTGTCCTACACTCGTCAAGGGCATACAGTTGACCTAACCGGGCCTTCAATGGCGGACATCGGAATAACATTGAAGGCCCGGTTAGTATTTGAAAACCTCTATATTGAAAATTCAAATTCAAATGTGTTCAAATGTTCAAATGTGTTAAAATGTGTATTTGAAGAGTGTTTCTCACTTATTTGAACAGACCTGTGGATGTATATATGTTTTAGCAGATTTAGTTAGTTAAATAAAAGTTTCCAATTTTTATTGTGATGTTTATTTCTATGAATTCATGGCAGTCATTTTAGCCATTTCACGAAATGACCAAGGTGGAATTTCAGCCATTTCGCGTAATGGCCGAAGATTTTAGTCATTTCACGAAATGACTAAAATTTTCAGCCATTACGCGAAATGGCTGGTTACACACTTTGACTGTAACATATATATATCTATATACTTATTTTACTTTTGTTACTTTTGTTGAGTTTGAACGACGGTTCAGGATCGACCTGCGGTCGACCCCTCTGCAGCATCCCGCCTCATTTGCGGGACTTGGTGAAGGAGGGAATTGCTCTCTGATCTCATCCTGCCCTCGTAGCCAGCCACGCATGGCTGGTCAGGGACTTTGCACAAGAATCTGTCCAGCTGGTTCTTGAAGTTATTCAAGTCAGTGTGCTGGAGATTCCTCACTTCTTTTGGAAGGACATTGAAAAGCTTTGGGCCCCGTATTTTGAGGGTATTTTCCATCCTCGTTTTCATGGATCCTTGTCCTACCGCAGCTGGGACCGTACAAAATCTGCCTCTTCTCTCATTCCAGTTTGTTTCTATTTCATTTCTGAGGTTAGGGACAGAGCCCTCAAGTATTTTCCATATGTATATTATTGTGTACCGCTCGCGCCTTCTTTCAAGAGAGTAGAGTTCCAGGGATTGTAGTCGAGACCAGTAGTCTTCACCTTCCGTTTCCTCTATCTTAGACGTAAAAGTCCTTTGTATAGCTTCAATGCTCGCAATGTCTCTTTTTCTGTGTTGGCTTGTGAGTACTGAGCAATACTCAATTATTGGTAGGACTAGACTCTTCCATAATTTGAGCATGATGTTTGCTTTTCTGCTGCGGAAGCTCCTCCAGATGATTCCCATTATTTTTCTAGCCGTTGTGATTTTGATTTTATAGTGCTCTCTGAATTCTGCATCCGACGACATTATTACTCCAAGATCCCTGACTTGTGGATTTGGTGTTATCTGTTTGGCTTGCGGAGTTTTGTACCCTTTTTTCTGTAGCTCTTTGCTATTACCATACCTTAGAAGTTGGAATTTTTCTTCGTTGAACTTCATATTGTTGTCTTCTGCCCACTGGAATAATGTTTCAATGTCGTTTTGTAGTTTTCTTATGTCATCTTCGTTCAATATTTCCTTACATATCTTTGTGTCATCTGCGAAGCATGATACAATACTGTCCTTAATATCTGCATCAATATCTACAATCATTATTATGAACAGCAAGGGAGCTAATACTGTCCCTTGTGGGACAGAGCTCACGACTTCCGAGACTTCCGATTTAACTCCGTTTACCACCACTCTTTGTGTTCTTTGCGTCAAGAAATTAAATATCCACCTTCCAAGCTTTCCAGTAATTCCTGTATCCTTAAGTTTGTGTGCATGATTCCATGGTCACATTTATCGAAGGCTTTAGCAAAGTCAGTATATATTACATCAATGTTTTGTCCTCGACACAATGTTCCTAATATTTTCTCCTGGTGGTCTAGTAGCTTTGACAGGCATGATCTACCTGCCCTGAAGCCATGTTGATTTGGGTTGTATAAGTCTTTTTCTTGTAGGTAGTAGTAGTACATAGTTTTGCCTCTAATTATGCGTTCAAAACACTTTATAAGGTGGGAGGTGAGAGCCACTGGCCGATAATTTTTGGGCATTGCTCTGTTACAACCTTTAAATAGGGGGGTCAATGTTCGCGTTCTTTAAGGGGAGTGGAATTTGTCCTGTGTCGAGTGATTTCCTCCATAGTAAGTATAGCGGTTTTGCAATACTTTCTCTGCATTTCTTCAGAAATGTGGCACTCCATGTGTCTGGCCCTGGCGCTGAATTGTCTCGCATCTCTGATAAGGTCGTAATTACATCTCCTTCCGTGAACTCGAAGTCCATTAATAGGTTTGTGCCGGGATTTGTTCTTGGTTGATCTGTATCAATGTCGAAAAACATATATATATATATATATATATATATATATATGTGTGTGTGTGTGTGTGTGTGTGTGTGTGTATTGACGATTGGTTAGGTTAAGTCGTAATATTTTCGTTAGTTTTAACGTTTTATTTGATTAGGTATACGCAGACAAAGTTGGGGAACGCAAACTACACTAGGACAATGTAGGGGAACCTAAACTACGCTAGGATAAAGTAGGGGAACGTAAACTACACTAGACACCACAAGGGGACGTAAACTACACTTGCTCCCATTCATCTCTAGCCTGTGACAGACTTAAGGAAATCCAGAAGCAACATAATTTACCCGAAAACAAACTTATAAGAGACGTTATCATCCGATGGAACTCTACATTCTATATGCTGCAACGACTTCTTCAGCAAAAACCTGCAGTTGTTGCATACACCTCGAACTGTGACATACCAACCCTCAATAACCATCAGTGAACCCTAATTCAGCGTGTTGTAAAGCTTCTTAGCCAATGTGAAAAATTAACGAATGATATTTCCTCTGACTCTTCTTGTCTTTCCATGGTGTCTCCCGATGTAACGGGTCTCATGGTATTTTTGCATAACATAATTGATGATGCAGATATTCATACTATGAAATCGATTTAATGGAAAATTTACAGAATTGCTTCAAGCAGTAGAAGACAGACATTACTTGCGTAATTGCTGGCTGAGGGTTTAGACTTTAGATCCTCGTTTCAAATTTGCTTGCATTACAGTGTCTGAGTTTGTAAAAAATTAGATAATTACTACGTCTGCATCACCTAATGCTAGTCCTAATATAACCATGGCGATGAAGCAACTGCTTTTGTTTCACGAGAAGATCAAGAACGTTTGAAAAAGAACCAGCAAAGTTGTCAAAAAGAATTAGCCATCTATTCAAATGAGCCACGAGTCAGTCGCGACACAAACCTTCTTGATTGGTCGCGCCATAATGGCAAAAAATTCCCGAAACTATTATTACTTGCTCGCAAATATCTCACCACACCACCCACAGGAGTACGAAGTGAACGGCTGTTCAGTTCTGCGAGAAATGTAATTACCGACGCCCATAATCGTTTAGCTCCTGATGCTGCTGAACGACTAATTTTTCTACGTGATAATCTACTTGCCTTAAATTTCAATTATAGGTTTTGTTTATGTGGTAATTAATTATCATTACTGTTTTTTTTGTACTTATTAGTATCACAAAACCAAATTGGATTTGTTTGTAATTATTCTTTGAAATAAAAAAAATACTTTTTAAGTTCCATTTCCTAACTCACGTTATTTACCCTAATTATCAAATATTCGGTATTAGGTTAAAAACATAAAAACTATTCGGCCGAATACCGAATATTCGGTACAGCCTTTGTATATATACAACCTTGGTTTCGCTTCCGCTTGAATTGTTCATTCTGACGAAGGTCAAGCTTGTTGCCGCTCTTAGACCTACAGCTTAACATGGAATCCGACTTACGATCCACCACGGGTGGTCAAAAATTACAAAGTCCTCGTCCGGACTCGATCTCACGACCTCCTCCTGATCAGCAGCACAGCGTCTTAACCACGAGGCTACCCAGAGTACCCATTTATCTACCAACCACTTTTATGGTACGGAAGGATGAACAGCTGGGTTTGTTGCGCGCCGACTGTCGTCACCAGGAATGTAATCCAATGAAATTGTCCATACATCATCAATAAACACGAAAAAATGTGAAAACGATGAATGTATGCAAATGGGAACTAATCTTTTAAGATGATAAAACCAATCAAATCTCGAGATAACCTAAAAATTGGCCTACAAAAACAAAGATGGAAATGCGATTACTGTCCATTTATTTAATATCATTTAAGAATGAAATAAAAATTAGCTAATAGGCACAAAACTGGTTAAAAAAGTCGCGGTGTGAAACTCCATGTTCCTCGATGATATTAGTAGGAAACGTGGAGTTTCAAAACAAGACTTTTTAAATTGCTCGACAATAAAATTTGGTGATTATTAAAAAAAATAAATCATGGCATGATGGAAGCAAATACAATTTTTTCCAAAACTGAAACAAAAATCTTATCAATTTTATCACTTCCATTAAAGAAGTGAATATTACCATACTGCTTCATCCTTTTAGAGTGAGCTTCATACATTGGCCATACACAAGCATCAAAGTATCCTGAAGGATCGGATGGATCATAAACACGTTTCTCTCTTCGCACGAAACATTCATCTTTGGGAAGGGTTAAAAAAAAATTCAGTTCGCGCATCTCTCTTAATCGGACATCATCATATATAGTAAATCACAACTCTGTAACGAAGAAAACAGGTGGTCAGTAGCAGCAGTAGTAGTAGTAGTAGTAATACCATCGACAGTTTCTACAAAATCAACGTCTCTACAAGGGGAATATAAAGATTGTGCAGTTTTCTCGAAAAACTTAAATGCGACATCAGTGTTGGTCAAAATTAATTTAATATCATTCACCACATGGTTCATGTTAACGAAAGAAATTAATTCCCAATTATGATGGTTGATGCCACCAGGCGGAGGCAAATGCAAAAGAGAGTCTTCGGGAAAGAAAGAGTCATCTTGTTTCACTAATTTCGTTCCACAGGGACGCACTTTCATGAGGTATTGAGATAACGTTAATTTACCGCCGTTCGTAACATCAAACCAACAATCAGAAGACTCATTCTGCCAAAATAGAGAAATCAAAGTTTACCCTGTATTAAGCGTAGTTTATTTATTTATTTATTTTTAACAAAAAGAATAAAACAGATAGCCGAAGGTTGTCAAGAGTAATAAGAAAAATATATATGCAGAAACCAAAACTGCCACGTAAGGATCAGGAAAAATATACTGTAATTTACTTTCCTCACTAACAAATGGTAATAAAATTACAAAGACGTCAACCTTTTGAAGTATGAAAATCCGTGAGATTTTGCATGATTTTGATAACTGGAAACATATCCCACATCACAAGGGAATTTGAGACTTAAAATCCGTGAGTCTCACGGAGAATCCGTGAGAGTTGACATGTCTGAAATTACCCAACAAAAATAATGCACAATAAATAGTGACGAAATGAAAAGTAATAACTTCCGAATAATCTGATCTTGATTGTACATAACTCAACCCACTGGAATTTATACCATTTAAACCACTTTATTGTAAGGGTCAGAGCTGCCAGTAACGTATGATGTGTATTGTGAAATCCCATAAAATCACTTCATAATGCGCTTAAGCAATCATTCTCCTAAATTTAACTTTTATGCGATCTACAGTTTCTGCACTATATATATATATATATATATATATATATATATATCAGTGGCGTGCGGTCCATGGAAGCAAGGGAAGCAATGCTTCCCTATTCAAAGAAAGAAGAAAATGCTGTATTATTAGGCTGACCATATTTCCTTGAGACAAAAACGGGACATTGGGATGGCAAAAAAGGGACGGGGGTTATGTAATATTCTGTATTCATGAAAAAGTAAGTACATAAACATATTGAGCTTACAATTATTCTTCAGTGACAGGGACGGCCAGGAAATATAAAAAAAACGGTACTGTCCCGTTCAAAACGGTACGTATGGTCGGCCTATGTATTATACTTTAAAGTTTAAACATTTCAATATGTGTTAATAATTTGTACAAAATCATTTTATTATACTATTTATAGCATTTGATTGGTAATCAGGTGGATACATAGTATATACATTGGTTGCCGTTCGTGCAAGAACTTTTAAGAAAGCCGACGCAAAAAATCTCGAGTTGGACAACAATTGACGAAATGCATCCTTTTTCCCAATGACTTTCGCTTTTTTTTTACTGTTACAAATTGTTTCTTTCCATTCTAAAAACTCATTTAATGTTTAATAATGTAGTATTTATTGAATACAAGTTTCATATATAGTTTTTCTACTAAAAAATTCCATGGCCATGTTAAGTGAAAAAGAATATATATTTATCGTTATTTTATTCTTCCCTATGTCAAAAAGGAAGCAATTTAGATTTCGCTGTCCAGATCTTATAGTTAATTTTCTTGAAATATCTGGCAACTTATACGCAAGGGCAAGAAAGGCTTGCAAGTTTAGCTTTAATCTCAATTGAGAAAAAGCTTCTTAAGGATATGAAAACCGATGCCTTTTACGAAGAAATAATAGATATATTTAATAAAAAAGAAAGAAGAATAGAATTAACCTATAAGTAAAGTAAGTAGATGATTATATGTGTTTTGTTTTTATTATATACGAGTATTTTAAACTTTTATTTTTATTTTATATAATCTTTGTTGTTTTTGCTTGAATTGCTCCCCCTTGACGAAAAATCACCGCACGCCACTGATATATATATATATATATATATATACACACAAAGGTGGGCACCCGGGCCTCATAAAGGACCGACGGTCCCGGTCCCGGTCCTTGCCTCAAACTGGACCGATGGTCACGGTCACGGTCCTTTCTGAAGATAGGACCTAGGAACGACTCGGTCCTCGGTCCTTATATATAATATAAGTGAAAATTTTGATTAAAATGAAAAATGAAATTAAAGACACCGGAAATCTTTAATTTTATTAACGTAAATTATAATTAATACAATACATAAATGATGAAAAAAAGTTATTAAGTTAAATGCTTGAGTTTCCCTTCAAGAAGACTAGCATTTCAAAATGGCTGTCACTGAGCCCTGACCTTTTCGGCTTGAGGACGTCCTTCCCCAAAGAGAAGAGCCTCTCCACGGCGGCACTGGATGGGATAGGCGTGTTAAACTTGATGAACAAGTCCTTCAGGTGTTGAAACAAGTTTCAGTTCAGTCTCAGTCTCTTTCTGAGTCTTCTGGAGGAAACGATCCATCTTCTTTAGAACTTCAAATAATCACTAAACACATTAAAATCACTAAAAAAGACCGTCCGGAATTGCTTAAAAATGGACCGTCGCTCCTCATTTCGGTCCTCACTGAGAAAAGACCGACTTTCCCGCTCACGGTCCTTAAAAAGGACCGAGTTCCTGGAATTCGGTCCTTTTGGAACTCGGTCCTGCCCACCTTTGTGTATATATATATAATTCTGAAATGTTTATATTCATGTGTAAACATGAGAGAAAAAATTAACATTTATATTAAATCTACTTTATTTCTCGAAAGCATTATTCATCCATTTGTGCAGTCGAGGAAGGCACATGTGTTTACAACAGTGCCAAATAGTTTAGATGTACGAAAGCAATTATTAGTTAGAGTTATTAAGTAAATTAATGAACTCATTTATCATATAGCGTTTTGTATACTAATGAAAGTTTAAAGCAGTATGCAACAAGAGATCTACCAACATAGATGAACTTTTTCATATATTTTGTCTGCAATTTGTGTATCACGCATTATGTATATACCGTAGATCAAAGTACAGTATTCAGATAGGTTTTTTAGGCAGCGAAAATATTTGTGTAAAAGAATAAAATTTTCATTAATATACAGGGTGGGAGAAAAGTCTTTAAGGATTTTATACATACAAATAAGTTGTTGATAATAAATAAATTCCAATGATATCACTGCAGTGTATGCGATACTTTTCAAAGCAACTATACAAGACCAGGAATGACCCAAGGCTTGAATAGGAAGGCCTTATGCCCTAGCCCCAGTCAGCGCCATGTCAGTAAGGATGGAATACACCAATGAAGAAAAAGTGTATCTTGTATCGTGGGTTATTTCTTATAATAATTGTGAAGAAAGTTTGCGTTTATTTCAAGATAAATATAATAAACAACCACCAAATACAACCACTCTTTAATACTTGAAACTCAAACTTTTGGTAAACGATCGTCCAAGAAGCGAAAGGCCAGTAACGGCGACAGGAGTCAACAACAAAGAAAATGTCCTCACCAGTTTTCAAGTCGGTCCAAGAACTTCACCGAGAAAAGTCGCACAGGAATTGGGTATTTCCAAATTTTCAGTAGCAAAAATATTGAAATCACAGTGGTACCACGATTACAAACCCATTTTCTCTCAGTTCATATACGACGATGATTCTGATAGACGGCTGCAGTTTCCTGAAACAATGAGACAAAAGTTCAATAATGATCCAGATTCCGTTCGAAAGATCGAATTTTCAGATGAATGTGTTTTCGGTTTAACGAGTAAAGGAAACAAACGTTCACTACTGGGCTAAAAAAATCTCAAAATACGATTGGGTAAACCCGTTAAAACGGCTACACTAACAGTTTGGGTGTGTATTGGTTATTCAGGACTCGTTTCCTTTGACATATCGGGAGATACGATGCATGGAAAATGGCGCTGGCACGAATTGGCTTTATGAACGTGATGGAGCGCCGTCACATTACTCTGCAGCTGCCGGTGAGATTCTGGATTCGAACCTCGAAGGAAGATGGCTTGGGCGCGGGGTCCTATCGAGTGGCCAGCCAGACCACCTGACTTAACCCCATGTGATTTCTGGCTTTGGGCTTATTTGCGTAACAAACCCTACACTCCTGGTTTCATCTATCCAAATGTGAATGCCCTTGGCCGCAGAAGCAGGGGCGTATTTACAGTGTGCGGGGCCTTGGGCAAACTATTTCTCGGGATGTATTATTTTAGTTTGTTAATGAATGACAATATTTTGTAATGCACATAACAGATATATTTTTTTAACACACACAAAACACATGCGGAAGCCATTCGGCTTATTAATGTGATATTAAAGACTATAACTTAACTATGTACACATACAGTGTATACAACTACACTAGTAGGCTACACAGTTGTAATGCACTTAATAAACATCTACACAGTTATTGTAATGAACTTAATAAACAGCTACACAGTTGTAATGCACTTAATAAACATCTACACAGTTATTGTAATGAACTTAATAAACAGCTACACAGTTGTAATGCACTTAATAAACAGCTAAACTGTACAGCTTACTGTACTGTAGATAGAGTGTAGATTTGTAATGAATATTACATAGGACGCTTCCTGGCTTTTTGTTTGGAAAACTGCGTCATTGTGTCCTCGAAACTCACCGACTGCAATACCTCATGCTCTATACTCAACAGCGCCAGGGATGAAAGGCGCTCCTGGCCCATTGTGGAGCGAAGGTAATTTTTGATCAGTTTGAGTTTCGAGAATGAACGTTCACCAGAACAGTTCGTGACAAACATACACAGGTATATTCTCATTGTTATTTCCATGTTTGGGAATGTTCCTTTCAGTTCGTTTGTGTTCATATGCCGATAAAATCTGTTGGACATGTCTTCACGTTCCGTCTGGGATTCTGTTTCACTTTCGGTGAGTTTCATTAGAGCAGCGAACTGCACAACTTCTGTTACCAGCTCTTTCTCCAGATCAACCGGATAGCATTCTACTAGATGTTCAGCTGACCGTCGAAGACTGTCGATGTCCAGGACTAGAAGGAAATCCAAAAATCCAAATCTTTTCTGCAGGACAGCGTACACCTCAAGACGAGTGTTCAGAGTGGTACACAGTTTATCAATTATTGGTAGAAATGCAGTGGTCCGAAATGAATCTCTTGGTGTCAGGTTCGTATCTTTGGCAGTTCCGATTTCGTCATGATGACGCTTTCTCTTCTTTGTGCGTTGAGTCGATTCCTTGTATAGTCGATGACCACACTTTCCGATGCCCTGGTTCTCGAATTTGTCAAATCTTGATCTGAAATCTTCAACAGATTGCAGTAGTGATTTCAGCAAGAGGGTGGCTCAGTCTAACGACATTCCTTGTTTTTGCAGAGATGCATTCGTTTTTTGAAATCGTTCGAGAATAGTTTTCCATAAAACCAATAAAATGGCTGTTTCGAGTTGTTGAAGCCGTTTAGACAATCCTCTGGCTTCGATCCTGGCTTCCGCAGTTTGGCTGGTATCTGCTGCTAGCTCATCCAGTACCACGATATTCTCGGCGTAGCCTTCGGTTAAAGATTGGACGGCATCTGATCTGGCTGACCAGCGGGTATCGGAGAGACCTTTGTCGACCTTTAGTTTCTCACTACGGGAACTACTATCGAGAACCTCTACATGTCGACGCCATCGGTATGTCGAGGAGACGAGAAACGTGTGGACATTCTGAATGAGCATAGACAATTCAACGGCTGCTGTGCACCTGTCCACTGCTGATTTACCCACAAAATTTAGTGAGTGGCACATGCATGGCACAAACTCAGCATACGGAGATTTTGACTTGATGTGGCTCTTTACGCCGTTATATTTCCCTGCCATATTACTTGCGTTATCATATCCAATTCGAATGCCATGCGTCTCCAGAAAGTTGAGGACCACGTCGGCGATTCCTTTCCCTGTATGTGTGTTCATAGGTATGAACTGTAGAAATCGCTCGACGGACCCAGACTCAACCACATATCGGACGGTGAAGCACAGTTGATCGGTGTGGGAAACATCAGGCGTAGAGTCGACGGATAGAGAGTAGTATTTTGACTGCTGGATTTCTCGGATAATCGTCTAAAGTACTTTATCGGCCATCAACAGTATGAGTTCCTCGCAAATGAAATGAGAGAGATACGAGGTGTGTCCGCTACCTTTGTTGGCATGCTCGCTTATATGCGCAGCTGGAAAACTGTCATACTTACTTAAAAGTTCCAAAATTCCGTAATAGTTGCCGTTGTTTGGTGAACCGAAATGGGAGTCGTGTCCACGAATTGCTAGTCCTCGTGACGTGATATACTTGATAACGTCGACACAGCGCCGCAAAACTTCCTGCCAGTAGTTGCACTCCTTTTCAAACTGGTTCACCAGTTTCGAATCAACACGGCCGGAGACAGACTTTCTAACCAACAAATATCTCATCGACTCCATATGTTGCTCACATTTTCCGTGTGCTTCGACCGATTGTCTGCCATGCTTCCAGTCGTTGAACCCGATTGTGAACTTGCTGTCCGCCCTCGACATTAATTTACAGACAAAACAGTAAACACAGCCTGTGGACTCAGAATAGCACAGCCATGACACCTCAGTCCTCTCATTCGTCAGGCTATGTTTCTTAACAAATAATGTCTTCGTACATCGGCGTGTTGTACCACTTTCAGTAGTTGAAGAGTTACTGAAGTCGCTATCATAATTTCGGCAATCTGATGTTCCCCGCTCTATCCAGAACTCTCTAAAGTCATTGGTCAGCACTTGTGGCCACAAACCAATGTCATTAATTGCATGTCCTGAAGCTGGTGGGCCTGCTGAACGCACTGACGTAGACGGGTCTTCTGAAGACGCAGCTGCTGATGTAGCGGAGGCAACTGGTTGGCCTGTTGAAGGGGTTGACGTAGACGAGTCTCCTGAAAATGCAGCTGCTGAAGTAGTGGAGGCAGCTGCTGGGCTTGCTGAACGCACTGACGTAGACGCGTCTTCTAAAAACGCAGCTGCTGAAGTAGCGGAGGCAGCTGGTGGGCCTGCTGAAGGGGCTGACTTAGTTGCTGATGATTTAATCCAATTAGTCAGTTTCGGCACCGTCGCAAGAAACTCTTCTCTGCGCTTCTTATCCTTACGCTTTTCACTACCGGGTTTATATTTCCTCCTTCGATCCCGGTCACGGCTCGTTTCCATGTTGTACGTATTACAATGCCAACAATAAAAACATAAATCATGAATCTGCAACAGAAACAACAAGAAGTAAGTTAGTAACAACATTAGAAATGAGTAACACTAACAAGAACAACAAATTAAACACCATCAAAGCGGATATTAGAATGCCTGATGCCATGCCGCCTGCCGGAAAAAGTAAAACTCGTCGCAGATGGCAAATACGTGACGTTTAATTTTTTTCAATTGAAATTTGCGGGGCCCATCGGTCGCGGGGCCTTGGACATTTGCCCGGTGCGCCACCCCCTAAATGCGGCCCTGCCGGCAGAAGAGATGTAGAACTGAAAAGGATCCGGCTCGATATGTTCAGAAGAACAATAGTTTCAGAGAGAGAATCCAGAAACGTATGATAGCGGATGGAGAACTCTTGAAGATTAAATTACAATTTAAAAAAATATTTGTATGAATAAAATTCTTATAAACTTTTTGTTTGATTTGTTTCATCATTTGAACACTTATCTGTATAATGTTGTTAACTAAATAATTGTATGTATAAAATCCTTGAAGACGTATCTCCCACCGTGTATATACTGTCGGGTCCGGACAAAAGCCCCCTAGGACAAAAGCCCCCTGGACAAATTGCTGGGTAGGGCAAGTCAGGTGTCACATCTAATCTGAAAAGATCAGAAGATATTTGGTGCTACTGTAGTATGCGGTCTACCTACGATTCGGCGGTCTGCCTTTTAATTATAGCTTCTTATCTTGTTTACTAATTGTTTGTTTACATCCCATTGTCAATCGCCCTTGACGATTGGTTAGGTTTAGTCATGATATTTTCGTTAGTTTTAACGAAAATATCATGATTAAACCTAACCAATCGTAGGTAGACCGCATACTACAGTAGCACCAGATATTTAGGTGAAATAACCAATATTAACCTGTTATGTTAATTGAATGCCCAGTTAGGTCAACTGAATGCCCAGTTAGGTCAACTGAATGCCCGGTTAGGTCAACTGAATGCCCGGTTAGGTTAACTGTACGCCCTTGATGATTGGTTAGGTTAAGTTGTGATATTTTTGTTAGTTTAAACGAAAATGACGAGAGCCAAAATACATAAACTATAAACTATAAACATAAACTGTAAATAATAAAGAATAAAAATAATGATTAAAAAAATTATTATTATTATTTTTCCTAGGGGACTTTTGTCCAAGGGGGCTTTTGTTCTACACTCATATACTGTATATGTACGTGTGTGTATGTGTGTGTGTGTGTGTTGTGTGTGTGTGTTGTTCATTTTTCGTTAACCCAAAACAATGCAAATAAAACCTAATAAAAAGGAATTCTACTTCAGAGATACATGAAATTTAGTAATAGTCTAAATGCAGATGACGGTCTCCCATCCGATTACTACCCAGACCCAATGTCTTTTAACTTCGCTGTTCGATGGGAAACGGTGTTACGGCACAAGCCGCGAAAGAAAAACGAGCTGAAATAGTTTGTGATTAAACGAAGAACTAAAACTTAAATATAATTTCAAGATAAATAACTTAATTATCAAAACGATATATATTATATATATATATATATGAAAATTATTTCACGAAAGTGACACGTGAAAAAATATTTATGATGAATAAAACCACGAAGGGAAAAGAAACACAAAGTGGTGCTCAAGCGCTTTCGTCTAATGACATCCTCAGGAAGTGTTCCTGAGGATGTCATTAGACGAAAGCGCTTGAGCACCACTTTGTGTTTCTTTTCTCTTCGTGGTTTTATTCATTATATATATATATATATATATATATATATATATATATACAGTGGTGAGCTGGACCCGGTTCGCACCGGTTCGCGCGAACCGGTTGTTAAAATCTTTTTGAAAATAAGAACCGGTTGTTAACTTTTTTGCTGGCCGCTGAAGAGGGCTCTCAGAAGCAGAAAGAGGTTTTTCGGTGACGAATATTATTTGTAGTGACAGAAGAGCAAGTTTAACAACTAAACACATATCATGCTTTATGATCATCAATTTGTTGGGGAAACCATTAAGCTTCTGGAACCCGTTAACATATGTCAAATCATGGATGAGAAGTCATCGATCCGCTTTAGATACCAGAGTTCGTGTATCCAAAACGACAGTTTACGGAGAAAACCAAGAAGCTATTTGGAAATTATTACCGTAATAAGTAATAATAAGGTAGGTAAAAATGTTTAAATTAAAAAAAAAAAAAATTTAAAAGCATAGATGTACTGATATTTATGTTTTGCCTAATAATTCATTATTGCTAAAGTTGACTGAGCAATTTAATTTTAACTATGTACATAATATGATTCATCGGTTTTTATTAAATAATTCTTCTTTTCTGATTTCATTAGAAACGTCTATTTCTCTAATTAACTATACTAATTAATTGTCATGCAATTATTAATACCTAGCTCAATCATAAAATGCAGACACTTGAAAAAGGCAAATAGCGAGATAATTAATTTAATTAAAATTGCGAAAGGGTTTGGGTGGGAAAGGTTGTCAATTTTTTATTGCCGAATTCAGAATTTTTTATACAGAACCCGGTGGTTAAAATTTTGGCAGCTTAGCGAACCGGTTGTTAAAATTTTAGCAGCTCACCACTGTATATATATATATAATTAGTGTAGCCTAATCTTAACCACTTTGATGTTACCAGTTTATAACGTAAAGTTGGCACTATAGTAATGATAATGGTTAATTGATTGAGAATGATTGAAGGTTAATGATTGAATGTTAAATGACAAGGCTGGAGTTACCAATTTATAGTGGCCTAGAATCACCAACTTATAATGAGCTACGAATCACCGATTTACTGTGGTTAAGGAAGTAAGCATACTATAATTTATGAATGATGATATTGGAATGAATGATTAAGGGTCACCAGATGGGTTTACACCCCAAGCAAACAATATTAATAAGGTTAGAAAAATTACGTTCTTGTTTTGTGTTTAATTAAGAAAATAAATCAGTTAAGAATATATTTAATTCAGAATTCATCAGTGTAATGGAATAGTTGACCACCAATAAACTCTTCCTAAATACCAGTAAAACAAATTTCATGATTTTTACTAATAAAAGAAATGTATATCTTGAACTTAATGTTAATGAAATCGCCATAAAGGAGTGTACTGTAACAAAATTTCTAAGAATTTGCAATGGAGTGATCATGTGAATTATATCGCGAAAAAGATTTCAAGGAGCGTTGCTATAATGTTTAAACTTAGAAATGTAGTCCCTAAACAAGTTTTATTGACTCTTTATCATACTCTTGTTCTTCCTTATATAACGTACTGCACCCTTGTTTGGGGAAACTCCGCTAATAACGCATTAAATGGTATCTTTGTCATCCAAAAACGAGCAATAAGGTTATTATCTGATGTTGATTTCCTTGATCACTCTAGTGCATTATTTAAAGAGCTAAACCTACTAAAGCTCAGTGATATAACCAAACTGGCACATTTTATTTTTATTTACGAGTGTAAGAACAAAATCATTCATTTACAATGAGTAAATAAATATTTTGTAACTCATCAAGAAATCCATTCGTATCAGACCAGAAATAGATCAAAGCTTGTTGTACCTCAATTTAGATTGTCTTCATCTCAAAAACTACCCATTTTCATTGGATTGAAACTACGAAATGACTTACATGCCGGTATAAAAAATATTGTGAATGTAAATTTGTTTGAAACCAAGTTGAAATCCCGATTAATATTGGCATACTTACAAAAATCTAGGATTAATGTCCATTAATATTGTTTACTAATTATTAATTTCTCGTGTGTAATCTAGTATTAAAAACACATTTCTTGGGATTGTTCAGTTCTTATCTCTCATGTATAATATTGGTTTCTTTGTATGGTGTTCGTATACTGTAGTGCTTTCAATGGTGACCTTGTATTTGTCATGTCAGTAGTGATAATTTAAGATTAATACATGTTTTAACTATTAATAATACTTATTTACTTATTTATTTATTTATTATTATTAATTAATAACAACTAGCTGTTTATTTTTAATAAGAGCCCAGTAAAGCCTAAAGCTTAAGGGCCAAATTAAATAAAATAAATAGTCGAGCTTCACAATTATTCATGTCATTGTAAATTGAAAAGAATGTATTTATTTTATTAGTAATAAAGGTTATTCAATATTCAATAAAAATTGGACACACAATAAATATGTAAACCTATTGACAACTGAAATAATGCCCGTACGTTTGGTACGGTAAATGGATTAGGCCGTTAAGAATGATATGCATTAAAGAGCACATAAACAGTAAGTTGCACGATTAATAATTATACGAAGGATCACAATAACAGGGTGATACAAAATTACGGTATTGGAATGACACTTGAAATAGGTCTACTACGGTTTTGATGAGAAAGTTAATATGAACGGTATTGAAGACACTTTTGGGTATATCCTAAACGTGGTTCTGTGATTACACTGTGTAGGCTTCGCGAGAATTGCTTAAGAACGAGGCACAGAGAGCTTACCGACAATGTTGAATACCTCTGGAGATGGAAAAGATGCTTCAAGGGTGACGTATATCTTATTTACATAATAGCATTTTTAAAATATGTACATAAGATACATATCTTGAAAATTCTATTATATTCTATCATATTTCCGGTTTATAGAGAACCATTATTTACATAAGATAAAATTTGAATGCCCGGTTAGGTCAATTGTACGCCCTTGCTACCCTTCGTGCGGGTAGAAAAAATATCCCGCTTTTTAACGAAAACATCACGCCTTAACCTAACCAATCGTCAATGGCGTACAGTTGACCTAACCGGGCATTCAATAATTTTACCGTAGGTTTCGATATATATATATATATATATATATATATATATATATATATATATATATATATTTGCCTGATTCGGTTAATTGAATGCCAGGTTAGGTCAACTGAATGCCCGGTTAGGTTAATTGAATGCCCGGTTAGGTCAACTGAATACCCGTTAGGTTCATTGAATGCCCTAACCGGGCATTCAAATTTATCCTATGTGAATAATGGTTCTCTATTTATTGTGTTTGCAATAAATTTGTTGTTATTGTTTTCTTATCTTATTTTGGTTAATTTGCAGAGTTTAAACTTTGGGGGAATATAGTTGAAAAGATCAACATTGGGGTAGTGATTGTTGAAAAGAGTATGTTGGGGGGGGGGGGGGGATAGTTTAAAAGATCCGAATGAACAATTCGGGCGGAAGCTAAACCAAGGTGTGTGTGTGTGTGTGTGTGTGCAGGAAGGAAGAGTCAAGGGCAAACGCCTGCAAAAACGCCCTCCCACCATAGAGGAAGAAGAGAGGTAAAATCAAGGTTCAAGATTTTTTATTCGATTCACACCGCGTTTGAAAGTATGGAGGTCATAGACGGGAGGGAAGATAGATTGAGGAAGATTGTTCCATAGTTTACCGGTTGAGTAGATGAAAGACTGAAAATACCGATTAACCCTTGCGTTACAGAGTTAGACAGAAAAGGAATGAGAATGTGTCGAAAGTCGAGTACTGCATGCTCTCCTTAAAGGAGGAGGCATGCAAGTAGAGAGTTCAGAAGAGCAGTGTCCGTTATAATAGCGATAGCAAAGAGAGAGAGAGAGAGAGAGAGAGACAACATTGCGGCGAAGAGAGAGAGAGTGAAGACAGTCAGTAAGAGGCGAGGAATTAATGAAACGAAAAGCCTCACACATGAGAAGCGTATTCCACACAGGGGAGGACAAGACCCCTGTACAGAGAGAGCAACCGAGTTGGGGTGAAGAAACCACGGAGCCAGTACAGCACAACTAACCTTTTAGAAGCTGTTTTAGAAAGATCTATATGTGATGTCTCCAGAAAAGATCACGAGAAAAGGAAACACCAAGAATATTAAGAGAAGAATTCAATTGTGTATTGTTGAACAAAAGGGCTAGTCGTGTGGAAGATTGTAACGACGAGACAGATGAATAAACCGAGTTTTGGAGCATTGAAAGCAACGAGGTTTTTTCCTGCCTCAATCAGAGATAGTAGAAAGATCAGAGGTCAGGTGCACCAAAGCCATCCCACGCGAAGCATGGAATGACTGTTGAGAGGGACGCTTTGTGAAGCGAGTGGAGAAGTGAAGGGTGGAATCATCGGCATAGAAGTGGATAGGACAGGAAGTGCGACTTAATAGAAATAGATCATTGATAAATAAAAGGAAAAGAGGGAGTGACCGGAAAATTTGAGCGTCCACTTTTCAAGGCACTTAACACGTCCGTTTAATGTGTAGTGGCAGAGACGTTTTCAAATACTTTAGCGATGTTCCATCAACACAAACACGACCAAGATGACGTCACACAAGTACAACTAAGATGAGGTCACATCGCGAGGATCCACTGAAGGCATGTCCTTCTGCCTTGCTTCACATCTCAACTTCGTTACAAGGACTTCTCGACATACCTCGACTCTCTCTCTCTCTCTCTCTCTCTCTCTCTCCGAAGAACCAGTGACAAGAGAGATCTCACCATGTAACAATGTGTACAAGCCTCATTTTGGCCTGGTGTCATTCACCTAACTTTATATAAAGACTAATCATTACCTTGCGCGTTGATAATATTGAAGTCATTATTATACTGAAGTCATTATTCCAGTGCACATTATTTTCAACTGTAAACAACCAACTTATATTTTGTCCCATTCCTAAATCATTTATTTTGTTTAATAAAAGAAGAAAACTCATTCTATTAATTTCCTTAATTAATAATATTATTTGGTCTGCAAAGACCTGGTGCCCCCAGCCTTATCAATCATCAGCATCAATAATTAACAATCACTTATAACTATTGTCAATCAACCATTATTATCATCATTATTATTATAGTACTAACATTACACTATAAATGTGCTACAACTCAGAATGGTTCCCTGAGAAACTTTTATGGTACACACAGACTATGCATGGAACAAGGAACTCTTCTGGGATAATGAAATCCACTATAACCCGAATAAGTAATGATAAATGGCAAATACTATACTTTTTCTTTTTCATGGTGGAAGCCCAACGTGGGCAACTGGTCACTAGTAAAGAGGCCCCAAAATATAGCTTCTCTCACCAGCTATCTACCAAGCAAATATGCTAAGTAGTTTCTCAGGGAACCATTCTGAGTTGTAGCACTAATGTGCTACAACTCAGAATGAACGTATTAAGTGCCTTGAAAAGTGGATGCTCAAATTTTCCGGGTGAGGTTTAAGTTTTGGATTTTGGCTAAAAAACACAATCGTTACTCTTTCTCTTTGATGTATTCGATCCGTCGTAAATACAACGAGTTTCTTGTGTATATTGAGTTTCTGAATGTAGCTGTGTTGGGTAAGCTTTAAACCCTAGACCCTGTCCCAAGGCTGGGTTCTATCTGCTTAGCATATTTGCTTAGTAGATAGCTAGTGAGGAAAGCTATATTTTGGGGCCTCTTTGCTGGTGACCTGTTGCCCACGTTGGGCTTCCAAAACTTTAGTATTTGCCATTTACCATTACTGTACTTATTCGAACTACAGTGGATTTAATTATCCCAGAAGAGTTTCTTGCTCCATGCTCGATCTGTGTGTAACATAAAAGTTTCTCAGGAGACCATTCTGAATTGTAGCATATAGTATATACCTTTCAACCTTTCAAATGTTCCGTGTGTGTATATATATATATATATATTATATATAATATATTGCGTTTGTAATTAAGTTATTTAACTTGAAATTATATTTAAGTTTTAGTTATTCCTTTAATCATAAACTATTTTAGTTTAGTTCTTTTTCTTATTTGTTGAGTCTCAAGTTAAAAGTAATTTGCTTAATTTGACACCAAGCATGTAGAGAGAGAGAGAGAGAGAATATAGTTTTTTATTATTTAGCCTATCACTACAAAAAACTCCCTTCGTATATCTATGTCCTTAGAATATATTTAGAAATGTTTTGGTACTTTTGCATTATCCTCCCAACACTAATTTTTTTTTATAACGGCTAACGCCTGCGGCGGGCTATTTTTACCATAACCTAACCTAACCAAACCTAACCTAACCTAACCTAATACCAACACTAATTTTTTTTATAATGGAAGGAAAATAAAGTACCATAACCAAAACCAAACCAACATTATATAAAAAAATTAGTGTTGGGAGGATAATGCAAAAGAACCAATGTTTTTAACAGCGAGTGATTGGCACTGATTTTCCAGTTTAAAATTATTTATGAATAAGAGCAGAGTAGAATGACATTTTTGTTTCCGTTGGAGATTCGAATCAAGATAAAATATTCACTTCCAAATTTCTTGCATGGTTGAAATTTGATGTTTCATTTACGATTAAAAGGAAAGGTCATTTTCTTTTTTGGAAAGAGGGCGGTAATATTTCTTGTTGACCTATAGTGGACCTAGTTTTGGCCGTTTAAGGTGATAATGATTTAATTGTATGCAATGATTAATTGGTGCAATGACTGATTGCTTATTAATGAAAGGCTGGGTTAAATATTTATATTGTTATACAGTATCACCGATTGGAATGAATGGTTATTTGATTAGGCCCACCATACTATTGGAAGTGACCGAAAAGGCAGCGAGGTCACCAGCTTGGTTTACACCCAAGCAAATTAATATTAAGGTTATAAAAGACACCTTAGTTTGTTTTTTATTATGAAAATAAAGCCGTTATTTATTCACTGTGATATAACAAAGAATTGACAGTAATTAATTGATAGTTTTACGTTATGCTTATGACATAGACTTAGCTAATAAGATGAAATGTTAATAGCTTAATTGACACGTATAAATAATGTAATACTCATCGATGGTATGTAAATGGCATGCGGCATGGAACATTGAATGGGCCTAGTAAATGATATAAAGAATGCACGTGCGTTTGGTACATTGAATGGAATACTTGACACTGATTAAGTAGGCTAAATGATTGCATGGATGCATATAGAATAACTGATGTGGCCTAATAATAATGAATTGAAATGCTTGACAAATACACAAATATCATTTATATAGAAGACCATTATGTGATGTTAAATGATTACGTCAAGAGAACATTTAGTTAACACACAAATATATGAATTGAATATAATGACGGATGATACGCGGAATTACGGTATTGCAATGACACTTGAATTGGATGACAGGCCTACTGCGTTCTTTCACGAGAGTCAGTTGGAACGCGTGATTACACACTTTGGGAGTATAGCCTACCGTTCGGCGGTAGGCTAATGTAGGCTTCACAAGAGTACTTAGAATAGGAGGTACTTATCTTAGGACAATGTAAACTCTTGAAGGCGGGTTGGAGACGAACCATTTTACGCAGATTCGAGTTGTCGTTGTCCGTTAAGCCTCTTGAGATGATGGATGTAGGCTTCGTGGAGGCCTGAGGTGATGTTACTTCTCGAGGTGCAGGCTGGCCTTGTGATATTGCAGGCGTAGGCCTGTGGTGCGGAAGATATCTCGAGGAACGTGGAGAAACTTGAAGGCCGACCCGGCAAACCGCAGCGCAGGCCCGAAGCGATTCCGGTTGGGCCTCGAAGGATTGCTTCTGCAGGCGGTCTGTAGATCTTACTTGATGACAAATTGTAGGCCTTGAAGGAAGCAGCAGGCCTCGCCTCCGGCCGAAACCGGTAGGCGGTTGAAGAGGTGGTATCGTACAGAGTAGTCTAGCGAAATGGAAGCGCTAACGAAGTGAGGAGGAGTGAGAGTGGGTGCTCGCTTTTATACGTAGTTCCTGTGACGTAGGAATCCGCACCAAATCTTAAGACGCTTTGTCCACGCGTCCTTTAGTTGATAAAGGCTTACATTCGCGCCTTTTGGGAAGAAACAGACTTTCCATTGTTTGCCCACGTGTGTTTTCCAAGCTGTTTGATGATAGCGTGGAAGTAAAGGATCTGTCTATTTGTTGGTCTATTTCTTGTCGATCGACTACAGAACTATAATGTAAATGCGATTATGAGTGATGAGAGCACGGGGCAGTAGTATAGCCGCAAAAGGTTAGAGTGCAGGAATGTTGCAAGTGATTACGTAATGTTGCAAAGGGGGTGGGGGTTGTTGCAAAAGGGGGGTTGCAAAAGGGGGGGTTGCAAAAAAAAGAAAAAAAAAAAGAGTACTGGCCTTTGTTGCCAACCGGGGTTGCAAGGGACATGCAACTTGGGGGCGGAGTTCTCCCCCAAGCTATTCCCCCAAAGGGCCAGAAAGGAGAGAAAGGAGGAGAGAAAGGAGGAGAGGTGTTCACCTGGCAGGAGCCAAGTGCATATTAAGACTTCAGCCGAGTAGGCGTTGTTTTATAGGCTCCTAATCAGCCAGTTGGCTTAGAAGGCGTAAATGGCTAGAGTTGCCAGATACCACTTTTTAGCGATACCATTGTATACATTATAGACTCCTAATCATCCAGTTGGCTTAGAAGACGTAATTGGCTTGAGTTGCCAGATACCACTTTTTAGCATTATTATTGCCAGATACCACTTTTTAGCGATACCATTGTATACATTATTATAGACTCCTAATCAGCCAGTTGGCTTAGAAGACGTAAATGGCTTGAGTTGCCAGATAGCGCCATGTATTCAGTTTGTGCTATATATTTAATTCTAATCGAAGACTGAGTTGCCAGATACCATTGTATACATTATTATATACGACTAATCAGCCAGTTGGCTTAGAAGGCGTAAATGGCTAGAGTTGCCAGATACCACTTTTTAGCGATACCATTGTATACATTATTATAGACTCCTAATCACCAGTTGGCTTAGAAGACGTAATTGGCTTGAGTTGCCAGATACCACTTTTTAGCATTATTATTGCCAGATACCACTTTTTAGCATTGCCAGATACCATTGTATACATTATTATAGACTCCTAATCAGCCAGTTGGCTTAGAGACGTAAATGCTTGAGTTGCAGAAGGCGTAACAATTAGAATTAAGTAAAACAACATTGCATCATTCTTTTTATTATAAATATATAGAAAAATAAATAACATTTCAATAATAATTGAGGAATATGCATATAATCAAACAGACAGGAAATATATACACACAATTATGGAGATATATATAAAATAAATATACATTTCAAATAGAAATAAATACACATTTCAATAATAATAGAAATATGCATATAATCATAACAGTACAGGAGAAATATCCCGCAAAATATATAAATACATTTCAATAATAATAGAAATATGCATATAATCATAACAGTACAGGAGAAATATCACGCAAAAATATATAAATACATTTCACTTTTTTTTCAAAATATTAAACTCGCATTTAATCGAGTTTACAATTACATCATTATTGCTCTGCATTACGCAGTATATGCGGCTTAATAATATTTCACCGCTTAAAGTATAGAGAAACCTGTATTCGATAAGAAGGGCTTTCATATCGTTCAGTACTATTTTTGTTCCCACTTTACAACCGGTTGGTAAGTCATCTTTAAATACGTCTAGAATACAATCAAAAGCACGCACAAAAAGTTCATCGTTAGCTACATTATTAAACACAAGTTTATAAACACGCTTTTCCAATCGAGGGTGCGTCACTAATCTGCTCTCTTCTTGTACCTACGTTAGCAGGTATTTTATAACGATCTTCACTCCACTTCTCAACTATCACGAAGATTCTATTCATCTCCTCGACACTTAAATAAACCCGTTTGTTTGTTTGTCTACATTCCGTTTCCAGCACATAGCTAACGGTACCGGAATTACGCCTGAACACGCGCAACGATTTCGTCACGGACACATCGTACGAGGCGTTGAGAATGCTGCTCAAAGGAAGTTCCATCGTATTCGAGGAGCGCACGTCCACTCGGTTCAAGCTCTGAGATAACTATGAGCCGTGTGAGGCACGCAGGTAGGCAGGAACGGTTCGACGGGCGGCTGACTCGATGATACGTGAATGGGCTTGTTCGTATGATCCGCGAGTCGCACCGAATTGTTGTACATATTTGTTTTTCCGGTACAAGAATTAATTTTATCACTACCAGCCTACACACCAGACAGTTTCCCTCAGGATAAGAACTAGGCACATTTTATGTTTTACTAAACATCTTCACACTCCGGCGCACTATTTGAGAGGAACATATGCTCATATTTTTCATTTCTGCCCATCAAACGATACTCGTCTCTAAAGTCTGTTAAAAACTCACGCAAGGCACTAGCCACAACCTCACTACGAACCTCATCATGATATACGTTAATATAGTGATAAAAATACTTAAGATTGTCCATGATCACGAGATTCACATTTTCAGTCGTAGGGTATGAGTAATCGACATGGTGTAGCATGACGTAATACCGCTTGTCACACCACCCATCCGCAAGACTCATTATCCATACCTGCTGCTTCTCTTCTGCACGCGTTGCTTCTTTTACTTCACGGTATATGTGAGACTTTATAAAGTTTAGCTCTACAGCATACTTCAGCACATCGTCTGTGCAACGAAAGCCTTCAACGGTCTCACCAGAACATCCGTAGAGTATTTGTACATCTTGGAGCTTCGCACAATCCAATGTGGTTTTAAAAGAGGCATAGGAGGGGGGAATAGGAAGTTTTTCGGTATCCACCACATCCTGACACTTTGCTGAATACCATTTCATAAACGTTGTAAAGCAATATTAAAGGTAGCCATTTGAATACACGTCTGATCTTTTCTTCTGAATACAGTCTGATCTCTCGGGCTTACTGCAGTCGACTGACCACGCAGGGACTCCCAGATAGTAGCATGACTCACGGTCTTACAGGGCGGAGCTTAGAACTTTCACCTGTGCACACACACACACCAAAGGAGAAAGTGAAACGCTAATTGAAACATGATTTATTTAATAAACGAGATATTCAAGTTATATATATTTACAAATACGATTTAATAAACGAGATATTCAAGTTATATATATATTTACAAATACGTGTAATAAATCAATAGATACTTTACAAATACGATTTAATAAACGAGATATTCAAGTTATATATATATATATTTACAAATACGTGTAATAAATCAATAGATACGATTATATACAAGACAAATACGTGTGAGTTAACAATAGAAGCATCATACGTTATGGTATCCAAAGGGTACGGTATCATAGGTACCAGGTAACTGGTAACGTTTCCTATAGGTGTTACGGCACACCTTCGTACCCCTAAGTTCCTTCACGCCCCCCAGCTTCTGCGCCCGAAAATTGTGGGTGCCTACAATTAGTTGGGGAGTTTGTTCGCCTCATCATCGTCCAAACATACTAGATCCTTCAACGATTCAAAGTTAACAACCCGCCGATTCGCCATGGTTGAGCGTAATGCCCTTTGCCTTCACGATATATTTCATTTCCTCCCCCACCCTGACCCGTACCCCATAAGTTTTAGGTCCTGTTGAGACAAAGAGTCGGCGTATGCGTTGTCCCCATACTCATCCTTGATCTCATCAGTGAGTTCGCCGAGGAACTCCCCAATAGTAGGCATGTATTCACCCTCCCTCTCTGTGAATATCACGCTATCTCTTTCGGCATACAATACTCTCCGCCCAAGAGAATGCAATAGACCCCAAAGTTTTATACGGGCATAGGCTGTTGTGAAGCTGGCCACAGGTATGTTTGTAACCCTTGAGGTATCTGTGACCAATTCAGTGTTGTTGTACTTTATTATGTAAGTATACCTACATTCACGATCTCCATGACCTCTTTATCGGAGCATTGGCATAATCCCAGACATCACTATAACTTTGTGCCAAATGAATGTTCCCTTTGCCGGTATTCTGCGCAAATTTTCCCCATAGACTGTTTAGACACAACTTTGCACTAAAGCGTTTGCCAGGATTCTTTGCAATTGGGCACGATCAAGTTGTATACCTTCGCGGTCGCGGTAACGTTGAATATAGGCAGACTTTTCATCTTCGGTATCAACTCCTCGCGGATACCCTGATGCCTCAACCTTATCCTTCAAAAAGGCGTTTATATATGGTGTGAAAAGGTTGGGTAGCTTCTGAAACCTCCACACCTCATGTATCTTCAGTATTCTATAACCATGGCGTACGGCTAGGGCCAGCTCAGGACTTGTATATACGCCTCTGATCTTACGCTGGTGGGGTATATGGTTACAATCGCCGTTATCCTCTTCCGCGCACTTCACGCACAGGGGAAACATGAGCTTGTCGTCGATAACGAAGGTAAGATTGGCATCCATAAATTGCGCGGGGGAGTACGTCTACGAAAGAGAGCCCAAAGTAACAATCATTCAAATTTCTTGAAAATTCATTGATGGATGGCAGGTTAGGTCCCACCAGTTTCTCAGGAGCGCCCACGGGGTACGGATTGTTCTTCGTCACGTATGGGTACAAAGAACAGAAATCGTAGTAATGGAGCTTCACACCCTCCGTAGGTGGAAAGTATATGTCTGAATGGATTTGTACGTCCTCCAAACAAGCTATCACCACATTTGAGAGGATCCAGCACCATTGAGCGCTTGATCGTGTTATTTCCTCACGGTACACCTCGTCTGTCTCCATCCGTGCATCATATTCATGCTCCCACAAGACTTTGTGAGTGAACTGTGATCCTATAAGTTGATCGGGGTGCGGGTCCGTGCAAGACAGTCGGCAGGAGATCTACCGTGGATATCTCCGGCGATTCCGCACTCAGGACGGGGGGCATCCATGCCACCAGCAACCGTTAAAGGAGTAACAGTCTTCACACCAGTGAACGGTTTTCACTTAACCCATCAACCCAAAAAACACGTCCATTAATCTTAATGGGTACTTCACCCGTGTTGCGGGCGTGCTTTATGGATACACCTGTCTGTTGCTGTAGGTGTATGAGCCAGTAAATAGCCTTGTGTCCGTAACTGCGGGGGTTGTTTCGGTGAATAATGGCTAAGGTGTCTTTAGGCATGAAGTTATTCTTGAACACTGTAAAACATAATGATGCGATGGTGGTTGCGACTTGCAGCGGATCGCATTTGAAACGGGCTATGTACATCCTTCTAAAGGCCTGGAAACATACTCTAAGCACGCGCACATCATTCACGCAATAACGCTCACATTCAACAGCTATATTATAAGGGTTACTTTCATTAAAACTGTTGTAGTATCGATCAAAGTCTTCACGTTCATCCATACAGTCAAAATAATGTTTGGGTGGTGGTGGGCCTACGTAGTTTAAAGTCTCGCTGGTGAGGAAAGTGTAAGGGAAGATCCTTTGGAAACTCAGCTGCTACTCCCATCACCTTGGGTAGCTTTGCTAATTTACAAGGTGTGAATAATAAAGTGTCTTTAAATTGTACATTGCCTCTTATTTGCATCTGTATTAATTTGTTGCCTTCTTTCAATGGATCACCTGTAAATATCTCAGAGGATTCGTGTTCAAGCAACTCCTTATAAAGGAACTGCGTATCAAACTTTGCCCCGTTATGGGCGAGAATATACACAGTCTTTTTTTAACTTGTCGGCTAACTTGACAATATAGGACACAAATAGTTTCACAGGACTATCGCGGACATTCGTTTTAAAAAACGTTTGTCCGTTACCGCATTTGGGGCACTCGTCACATTCGATACCATACACTCATCACAGATGGTCTGGGCTCACAAGTAAATGTGGTGAATTACCTCTTGGTTTCAGCGTTCGTATATGTTTCTATAGTAGTACACAGTTATACAAGGGTTATTTTAGGCTTAGCATTTTTCATATAACATACATGCTTTACTCCATCCGCCTTATATCCTCCTGGCATGTAGGACAGTGAATTACGTCACACTTGTGCTTAAATTTTCCCCAATTATCCATTGTGTGAAACATACACATTCACAGATTCTCATTTTCCTGCACGTGCCAATTGATTTATGGAAATCAAAACAGCTATTATTGAAAAATGTGCGTCTACACACATCAGAGTCTCTCTTCTCAGCGTCAACTACACGGCTTTCACATTTGGTGCTTTTACACTGCTCACATACCATGTGACATTCTTTACAATGTCGCACAATATCATCCGCAAAACTCGAGGCACCCCTTACACAAATCATGATGTCTCCCATATTTTCGACTTTGTCATAATTCGCGTAAAGCCACCTTATATTACGGATGGGGAGATACGTTGTCCCTGACAATCCTAAAATAAGTAGGGGTCTTGTACGATCTCTCACACAGCTTTTAAAAACATACACAGTCCCACGACGATCATCCAGCCCAAATACAACTATACGAACATTCATTTCCTGTTCTACCCTTCTCAACTCTTCAGGACCCATATTACAGTCAAATTCAAGTTCACAGTCTACAGCTAGTTTACGGGCACGCTCCACGACCGTAGGCAACCAAATTTTTGTGCTAAGAGTACTGCTATAAAGCCGCAACCACGATCGACGTTTATATGCTTTCGGTAAATAATCGGAGAATTGAAGTTAAGAGTATACGGTATGGCACTATGACCCGCAACACGGAATACACGATCAATATTTACCGTGAAGTTGTCCATATTAAAGGCTATACTACTTTGGGCGGCTTGCATTATACGGCCTAATATATATTCTACATCTTCAGCCGCCAAACGTCTAAATGGCACTATCACCCAATAATCGTCTACATCACCGTCATCTGACCCGAATCCAAAGGACAGACTCGTCCTGACTTCACGCTCGTCGCGGTTCTGAAGAGCAAACTCTACAATACGCTGTACAACCCGGCGTAGCCCGCGCTCAATTCCATTGCTATACATGGCTCTAGGGTCGACCCTGACTCTATACCGATTTCTAGTCAAGGCTGGGGTGGGGGCTGCGGAGCGCACCAACTCGAACGTTATAACATCCTCAACAGAACGGGGGGCATCTGTGGCGGATGAATTAGGGGATATATTAGCGGAAGGTGCTGCTGGGGGGCCTGTTGCGTAGGAGGTTGAGGGTTGGGGATCTATTATTGTAGACTTAACAGAACGGGGGCAACTGTGGCGGATGAATAAGGGGATATATTAGCGGGAGGTGCTGCTGGGGGGTTGTTGCGTAAGAGGTTGAGGGTTGGGGATCTATTACCGCTGCAACAGGCGCGTATTTCGGTCGCTTTATACCTGACGTGGGGTTCTCATACCTCCGCTTTGGACGTGCTAGCGGTATCGCTGGTGAGGGTTCGTTGGCAGGGGAGGAGATCACAACTACACTGTCGTCGAGGTCATCCGTAATGTCAATGATGGGGTGCTCTACCTCATCGTCATTCACGGTTCTGTGGGAGAAGAAGCAAAATATAAGGAACAGCACTCAAAATTTGTAATATTTTGTAAATGACCCACTTAGGAGTGTGACGTGTTAGAAATGGACTCTGTAGAAAAATTCAGATTCACGAGCCCATCCACATGTATTATATCTGGACCTACAGGATGTGGTAAAACTGTGTTTATGCTTAAAATCATTAAAGAAAAGGGAGAGATGTTCTCGAAATTTGTGCATAAAGTTATATGGTGCTATTCGACGTATCAATCAGTGTTCAACGAGTACCAAGATGATATTTTGTTCCACAAAGGCGTATATGACGTTAATTCGTTAAAGGGAAATGAACATACAATCATTGTAATTGACGATCTCATGTTGGAGATGGATAAAACGTTTGCCGAGACATTTACAGTATTCTCCCACCATCTTAACATAAGCGTGTTCTTCATCAATCAGAATCTATTTTTCAAAAATAGATACATGCGCGATGTGTCGTTAAATACGCAATATCTAGTCTTATTCGCGCAACGTAGAGATGTATCACAAATTGGGGTATTAGCCAATCAAATGTTCCCGAATCAGCGTAAGGAGTTTTTGGAAGTTTATAAAGAAGCTACAAGCACGCGTTACGGATATTTGCTTTGCGACCTTCATCCGCGAAACACGTTTAGAGTGCTTCTACGAACGAATATATTTCCAAACGAGCCTGAAACGGTGTATATTCCAGAATGACAAAGAGACTAAAGAAATACCGTGAATTAATAAAAATCTATCATCGACTGCCCCGGGCAATGCAGCAGATGTTTATTAAAAATATCGACGCCGACTTTTTAAAATGCATCTGTGAAATCTGTCTTAACGTTATAAATTGCAATGTATCAATGAAAACCCATCAGAAGGCTCGCCTACGCCGCTACAAGAACATAATACGTGCACTCGCTCGTAAAAGTCAAACTGTAGCGAAGAAAAAACGAATTATTGTACAAACAGGAGGGTCATTTCTCCCCATCTTATTTTCAGTTTTGGGTCCTTTACTGACTAGATTAATATAATGAAGAAAGTGGTAGTGATTCCCCACGAGGTGTACGCTTCACTGCAAAGGAATCCAGACACGGATCTAGATCCCCGTAAAAGCAGACTTAAAAGAATGGAAAGCGAATTGCTGGCCCTATTAAACAGTGAAAAAACACCTGATGAGAAAAGAATCTTATACCAAGAAGCTCTGCAGAAATTTCTTCACGAGTACGAAAATTATAAGAGCCCTACAGAGATTCCTGTGGTTATTAGGCACAGCAGGGGGACGATGGACATGGCGACATAGGATCTGTGCCCGACGATACAGCTGACCAACCAAAAAGATTAGCCACACAACATATCGAACATGTATTAAAAGCACCCTCCCACATACATTGATGAGTAAAGGCTTAAGTCTTTATAATCTATTGAATGAGGATCCAGCCATACAATGGACCGATACAGGCGAGCTCATTGTGGAAGGATCAAAGGTACAGGGATCGAATATCGTAGACATTGTCCATGATCTGGTGAGAAAGTGGGATAGGCCATCACCATCAGGATGGAAGCATATTAAAGCAAGACTACAACAAATAAATGTCCCTAAAACGTTGATAGGAAATCTGAACAGGTTAAAAGACTTGGAACATGCAACGCATGTGACACAGTTGAAGGAGCCGTCACCCCCGGCGGTAACACCTTTGAAGAGGAGCAAGAAGAGGTTAAACCAACCCTACCCACGTGCCTCTAAAATACGCAAATGGCTAACGTATTAACTAAACGCTATTATGACATTTCTACCCATCCTCTTACGGCGGCGTAGATAGACTGTACAGAAGTGTTTACGGAGTAGGAAAAAAAGATGTTGAAAGATTTTTGAGGGAGCAGGACGCTTATACGCTTCATAAGCCTGTGAGAAAAAGGTTTAAAACAGCCAAGACAACGGCTTCCTCGATTGATTCTATTTGGCAAGCAGATTTAACAGACATGCAAAGATATTCTGTGTATAACGATGGTTACCGCTACATTCTATTCATAATAGACGTATTCTCTAGATATCTGTGGCTAGTTCCTCTGAAAAATAAATCACCTGAAACAGTGCTAAAGCCACCAAAACGCTAATGTTAAAAGAAAACAGGGTTCCTGGCTATTTTTGTACGGATATGGGGAAGGAATTTATAGGCCGTGCTTTTCAGAACATGTTGACAGAGTTTAATATCAGCTATTACACAACCAATTCTATACATAAGGCTTCTTTAGCTGAAAGAGTTCAGCGCACCATAAAGGAACGCATGCACCGTTATTTTACACATAAAAACACATACAGATTTCTAGACATTCTGGAATCATTGGCATCATCCTACAACCGCTCACACCATCGCACGATTGGGACAACACCTAACGAAGTTTTAGAAAGAGGTACGCTCCCGAGAAGAGATGGATCACCACCACCACCACACTCTGCGCGCTTCAAAATCAATGATTATGTAAGGCTGTCGCGTTCGGGGAACAAATTCGCAAAGGGTTTTGAGCAAGGATGGACACGCGAGATTTTTAAAGTTAGGGCTATGAGACCTAAAGGTGAGATAATGATGTATTACATTGAAGATTTGAATGGGGAAGAAATCTCAGGAGGCTTTTACCGCGAGGAATTGCAGAAAGTTGCGTTTAATTTAGGAAAAAATGTGTTTAAAATTGAGAAAATTTTAGGAAGCAAAGGTTCAGGAAAGAGAAAAATGTACCTGGTGAAATGGCTAGGGTACCCAGAAAGCTTCAACACCTATATAAAAGCTGATGCAATAATGAAGCTTAAATAGTATGCAACATGGCTCCTAACCATTTCTACGTCACACTCCCGTCCTCCTCGTCCCTGTCTGTACACCCTAACAACACACTAGCCAACTTTGTAACAGAACTCCACAAGCACATTGAATTGGGTCGTGATTCGTATGAGGTGGGGATATGCGAAATTCAGCTGGACACCATCTTTTTAAATATTGAACATAAAGAAACCGTTTTTACGATTCTTAGAGACATTGACGAGTGTGAAAAAGCTGGGGTAGCTATGGATGAAACTATGCGTATCGCTCGGACTAAGATTGCACGGTATTACAGTACAGAAGTAAGACTAGGACCGGGTCAATATGGTTCGGCCGAGGATGTTGTGAGAGGCTTAAACGTAAGTTTAAGAAACTCAAACCTTACGAATGATTTAGTATACGAAATCGTAAACAACCCTGCACATACACTAATCCTAAAATCAAAGACTAACAGACGTATTAAAGACCATAGAAAGTTCCAAATTCTAGCCAATGGCCGATATAGCGCAGTCTTCCAAAGAGACACATTTCACGAGACACAGCATGACTTGTCCAGATTAATGTATCAATTGAAGATGGAGAAATTGGCTGAAAGGTCCCCAGACATGTGCTATATTTACAGTAATATAGTGGAGCACCAGTTTGTTGGGGATACCCAGGCGCCTGCTGCGCATTGCTCACATCCCCAACCATAGAGGAAGGAGTTTGTGTATTACATATGACAGACCCCATTATGTGAATGTCGCAACTAATTTAATAACCAATATCTCAATATATATAAGAACGATTGAGGGTGAAAACTTCCCATTCGGTAACGGGAGCTTAACAGTGAAGCTACACTTTCGACGCACTGAGTTATAATGGATAGAAAGCCTTTCACCGTCTATCGAGGGGTGAGATACCAGCGCGGTAGTGGACTTGGATCCATTTTTTCATCCATACTACGTACGGCTGTTCCTTTGCTGAAGAGGGGGGCCAGATACCTTGGAAGGAAAGCGCTACAATCAGGCCTTAACACTGCAGAAGACATATTGGCCGGGGCTAAACCTAAAGAAGCTCTAAAAAAACATTTAAAGCGTACACGGGACGAAATCATCAAAGATGCAAAGAGAAAAATGCGTGGTGGCGGAAGAAGAAGAGGGCTCCCCGGAAGAAGAAGGGGTCACGTGGTATTAAACGTAAAAGGCTATCAAAAAAGAAGTGCTGTAAGCGAATGAAACCTATGGTTGACCACTTTTTTGACTGATATAAGCTAAGGACATTGATCTCATGAATCATAGTTTGTTTACCACTTGTCGAGAGAGGAGTCACTATTTCGCCATGGCACGCTTCATCCACCCATGTAGTTCACAATGCTGTAAATCGGAGCTGTCCCTTTTTGAGCTGCCTCCAACCCAAGTTTCTATTGAGCACAGTGACTTTATTACAATTAACCCTTTAAACACAATTAGTTCCCCGAGTGCACCTATAGAATTCGTGATACCCAGCTCAGGCCCTTACTTTTTTGATCCAAGCTGTGTGCACATGTACGCTAAGCTACGTATAGCCCATTCTGATGGAACGGTCTGCGATGACAAATATGCTGTATACCCTGAAACAAACTTTCTGCACTCCATATTCAACCAGTGTGACGTATATTTAAATCAGACCAACATATCGGCAGGCACGGGGTACTATCATCTACGAGCCTATCTGGAAAATGTCCTCAACTTTTCCAAAGAAGCGAAGGCTACCTTTTTAAGTGCCGAGGGATATTATCAAACTAAAGATGAAAATAGTATAAAGGACAAATTTAAAAATTCTAAAAAGAAAATATACGAGTGTTTTGGACGGTTGCACACAGATTTCACTTTCCAGGAGAAGTTGCTTGTCAACGGGGTGGATATGAAAATAAAGCTCACCCGCACGAGTCCTGAGATCTGCTTAAATCTGGATGCTGATCAAGAGAGGGTGCAAAGCCCGTTGTGGTTCACATTATGGACACATACCTCCGCGTACGGCGTGTGAAATTAAGTTCACCAAAACAACTAGAAATTGAGAAAAATTTACTAAACGCTACAGTGAAATATCCTATTAACAGAGTGCAAATCAAACTATATACGGTTCCTGCAGGGTTGGCATCGAAGCAGATAGAAAACATTGCCCTGGGAAATCTTCCTAAAAGGATATTAATCGGCATGCAGGACCATGCTTCGGTGAATGGAAAATATAAAAAGAGTGCCTTTAAATTCGAGAATTTCGGACTTAAAAATAACTCTATACGTTAATGGCACTGCTTTGGGTGGAACAATGGGTACGGACTATTCATCAGACGCTGTGTTACCTCTTTGTGCCAGAGCCTATAGTAATCTGACCCATATTGCAGGTGATTGTGATGAGCTTGGTAATGGGGTAACGCAGGAAGAATTCATTGATCAATTTAACCTTTATCCGTTTGACATTACACCTGACTTATCTGCTAGCGTAAATACCCATTTAACCCCACAGCAGAGCGGAAACATCTCAGTGCGGCTGGAATTCGCCAAGCCTATAGACGCTCCTATTAGTGTACTAGTATATCTCGAATCGCAAGCCCTAATAGAAGTAGATAGATTTAGGAGCGTTATCACTGACTTTTAAAATGGATGCTAATACACTTCAGAAAGTAATGGAACGAGTCACACGTTCCAAATTTATCGGCGTGTTTGCGAAGAATGAAACATTGAGTTTGCCAAGTACGCGAGAATGCGGTAGTCTTATTGTGAACACAGATGTCATCGGTAATGAAGGGATTCACTGGATCGCTGTCTATTTTAAAAATAGACAGCGCCTGTACTATTTTGATTCACTCGGTACTCAACCCTGGAGTGACCCTATTATTGTAAAATTTCTCGCTCAGTTACATATTCCCGAAGTTGTATGGAACCCATTTCGTATACAAGGATATTTTAGTAATGTTTGCGGAATGTACTGCGTCTCATTTCTCACGCATATGTCATGTGATAAAGAATTTATAAATTTTTTAAATTTATTTGACCCGTGTCACACTCGCCGAAACGATGAAATGGTATGCAGACAGATAAAAATCCGTTTTCCAATTGTACGTACTCGTTGTATAGTATAATGTTTTTGTTCGTATATTTGTAACGGTATATTCTGTAGTTGGTTATTGTACTGATTTCTTTCATTTAATAAATTTATGAAAATATATTGTCTTCTTACCCTAAAAAGATCGAAAAACACTTACATTATTTCGGTGTGACATTGCTGACTGATCAGTATATCCTCCGTATTCATGACACGAGATTCTTCAAAAGATTGTATAACACGTGTCAAATCCTCATCGGACCTTAAAGGAATAATGTTCATTCTTTTAAAACATATACAGAGTATACAGGCAGATCCCCATTATGTGAAGATATCTTTGGTTCATTTAAGAGGAATAACATTGATTACCATAAAAAATTTCGATTTTAGCATAATGGGGATAAGAAGTAAAACCAAATAACATTGATTGCCATAAAAAAAATTCGATTTTTGGCGAGTATCTAAATGAAGTATTTGACGAGATACTACAACTCTCCATATATATAAAATCGAATTATAGACACTTACATTTCTATGGTAGTCCCTTGCGTCGGATTGTAAGGAGCGTCACTGCAAATATCTTCAACGGTTTGCGTTGGAAATAATTCATCACGGTCAATCGCGTTAAAAAGACTAATTGCCGTTAATGCTGCAGTGTCACTTTCTTCATACAATTCCGGGGAGACGTACAGGTCCATGGTGGAGGATGTGTGACATTGCTGACTGATCAGTATATCCTCCGTGTTCATGACACGAGATTCTTCAAAAGATTGTATAACACGTGTCAAATCCTCATCGGACCTTAAAGGAATAATGTTCATTCTTTTAAAACATATACAGAGTATACAGACAGATCCCCATTATGTGAAGATATCTTTGGTTCATTTAAGAGGAATAACATTGATTACCATAAAAAATTTCGATTTTAGCATAATGGGTATAAGAGGTAAAACCAAATAACATTGATTGCCATAAAAAAATTTCGATTTTTGGCTAGTATCTAAATGAAGTATTTGACGAGATACTACAACTCTCCATATATATAAATCGAATTATAGTCACTTACATTTCTATGGTAGTCCCTTGCGTCGGATTGTAAGGAGCGTCACTGCAAATATCTTCAACGGTTTGCGTTGGAAATAATTCATCACGGTCAATCGCGTTAAAAAGACTAATTGCCGTTAATGCTGCAGTGTCACTTTCTTCATACAAATCCGGGGAGACGTACAGGTCCATGGTGGAGGGAATGATTATTCACTGACGCGAAAATAGCTACTGTTACTCCCAACTGAAAAATATCCCCTTTTATATGCACAATCGCCAAGCTCCGCCCCAAAAGACCAGATGTTCGTAGTGATTGGCTGCCAGTGTAGCTGGGTGGAGCTATGACGTGTACCAATCCGCTATAACGGGTCCGGACGAGTAATGGCATCTTTATATTTTCTCCAATAGATTTAATGCTCGTATTACTCCTTGCTGTCTTTACCATGTCAATATTTTTCCCCCACTATTCCCGGATCATTAGTCACTAATGTAATCGAGAGGACTTTATAATAAAGAAATATATCCTAATTATATTTTTAAAAGAGCATTCGGTTTCCACGTTAAACTGTGGGTCTAAGGCGGAGTGAAAACCTTTCCAATTCGGCGAGAAATTACACTAGGGAACAACATTTCTTGAAAATTATTTGGTGTTTCTTATAGAACTTTTGATACTGATTCCAAATATGGTTTCAGAATTTTTCTATCACCCATAGTTTTCGAGAAAATAATATTTCCATTTACTCAGAGTTTCCCGCAGATCTTATAGACAATGCAGGTCCTGTATATGAGCTTTAATTATCTCGATGAAATAGTGAGCAATCGACGAGATGTATTTCTGAATCCACGTTAAACTGTGGGTCTAAGCGGAGTGAAAACCTTTCCAATTCGGCGAGAAATTACACTAGGGGACAACATTTCTTGAAAATTATTTGGTGTTTCTTATAGAACTTTTGATACTGATTCCAAATATGGTTTCAGAATTTTTCTATCACCCATAGTTTTCGAGAAAATAATATTTCCATTTACTCAGAGTTTCCCGCAGATCTTATAGACAATGCAGGTCCTGTATATGAGCTTTAATTATCTCGATGAAATAGTGAGCAATCGACGAGATGTATTTCTGAATCCACGTTAAACTGTGGGTCTAAGGCGGAGTGAAAACCTTTCCAATTCGGCGAGAAATTACACTAGGGGACAACATTTCTTGAAAATTATTTGTGTTTCTTATAGAACTTTTGATACTGATTCCAAATATGGTTTCAGAATTTTTCTATCACCCATAGTTTTCGAGAAAATAATATTTCCATTTACTCAGAGTTTCCCGCAGATCTTATAGCAATGCAGGTCCTGTATATGAGCTTTAATTATCTCGATGAAATAGTGAGCAATCGAGGTCTACTATGAATTGTGCTAAATTTTCACTTCTAACACTAAATATTAAAAATCAAAGATTTAAGCAGTTAAGATGTAGTTATAAGAATATGACACCATACAAATTACGCGTAAATATAAAATATTTTCATTGTAGAAATAATAATAATAATAATGATAATATAAGAATTGTTGTGAAAGGTGGTTTTTGTTCAAGTAGACGAAGAAAGGTTGACTCTCGGTCAGAAAAAGGTCTCTAGGGGAACGATTCGAAATGACCTAGTTTCTGCCTTTCCTCGTGTGCGTGTGTGTGTGTGTGTGTGTGTGTGTGCACGAGTTGTTTATTCGTTTATTATATATATATATATATATATATATATATATATATACGGGTTTGGGGAATGACAATCGTGTGTTTTGATTTTTTCCGTAAATTTTCTTTTCATTTGGAGTGAAGGGAGATTATCAGGGATTGGGGGGAAGGTCTCTCAACCAGCAGGTATTCTTCGAAAATATAAAGATGTCATTAGTCGTCCGAACCCGTTATAGCGGATTGTGTTTTGGTTAATTCAATTGATTAATTGCTTTAGATTTCGTTTTTTTTCAATTTTCTTCGCAGGGGATTGGGGGGAATGAGGCTCGTGTGTTTCGTAAATTTTCATTTCGTTTCGTTATTCGTGACTTAAATATTTATAATAAAAATTAAGTGTGTAAAAATTATTTATTTAATAAACAGAATTTAATTGGATTCATCTACCGTCATATAAATATATATTGTGGTACACTATTTAAATGGATGATTAATATATGGTTTTTGCTATCTGGAACACATGGCGCTATCTGGCAACTGAATACATGGCGCTATCTGGCAACTCAGCCAGAATAGACGTTTATAAAAGACCGAGAGACGACTGACGGAGTCATTACAAGCTCGGCTCCCAGCCGAGCAAGGACCTCTGGTCCTTCTCTTTCTGGCCCTTTGGGAAAACCCCTTAGAGGCCTCTTAGGTTAGGTAAACGAAAATAGCTTGGGGGAGAATCCGCCTCCAAGTTGCATGCCTTGCAATCAAAGGCACCTACTCTCTCTCTCTCTCTCTCTCCTGCAGGTGTACCCCTCCCCCCCTTGGTTCAGCCAACTGACTGATTCAGCCAACTGGCTGATTAGGAGCCTATAAAACAACGCCTACTCGGCTGAAGTCTTAATATGCACTTGGCTCCTGCCAGGTGAACACCTCTCCTCCTTTCTCTCCTTTCTGGCCCTTTGGGGGGAATAGCTTGGGGGAGAACTCCGCCTCCATGTTGCATGCCCTTTGCAACCCCGGTTGGCAACAAAGGCCAGTACTCTTTTTTTTTTATTTTTTTTTTTTTTTTTTTTTTTTGCAACACCCCCACCCCCTTTGCAACATTACGTAATCACTTGCAACATTCTTGCACTCTAACCTTTTTCGGCTATACTACTCGGGGTGAATGAAATAATTTCATTTTGTTTTTTTTTAACTGCACTCTATATTATAAAATCAGGCCATACTGGATTCCACCTATACCGCGTAGGCCATATGAGGTATATACTCGTATTTCTATATACTGTATATGTGTCGCCGCGCCATGAGGGCCAGGTACTCGGCGGACTATAGTGGTTAATTTGCCCGTTAAGCGCAATGGTTATTTTTAATCAACACGCATCTTCTCCAAGGTGGAAATACCGTACACTATATATCGCAATCAGCTTTCTCTTTAACCAATGTCACTCTCAATTTGTCTCACTGAATCGGTACAATTTCTCAGATTGCACTCGTAATTCTTGTTTGTAAAGACTTCATTCAGAACATCGATGACTTCTATACTCTGCATTCAGCTTTCATATTTAAAAAACAAAGTACTGTACATTCAAATAACTGAACCAAGGTAAATTCAGATGATTTTGATCCCAATTTATACTGTTCATTTACTACAAGGAAAATATCTTTCGGTTTCAAAATTACATCATGCACATAACAAAGCGAATGCGACGGCCGGAATTTAAAGAAAGAAAGAAATTACTCAAACGAGTATAGCAAAAATGCGCACGGAAAGCGCGTCAGCCCAAGGTATTTTTCGAGATTACACCCCCATTCAAGCTGTGCACGAGTTTTATATTAAAATTGTCCCGGGTGGAGCCAACCAAAACTGACTCCCTTAAAGGTGGGGGTTTCCTCTCAAATTAACGATTCACCAATTAATCGAATAGCTACATTAATAGTGATTGGTTTTCCCTCGAAGAGGATTGGTTCCTTATAAGCCAGCAAAGATTTCAAACGAGGGTATAATTTCAGAAAAATCTTAAATCAGATAAGGAATTCTACGGTTTGACGGAACATTTTACGACAAATTACTGAAAAATTACAGAATGACTCGTAAAATAATAAATCAGCGATAGAGTGATATAGTTTCGACGGTCGGGTCACGAATGTTACGAGGGTGAGGGAAGGAACCGATGTGTTCAGAGGAGTACCGAAGGGGAGGGCGACAGGGGCGATAGCCCCCCCCTTGAGCTAATAAATTATAATTTTGATTATTTTTATGTATTTAATTTACATATTCAATTAAATATTTCACATATTTAATTTCATGCGCCAATCAGAAAATGCTAGCTAGCTTTCTAGCGATTTTGTGTTTCATGAGTATTGTGTCATTTTTCATGGCACCTGGCAACCGCAGTTTATCGATTTTTGTTTACATTCATTTAAATACAGGGTGTACATAAAGTCAAGATCTATTTTTGTGAAATAATTATTTTTTTCTATTTTTCTTTTCAGAAGCCCTTAGAATGAATACAGAAGAGCGTGTGGCAATAGTAATTTGGCGAATCGAGGGAAAGAAATACAATGACATCAGAGAGAAGTTTAGAAGGAGATTTCATAAGCCGGGGCCAATAGACAAGACAATACGAAAATTGGTGAACAAATTTAAACGAATGGGATCTGTAAATGATGAAGCAAGATCAGGACGACCGTGTATGTCAGATCTTACCGTGAATGCAGTACGCGGAATTATCACTGAGGAGCCACGTACGTCCGTTCGTGCTGCATCACACAGACTCGGCCTCCCGACGTCATCTGTGCACAAAAATTCTGAAAGTTAATTGCAGAAGAAAAGCTATCATTTGCAGGTTTTACATGATTTACATGAGGAAGATTTCCCTCGACGAAGTGCTGTGTGTGCTGATCTCGTAGAACAAATCTGGAGTGATAATTTAATGGACAACATTCTCTTTAGTGATGAAGCCACTTTCCATACGTGTGGAAAAGTAAATCGCCATAACTGTCGAATTTGGGCAGATGAAAGACCGAATGATTTCGTCCAAAATTGGGAAAGAGACTCACCTAAAGTTAATGTCTGGATGGGTTTAACAAAATCTAAGGTTTATGGTCCTTAAATTTTCCTTGCTGAAGCTACAGTTACGGGGCTTATTTATCTGGACATGTTGCAGCAATTCCTTGAACCTCAGCTGATTGGGGATAGGATTATTAGTACTGTCGTCTATCAACATGATGGTGCTCCTTGTCACTATGCCAAAATTGTTCAGGATTATCTAAATGGACGTTTTCCAAATCGCTGGATCGGACGCGGAAGCAACAGACCTTGGCCAGCGAGATCACCAGATTTAACCCCTTTAGATTTCTTTGCATGGGGCTTTATCAAATCGCACGTCTATCAGACGAAGATTACGAGTCTTGAAAACTTACGTACACGTATACGAACTGCTGCAGATAACATAACCCCGCAAATGCTCCAGAATGTGTTATAGTGAACGCCTTTTATTAATTACTTTCTTCATTATTTATTCTTCTATCGGCTCTTTATTTCATTTATCACTTGCTTTCTCTACTCATTTCAACACTACTTTACAATTATATTCATGGTAGCCACGCCGAGCCAAGACTATGAAAGTCCGTTACAAAACAAAGGGGGGTTTTATTAACACTCTTTTAACACTTTTTATTATTTATTTAACTCCGAAAATGGTTTAAGTAATTTAGGGGGGTGCGAGTACGGAATTTTACGATAACATTTTACGTCGGAGAGGAACACAAACAATTAATTAAACTTTACGTTACATGACGCCAACCTTACGCTTAACGCGTTGCCTAGAAGACTGACTCCCTTGGGGTAGCCCGCTCTGTCGGCCTCCGTTCAGGACTGCCAACTCTACCCATTTTAAACAATTTCACAATTATTAGTAAATGATTTATATTAAACATTATAATCTTAATTAAACAGAAATTAATATTCTTAACTAAGCATTACTACAGTGTTTAGAAATGCTGCGGAACGATTTGAGCTGTGCAGGGATACTGATGGGCGTCACGTCGAATCCTACTCTTAATTATTTAATAAATGTTATCACTTTATCATTTTATGATTGAATTCCATATAATTTCCAAGTGCTTCACAAAAATAGATCCTGACTTTATGTACACCCTGTATTTAGTTGATACTGATACCTTCATTGAACTTCTACCTGCCATTAAATTAACTCTAGAGCAGGTAGGCTAAAACTAAAAGTACAGTGTAAATTATTTTTCAATAATTTAAAGGCTGTTTCGTGAATTTTTAGATAAATTATAAAATGCATTTATATACTAGCGCAGCCATTCTTAACCTTTTTTGAGCTTGGTACCCTTTGAACATATAGTGATTGATATTGATAGCAAAACTGTTTTTGGTACTTGTAAGTTATCTCCCCCCCACCAATTATGACAGAATATTTTTGTTAAAACTAACGAAAATATCACGACTTAACCTAACCAATTATCAAGGGCGTACAGTTGATCTATTATTAATTATAACATTGTTTGTTTCTGGAATAGTATTTACTATTTACTAATAAATCAACTGTACGCCCTTGATAATTGGTTAGGTTAAGTCGTGATATTTTCGTTAGTTTTAACGAAAATATTCTGTCAAAATTGGTGAGGGGAGATAACCTACAAGTACCGTGTTTTTACACTGACGATAGATTTAATTACAATTGCAGATTTCACAATGGAAAAGTGATCCAAAATCGTCTATTGCTAGAGCCTTGTACATCACACTCCAGGATCCTTTGTTTATCATATCTTTGCAAGCATCTGCTGTGGTGAACACTAAACTGCGACCTCTTTCTGCCAAACTGCAGACGAAAAATCAGGTAGGCTTGTCAGTTACTTCATGCATTATTTTGCACATGATAATGTACTAAGCATCTTTTTCTCTTTTTCTTTCTCTGTACTTATTTGTCTATCTATATCTATCTAGAAACTACTAAATTGTTTTTTTATTGATTAGCTTTTCTAAAAATCGGTGCTCTTGTATCTAATGCAATTTATTTCATATTTAGGACATCCTCGGAGCTGTGGACGTGATCCAGTTTGTCATACAAGCATTGCGAGTTTGCAGGCAAAATGCTGATGACGTCATAGAACAGTCAGCAGAATGGCGTGACACAACCTGCGCTTCTAGACGTCGTTGTTCGAAGCAAACTCATAGATCAAATGTAGCACTAGAAGATCCTGAGCGTCTGAGTCCTTCTATAAGGTTACACTATTCATTCCATTACTCGATGATATACTGCAGAGCTTGAATTACAGATTCAGTGAGCATATTCAGCAAGCTATGAAAATGCGATTTTTGGTACCTAAATTTATTGATGAAAATTCTCAAGCGAAGTATTATGACATTGAAAAGTCTTACACGTTTTGGAATGAAATACTGCCTTCAGCAACACTTCAGCAAGCTATAGGAGAATGGGATGTTTGGGCGGAGATGTGGAAGTCAGTACCTAACTTGTGTAGACCAACAGATGCTATCTTGGCCTTGGATAAATATGACAGAAACAGTTTTCCTGTCATACATAGATTATTACAGGTTATTGCTGTCCAGCCTGTAACGACTGCTACTCTTGAGCGATCACTTTCAAAATTATGAAGGTTAAAAACCTGGTTACGATGTACCATGGGAGAAGAGCATCTGTCAGGTTTGGCGATAATGGCTATGAATAGGAGTAGACTCACCTTAGATGATGCTCCTCTTATTCTCAATAACTTTGCCAGGAAAAAAGCGAGGCGCCTGAATTTATTGTTAGAATAATATTGTTAGAATAATTCTAAGATCTTATTATGCATTAATAAAACGTTGATGTACGTTATATCGAGCAATTTTCAGTATAAATTTGATATCTTCATGCTAAAAAGAGATGCTCTACTGCAGTCTATTTTAAAAGGCAGAAAATGTAGTCTCAGCCTAAACCTTCAAATTTTCTAGCAAACGATGTCTCCGGACCTCCTAGAAACTCGCGCCTTCGGCGCTAGCTCTTCTTGTCTCCCCTACTACTAAAAATCTAAAATGGCTTAGGATCCCGAAAACTCTTAATCCGGCCCTGAGCATCCTAATTGCGGTTTGCATTGAATATTATGTTACTAATCAGATTTTTATCATAATTTTTATATTTTTTATAATATAATTTTTATATTTTTATTCATAATGTGTCTTAGCAGTAGCTAGTTAATCATCTCTAACTGAACGATAAGCTCATCATGAACGTACATAAAAATTATTTATCTCTATTCCAATTATACTTCTACGATTAGTTCCAAATTCGCCCCCCCCCCCTTGGTAAATTTCTGGGTACACCCCTGGATGTGTTATGTGGTGGTCACATGAACTATGATATGTGCTAGCCGCATGAAAAGTGGAATTCTAAAAGCATTCAGAATTTACGTCATTCCGATTAGCGTTTTATACTTTTATATTCTTATCCATTTGGCTTAAATAAATTTCCTACCGACCTATCGGACGGTCATATGGAAACAATACGCATGAGCACACACACTTTTTGAATATGCAAAATATTTTCCACCAGGATTCGAATCCTGGACCGTTGACTTGAAGTCGCGGGTACTGACCACTGGACTACGTGGACTACAGCAGGATAAAAGATAGTACGACCTGGAATGCAGGAGGTTAACACATAAAAACACTTCTGGGCGTGAAAGCACTAGTGCTTCCCTTTGGTTATGAAATGTGCGCCAGGTTCATTTTTATCCTGTCGTAACCCAGTGGTCATCGCCCGTGACCCTGCGTCAGAGGTCCCGGGTTAGAATCCTGGTGGATGCTATTTTGCACGTATATATGTAATTGTACTTGCAAAAGGACGGTGTAATTCTTCAATTATGTCACACTTTAAAAAAATATTAATGGACTGAGTTGCGCTCATACAACTTGGCACAATTATTGTGGAAAGATGTGAGGGTTCTGTTTTAAGCAGACACACAAAATGCTCAAAGTATCATTCACTTTCCGAAATTATGTGACGAACTGCGGAACTGGGGAAGTGTAATTTCCTGTAGTTTCTTTATAAATGGAGCAGGCTTCACTTTCCATCTCTACTTTTAGCACTTTCAGTATCCTTGCTTTTTCTTTCAAGCGCGTGTTCTTTAAAAAAAAATAATACCTGATAAACCTGGTAAAAGTTCCGTAAGTCGGTCTCTCTTCACATGAAGGTGAAGCTAGTGAACCCACCTCTCTGATGGAAGAGCGAGTTGCTTTCTTGAGATCTCTATCGCGCATAACCAGGCACACCCGATTCATCTGGTACCATCTTGAAATAGGCATCTAGTCATCTTTTGAAGATTTCAACTTTGACCCCTGTGATGTCAAAAAGTCTCGTGCCCCGTAACGACCAAGCTATTTTCCTTCAGTGTTCAGGGTGTCCCTCGTTGGGCCTTTAGTCTGGGAACACTACACACAGTGACGGACCTACATTTTTGGGACCCTGAAGCTTGAACTGTTATGGGGGCCCCTTCGCAACCAGCAACAATAGGGCAACCTCCAACAAGGTTCAAAGGGCCTTGCTGCCCTTGCAAGGACCTTGACCTATACATCTTTACACTAAACACTAGCAAAGATATAATCGAAAACTTACCAAAAACGAAGAAAAAGAAAATTTGGAGGAACGAAAATCACACCACCCAACATCAATGCGCGGAAAAAAGTATTGGTTCATTCTCTAATAGAGAGGTAGAAGGTCATCAGAGGGGGCTCGTTAGGATAAAGAGGTGAAAATCTGATTTTTGGTGTTAAAATGCACAAGCGAGACGAGTGCAGCCTCAATTGAGAATTCCGATGTCTTTTTATGGTTCCGATTGGCTCTAGCCTAAGGGCTGAGCTATAGAACTATTAAGCCGTGCACCAACGAAGGATTCGAGGATCCAGCTGCCAAAATGTAGACTATGAATAGATTCTGGCGAGCTCAGCGAGCCCATACAGCTGGGGGTTCGGGCGCTGGAAGCCCCCGAGAAAATTTTGAAATTTGACCAATTACAGGGGCATTTTGAGGCCATATGAAACGGATATTAGAGGATATTCTAAGGTCAATATTAAGTACTTCAACCCATTGGCTTATGATTCTATCACTAAAATAGCCTTATTTTAATAACAAACACTTAAAAAAACTCCATCGATTTTGTTGAAAAATTCACTCATTAAAAAAAAAGTTGCTTCAGGGCCCCTCCTGGATTAGGGGCCCTGAAGCTTAAGCTTCATTAGTTTCATAGTAGATCCGCCACTGACTACACATTCTACCTTTCCTATTTTCCATTGTTGTTTGGATGTTAATTAGACTTAGTTTAAGGTTAGATACCAAATTTTTCTATCATTTTTCATCTGTAAATTATAGTGTGTGTGTGTGTGTCTCTTCTTTCCAGCGTTAGAATATATGCCACCCAGCCCACTAAATTCAGTTTCTTTTGTTCCTGTTACCTCCACTGAGGTCCGGAATATTATTGGTAAATTAAAAATAAAAAAAATAGTATTCATAACATTCCTGTACCTATATTGAAGTTTGTTAAAGATAAAATATCTGTAACTTTGGCTAAAATTATCAAAGTATTTCCAAAGGAATATTCCCATCACTGATAAAAATTGGTTGCATAACACCCCTTTTTAAAGGGGTCGGTGTGTCCATTATCTGTGTTCAGCAAAGTTTTTGAAAAAATTGTAAAAATTAAAATAAAACGATATTTAGAATACTGCAATTTATTATCTTTAAATCAATATGGCTTCGTAATAATAAAACAACGGAAATGGCTATTTTAAATCTTATAGAAAATGCAAATACAGGGCAATTTAAAATGATTCATCCGATTTCAACTGAGAATACTTCCGTACCTATCAACCGTGCATCAACTGGGCATACACCACATGAAAGAGGAAATCTCCAAGTTTTACAAAATCACCGCGAGAGGGCTCCAAAGTCACGCCGTGGCCTAGTCTAGCAACAAACAGTCAGTGTGAAAATGGCGTGGGCCCCATGACTTGGTGCTCCACAGCTGGCCCCCTAGGTCGCCGGATCTTACACCGTGCGACTTCTTCCTTTGGGGGTACGTTAAGGATACTGTGTACGTGCCACCGTTGCCCACATCTTTGGATGAGCTCCGAACTCGCATTGTTACTGCCGTAGAGTCAGTGACAACGGTCATGCTGGAGCGAGTATGGGAGGAATTCGACTATCGTGTCGACGTTGCTCGTGTAACTAGGGGAAGTCACATACAGCATTTATGAGGTGAGAGACAAAATTTAGACAGTTTTCCTTTTGGTTGATGTATCACAAATCACTCTGTATTTGTAACATTAAAAAATATTCTCATTTGAAATCAGGTGAATCATTTCTAATAGCCCTGTATAGCTAAAGAGAACAAAGAAATAATGATACGGTATGTAATTTTAGTAGGAATAAAAAAGTGGCTTTGGAGATTATTGGTCCACTCATAGGTGAAAACAACGAAAAAAATTACGATGGCTTATAAATGACGAAAGTTTTAAATAAATTATTCTCTTCCGTGTTTACTAACAAAAATATGAACAACGTTCCTATTCCCGTATTCATGCTCAGTGATGATCATTTAAAGCTAAATTTACGATTTTACCATTAGTGAAAGCGAAATGCTCTCAGCCATAGGTAAAATTAATCCTAATAAAAATCCTAGCGTACATAAAGAAGTGAACTACACAGTGGTCTTTCCTCTTACATATACGAGTATATTTCATAAATCGTTACAGTCTGAAGAAGTTCCGCTCGAGTGGAAACTTGCAAACATTACGCCAATATTTAGAAAAGGGGACAAAATCACTCCCGGGAAATTATCGTCCCATTAGCCTGACCTCGGTAGTTGATAAGCTTATAGAGACGATCGTTCGGGACAAAATAGTTAATCACTTAGAAATTAATAAATTAATCAAAGATTCTCAACACAGCTTTCGACGTAATTGTTCTAGCCTTACTAATTTGCTCGAGTTCTTTAATGATATTGTAAATATATATGACGAAAGTAAAACAGTAGATATTATATATTTCGATTTTCAAAAAGCGTTTGATAAAGTGCCACATAGAAGATTATTAGCTAAACTTCATTCTCACTGAATTGATGGTAATATTCTCAAATGGATCGAAAATTGGCTTTGTGGACATAAACAAAGAGTGGTCATTAATGGCAAAGCGTCTAACTTGAAAAGCGTAACTAGTGGCGTGCCTGGGATAGTTCTGGGACCAGTTCTTTTTATTATTTATATCAATGACATCGACTTGGGAATTAAAAGTATAATTTCAAAATTTGTGGATTTCTTTCCAATTTATAGTCTTAGTTTAGATTTAAAAATCTCAAATTTGCTTCTTTCTTCAGTATGAATAGTGTATTTCTTTTTAGTGTCCTCACCATATTAGTGGCTACCTCGATAATACTGTTGTCTGAGATATTTGTTGATGTTATTTTTATATCATTGATTAAGTTGGTGTTATTCGTGAATACTATATTCAAGCAGTTATTTTCTCTGGTATTATCTGTTATCTCTTCTGTTAACATAAATTCGATTGTTAGAGCTATAGTGGCCTAATATTAGCCGAGTGAGGTGATGCTGATTAATTTAGTGCTAATGACTAAGTGATGTAATGATTGATTGTTAATGACAGGCTGGGTCAACAATTTATGATGTCTTACGGTATCACCGGTTTGAAGGTGGCTAATGAAGTAGGCCTACTATAATTACTTCTGAGAGATACGAATTGATTCGAGGTCACCAACTTGGATTACACCCAAGCAAATATTGTTAAAGGTTAGAAAAATTACCTTATGGTTTTGAGTTTAATTAAGAAAATAAATCATTTATTTGTTCACAATGATTAACATGGCAATGAGGGTATTTACGGTGATTAACAATTATACAACGGCATTTATAGTATGCTAAATATGACTGAGGATTAGCATATGAGGAAATGGTTATACAGATTAATTGTTAAGTAATACACTCGTTTATGGTAGGCTATTGGTATGCAAAATGGAACATTCGGGGCTCCAATAAACCTTAGCGACCCCCGCCCATGGCCTAAACTATCAGAGGTACAGTAAAACTAAACATACCTTACAAAAGAGAATTTAATCCTGCATTTAATGAGAAACAATTAAAACTTGGTGTTCCCGCCATTGGCTTCCAAGACAGCCTGAATTCGCTTTGGGTAGCTTGCCAAAAGTGACGTGAATAGATCTTAATCGTTACGCAAATTTGCTAAAACAGTTTCAATGTGTTGCGTCATTGTATCCTTCGAAAATCGATTTGCTGCAGGTTCTTGAAACAAGAGACATTCAACCTTGTCCTTTATAACTGATCCAATGTGTTCACAGACGTTCAGGTCAGGAGAATTTCCTGGCCATTCTTCATTTCCAAAGAAATCGTTCTCATGGTTCCGCAATAACTGTTGAGTGGCTAATGCCTTAAAGCAGGGGGCCTTATCGTGCAGAAGAGTGACCTGATCGACATCCATAACATTGTTTGGGTTTCTTAGAAAAGGAATGATATGCTGGAATAGAATAATATCACGAAAATACTGTCCATCCCAACTCTGACCATTTGGCTTCAGCACCCACATGAGCTTCTTTGCAGTGAACAAAACAAACACACCAACACAGTCTGAACTTTTTAATAATTCGCGATAATGTTCATTGTCATCGATTTCATCTGGTGTTGTGGCTCCACACTCGATCATTTTGGTAGTTAGGCTGACGTGTTACGTAAACAAAAAATTCATCGGAGACAGCTAAATGCATGAAATCATCCACATCCCAATCTTCAAGATAATGGGCAAACCACATTCTGTCATCGATGTTAAGTCGAGTTTTTCTTGGCTTTGGAAGTTCATGGCAAGGCTTTAAACCTTGCCTATGACGGTACAGTCGAATGATCTCACCACTAACGATCTTTCCTCTCAACACTTCGATCTCTCTAGATCAGTGGTCGGGAAACAGGGGTAAATTAACCAAATGGGGTAAATTTAAAACTTTTGGGGGTAATGCGTGCGGTATGAGAGACACTTTGTGCTGATATTTTTTTCGTATATTTTTATTTTATTTTGTTACATAAATGTGGCGTTATTCTAAATTTTAGAATATTACGAATTTACGTCCTGAGTACGTCCTCAAATATATTTTGGGGTAATACCCAAAAAAGTTCGCCGACCACTGCTCTAGATACAGTGGTCGGCGAACAGGGGTAAATTACCCCAAATGGGGTACATTTAAAAAATTTTGGGGTAATGCGTGCGATATGAGAGACACCATATGCAACAATTTTAAGAGCAATTGGCTTGTTTTTGTTTATTTTGAAGTCTGGGGGTAATTTCATTTTACTCAAATAGATTTTTGGGTAATACCCAAAAAAGTTCCCCGACCCATGCTCTAGAAAGTTTAGCACAGCTGTTTTTCCGCTTACGTGTACCGCTTTCAATGATGTCCTTTGTTTCCTGAGAGAGTGGCAAATTTGGGCGCCCAGATTTGGTTGTATCCATTTCACATTCATCCAAAGTTTTATTCCAATTTCTTTTGACGAAGTCCTCACTTCTTCGCAACTTTTTGGCAACCCATGAACGTGTTATAAAGGTGGCTCCAGCATCACGAGCTTCCCGAAATGTTATTGATCGTATGCGATCTATCACACGTTGCCTCTCCGAATCACCAATTAATTGAGAAGCCATTATATTATCACTTTATCAGCTAGAGTAATTTTAATACCTGCAATAAATAAAGAATTTTATATATTTTTATAATCACTAAAAACTATTTCGATATAAGTAAACATGTAAGCTGCAAATGGGGGAGCTAAGGTTTTTTGGAACCCTTTAGAATAAATGATGCAGCCTAATGATAATTGGAAAAAATGCTATGACAGTGGTTGTATGAATATCATTTATATAACGGTAATTATATGATGCTAAGTGATTACGCATAAATAGAACATTGAATGATCCTAGGAATGATATAAAGAATGCACGTGCGTTTAGTACACGGTAAGTGGATTTGGCCGACAATAATGAAACGCTTAAATAAATCACATAAATAAACGAATGCAAAGTATTTATGGATTACATGAAAGAACACAATAGCAGGATGCTACACGATTACGGTATTGGAATGACACTTTGATTAAGAATAGGCCTACTGCTTTCTTAACAAGAGTCAGTTAGAACGCTTAATTAAACACTTTGGGAGTATAGCCTACCGTTCGGCGGTAGGCTGATGTAGGCTTCACAAGAGTTACTTAGAAAAGATGCACTTAGCTTACCAGGACATCGAATACCTCTGGTGAAGAAGCGTTGAAGGTGAACCTATTACTGTAGGCTCGAGGGTGTCGTTGACCGTCCTATTGAAGTTTGTTGAACGGGCGCCGGTCGCCTGATGCAGCCTCTTGAGATGAAGGATATGCTTGAAGGTTGACCTTGTAGAACGTAGGCCCGAGGTGATGTTGACCGTCCCATTGAAGTTTGTTGAACGGGCGCCGCACAGTGCCACAAATGGGTTAAAAAACGGCCAAAATTATTTTTTTCAATTGTACTTAGTTTTATGTAGTTGAAATGTTTAATTATGATTTATTTTAATAAAAAATTATGTTTAGTACCTTTTGTATATATGTAATGGTGACATATTGAGTGATTTTTCTATAAATAATAATATTCCAAATCAATAGGTTATGACCTACTGCAGTTTCTTAAGTTTCTCAAATTACTAAAAATATACTAAACAGATAATTGTTAATTAGGCCTATGTTTTGCAGATTTTGTCAAATGACATACTAAAATAAGTATGGTTTCATTTTAATCACTATACACATCTATTGTTTAAAACATTATTTGATAACCTGCCACTATATCAGAAGGGGTAAATAAAAAACATCGTAATACCTCTTAAAGTTTATGAAATTAATTCCCCCAAAATAAGTGTAACAACTGATATGAAAAAAAGTGTAAATAGTGTAAACAAAATTACAAAAACTTCATATTTAGAACATATCTTCCTCATCAGAACTAATATTTAAATTCTCTAATATTTCACTCTCTTTTAAAAGTGAACGTGCCTCTTCTGACATCTCTCTCAATTTGGGGTTTCTATTCTTTTTTCGAACTGTACTAATGACTGGATCGCTTGATACTAAAAGATAATGAATTTGATCTTGCATAGTATTCAGTTGAGATGTTTTTCTGGAATGATGGAGACGAACATTTCTTATTACTTTATGTAGACATTCTTGGCATTCTTCTGAATAAGAACCAATTGGATATAGATGATTTTTCATCACCAAACCTCCATGTAGAAGTACTTTGTGTACTGAAGCAGGAATTTTATACCATGGATATAAATTTACAATAGTCGTAGCAGCTTTTCGACAATAAAATTCAAATTTTGCAATGTCAACTTGGTTTTGACAACTGAGAACCTGCAAGATACAATAGAGCATATCAATTACTTTCTTGTTCACACCTGTGATTTCGGAAAATATCTCTGCATTTTGGAAAGCTCTTCTTGCTGTGTTTCCATCATTTGTGTTTCCAGCCCCTGCTTTCGGATGATCCACCAGTAAATGAAGTCGTTTTCTGAAATCCCACTTGATCTGTTTTTTTCTGGCTTGCACACTCTTCTTTTCCTCTTCAGTTCTAGCCATCCATTTTTTAGTTTCTAATTTATATCCAATATGTAAGATAAATTCAAAAAATCTAATCCAGCAATGCAATATTGAGAGACCATATTCAACAGCATCAGTATTAATTATTTTTTTTTCAAGAGAAAATCAATGTCATTCATTTGGGATGGTTTTGCTAAACATAAATTACATGACTGTGTTGAAGTAGTATCTGTAATTGCATAGTCCCCGTAGTACGTGTCTTTTATACTTGACAATCTTGCAAACATGTATAAACGTGAATAAACATGGCGCTGCAAACTGAAACACTGTAACTGGGAATCACGCATCACTCTTCTTGCAGACTTAGTTAGTTAATACATGAAAAACATGTTCTAACACGCAAAGTCGCAAATAGTCGCAAAAAAGTTTTGTTTCTTTGATTTACTTAAAGGTTGCTTTAATGTTTAACACAAAAATTACATTCCCCAAAATCCCCCATTTTTTGTTTTGCTAATTTTACACATTTTCTAGATAACAATTTAATCTGTAATCTATGATATTGCCATAGTTTTTTTAATTAATGCTATCTTTTTAGTTTTCAATAAAAAAATATGCATGAAAATGTTCTAAACTGTTTATTCTTTCAATAGAACTAAGCAGAACATGAAACTACAGGCACTTTTTTGTGATCTACAAATCTACAGAAGCTAAGGCTAACAAAGACCCTAAGATCCACTCTAAGGTTAGCCCGAGAGAAAGGAAAGAGTAGGGGGTTAAGAGAAGAGAAGAGAATAAGGGTTTAAGTAAGAAGCAACACCTATCACTCGTGGGTTAACATTCATTCAGAAAAAGAGAAAAAAGATTCACCATCATCATCCGCCGGCCACTGCCGACAAGTCAGAAAATAGTCGGAGAGAATAGGAGAGGGGTGAAAGATGAAAAGAAGTAAAATAAGAACGCTTACAAACCATGCAACACAGTCTTAACTCACTGCCATACCATGCAAACTACAAACATGCAAGTAAAGAAGAGTTACAGACATGCAAGTAAGGAGATAAGAAAAAAAAAAAAAAAAAAAGTAGGTACAGTTAAACAAAAGTGGGTTAGTTTACTCTACGAGCTACATCTACGTTTGTGTTAGTCTAATTTTTTTTTTATTTTTTTTTTTTAATAATTTTATTGCTGGCATCACAAGCTGGCATTCATCGTCAACAGACTCATCCTCGAGCACCACCACCAGAGCTCCTGTTGTTAACTTTCTTTTTTAATTTTAAACAACGTTAATATTTTTAAAATGTCTGTCAAGACGGTTCTTAAACATATTAACGCTGGTAGAATGGACGACTGACGCGGGAAGATTATTCCATTTATCAATTACTTTAAACGTAAAAAAGTTTTTAGCGATATTAGTAATGAAACGTCTGCCACGCAACTTAAATCCGTTATTGCGAGTATTACTATTATCGAAAGTGAACAATTTGTCAAAATTTACGTTATTGATGTTATTAACGATTTTGAAAACTTCAATAAGCTCCCCCCTTAATCTTCTAGTTTCGAGTGAAAACAGGTCTAACTCTTTAATCCTATCTTCATAAGGCTTATTGCGCAATGACGGAATAAGTTTCGTAGCACGACGCTGAACCCTTTCTAACCTATTAATATCCTCACGCAAGTACGGGCACCAAAACTGAACGGCATATTCTAAATGAGGCCTGACTAGGGACTTGTAAAGGGGCAATATAATATCCTTCGATTTAAATTCGAAATTACGCGCTATGAAGCCTAACATCCTATTAGCTTTTGCGCAAGACTCCAGGCACTGGTTCCTAACCTTTAAATCTTTAGATACGCGTACGCCTAAATCTACTTCCTCGTCAACGCTCGCTAACTCCCTATCATCCATCGTGTACGCGTAATTATTGTTGCGAGAACCTATATGCAAAACTTTACGTTTATCTACGTTAAATTGCATCTGCCACTTATCCGTCCACTCCATAATCCTATCTACATCGTCTTGGATCCTATTTCTATCGTCCTCGTTAACAACCTTACCGCCTATTTTAGTATCGTCCGCGAATTTTGACACGTTACTAGTCAATCCTACATCTATGTCGTTAATGTAAATATAGTAACTTCAAGTAAGTTGTTAGAACAAACATATTTTGTCCCCTCCAAGATATTTTAAGACAATGTATATTATTTCGTAAATTTTTCTTGCCTTAATGTAAGAGAATAAAATTTCAAATACTTAAATCAGTAAGTAGAAGTGTTTTATTTTGACGTGGAAATGGTTTTAATAGAATTTACTTAAATTTGTTATTTTTGGTTTTTGACCGTTTTTTAACCCATTTGTGGCACTGTGCGCCGGTCGCCTCAAATGTTGATTCGCTTCGTGTAGAGTTGAGATCATGCTTGAGGGACTGAAACTGGCTGAAGTCGAACGGCGCTGAGCTTCGAAGGAATGCTTCTGCGGGCGGTCTGTAGAAGGTCTTACTTGATGATAGATCGGAAGCTTTGAAGGAACAGCAGGCCGCTCTCCGGCGAAGGCCGGAGAGCGGGTGGCGTGACGAATGTTTCTGCTGAAGGTGGAGACCAAAACGAGAAAATGACAAGCGACAAGTGAGCGAGTGAGAATAAGGAAGTGTATCAGTGGACCCTCGCTTATATAACCTATATGACGCGGAGCATCGGGGCCTTCTTGAGACGCCTTCTAAAGCGTCCTTTTTGTTGCCAAGGGCTTGCTTTCGCGGGCCTTTTGGGAAAAAATAGATGTCGTCATTGTTTCTGATTCCTTGACCACGTGTGTCTTCTAAGAATGTTTGAGGATGGCGTGAAAGAAAGAATTTGTTTGTCTACGTGTTAGTCTATTTCTTGTCGGTCCTCTACAGAGCTATCAACATTTTTGCTTGTTCCTGGTCTTCTCTTGTGCCCCCATTTGTCCTGGTGTATACTGTATATATATTTCTTCCCATTCTTTTGTATTTTATAAATGGGAAATTAAAATCACTGCAGAGTATTATATTCGGGGATGGGGTGTTTAAGGACAATGGCCTCATAGAATTTTGCAGTTGGAGTGTTCGGAGGTCTAGAGATAACTATTATAGTATCATGTTAAGGTTTTCATTTTTTACTGCTAAGAGCTCCACGTAGCTGTTTGATTTACTTATTAGTGTCTCTGTCATATGGCTCTCATGTATATATGTATGTATGTATGTATATAGCACAGGTACCTTTTCATCTATCTATTCTGTCAGCTCGTAGTATGTTGTAACCATCCTTTTTTTTTTATGTACGCAGTATTCGCAATTTTCGCAATCACCTTGACAGTCTTTAAGATGTGTTTCTTTGAGGCATGCGATGTTAGTCCTTGTTTCTTCCATAAATCCTTGCAGGTATGAAACTTTGTTTATGGTGTGATTCAGTCTTAGCCCTTGAATATTTGCCAGGACTATATTTATGTTTCCTGTTTTGCGTTGTCCCTCGAGTATTCTAAATTCAATTTCTTTCAGTGTCGCGTGTTTTGTATTCCTATAGTCCTCCAAGAAAACTCCATTTCCGGTTACCTGTTGTGGTAGTTTCTTGCTTGGTAACGGATCGGCTCGGAGGTTTTCAGCTGTGTCGACTGTATGTGCTGAATGAGGCTTAGTAGCCGTATTGTGTCTGCGATGTTGAGAAAGTTTGCTCCTTGGTTTGTATTTAAAGGTTTCTTGCCTTTTTTTCTATTGTCCCTTGAGTTTGTTGGGAGGTGATGATAGTAGCATCTTTTACCATTTTTGTAGACCCCCCTCACTGCCTTACATAGTACTTGCAAATGGTGGGATGATAAAATTTGCAGCTCTCGCCAAATTTACAGCGACCGTTATTACAACAGAAATTGCACATGGTGGGGTGCCCATATATACACTGTCTTTCCTTATGTCTGCAAAAGCCCTTTGCATAGTATATCATTATATGCATACAGTTCTTTCCACATTATCACCCGGGGCCTTTGTTTCTGTTTTTTGTTTCATTTTCTTTCGGAGATAACTTCACTCTATTATCGTGAGTTTCCACTTGTTTTTCGCTATTTACTCTATTCACTCTGGTGTTCTCCAACTGACTGGAGTGTGTTTGTTTTAGTGCTACAATAATTTTTTTCTCCCTCTTTGTGTGTCGGTATTCCGACATGTGACATGTTTGTATCTGCTTCATTTTCCTTCGTTTCCTTTCCTGTTTCTTTCTGCTCATCATTTATATTATCTTCTTTCGCTGCTTGCTCAGTATCTATTTCTGTTTTATAAACCGTAAACGAATTTATTTCCGTTATACATTTTTCACAGAAATATTTTACTCCATTAGTTGTTCGGCATTTGCTATAAGAATGATATCTTCATCTTTCCAATTCAGGCAGTTAAAATCAAAGAAAATTTGACAAAGATCACGTCTAACTGCCCTCGATTCTTCGGTTGCATTGTTGCAAACCTTGCAAAACTCTAGAAATCGGATGCCCATTTCTGTGCTAGTTATAAACAATATTACATAAATAATGGTGAGCGAAAATTTTACTCAAAAAGGAGAGGGTGAGGTGCTGAGGTTTTCACTCTAGGGATGAAGGAGAGAGAGAGAGTAGTCTCCGTTCCTCTGGGGGATGGAGGAAGTCACGTGTTGTGTATATCTACTGATTGCTCGTAAGAGTGGCCGCGGAGAATATCGGGGGATGGCTATAAGAATTTTGGGGGAAAACAGAGCGCCTTCTTTCAATCGCAGGGACTGGCACATAATTTTGTTTTTCCAGATGGAACTAATCGAGTAAGAATAATTTGCTTTGTTTTACCTTTTATGGTATGTCTTATTTTCACCACTTAAGAAAATATCACTTTGCGCGGACTACATATTCACACAGGTACTGGCCCTTATCAAATGATAATTTATTGCTAGATTTTCACTATTAATTAACTTTTATACGGACTTCGATTGAAACGTGTGTTACAAAGTTGTTTTTTTAATATCTTATAAAAAGAAATCACAGGGATTGAGGTCAGGTGACAGGGGAAGCCACGTAAGAGCACAGTCGTGAAGGTATAGATTTACACGACTCTTGGGTCAAAAGTATCGTTATAAAAAGTTAAAAACGAAATTTGCTGTATGAGGTGTTGCACCTTCCTGCTGGAACAAACTCTGTCTTGACCCCCATAAAAAAAAGGATGGACTTTCTTCGAGAATGCAGAGTGAACAGTTTGGTACACTGTTGTGTCAGTATAGAAAGTCTGGGACAAAGATCACATTCGATGGAAGTGGTTACAAGGAATTACACTCCCCAGATTTGTCACGTAATATCAGAATGGCGAGGACACTCTGAGCACATTGTTTGATTGTTAGAAAAACACTGCCATCCTTCCACAATAATCGTGCCGAGTTTAATGAACTGATTACTCTGGCCAACAAAATGAAACTTTTTTTTCTCATCACAAACATGATCACACTTTTCTTAATGCATTTTTCGCGCTGATTCCGAATCTGGTTTTATTTCTTTTCTAGTACGCATAGTTATATAGATACACTGGTTTTGATATTTTTAAGTTTTTGATATTGCTATAAGAAAATTTATGGATGTATAGATCACACTTAGGAATGCTAAACAACAAATACATCATATACCTTATTCAATGTACTTATAAATAAAGAATATATACATTATTTTATTAAAAGCGCTGTGAGTGTGATTTCCTTTTGTAAATTTGGCCTGGATTGTCACGATACAGCATCCAACAATGGTCCGCCATCATGCTTTCATTCCAATATCCTTGGTAGCGCTTCTCCATCATCTGAATATCTTGATGGAAGCGCTCTCCTTGCTCGTCACTCACTGCACCAAGGTTTTCAGGAAAGAAATCTAAGTGGGAATGCAGGAAGTGAATTTTTAACGACATTCGACACTCCATTTCTTTGAAGGCATCAAGGAGGTTCTTGACTCCATCCTTATACGTAGGTGACTTGTTGCTTCCAAGAAAGTTTTCACATATCCATTTGAACGCCAGCCAAGCCTTCAATTCCAGCGGACTTAGGACTTTTTCAAATTCAGTGTCATTCAAAACCTCCCTTATTTGTGGCCAAACAAAAATTCCTTCCTTCAATTTTGCTGCAGTAACCTTCGGAAATTTCCTTCAAAGGTATTGGAACCCTTCAGAATTGACTTTACCCATTGCTTTAACAAAATTCTTCATTAAACCAAGTTTAATGTGAAGAGGTGGCAGATAGATCTTTTGGGGATCCACTAAAGGGACAGACTGGACATTGCTTATCCCTGGGACATATGTATACCTAGGTGGCCAGTCACTTTTGGTGTAATGTTCTATAGTGGCGCGACTGTCCCACAGGCAAAGGAAACAACAAAATTTTGTGAATCCTGACTGCATACCCATAAGCATTCCTATAACTTTTAGATCTCCACAAACATTCCATTGATGACTGTCGTATTTGATTGCCTTAAGTAGTATATCCATATTGTCATATGTCTCTTTAGATGGACGGAATGGGCAATGGGGATGGATGGCATTATATTACCATTATGCAAAAGAACTGCTTTCAGGCTTCTCTGCGACGAATCAATAAAGAGGCGCCACTCAGATGCCACATACGTCTGAGATATGGCTGTAAATAGTCCATTGATGTCATGGCAATAACAGAGAGGACCGTCTACTGAAAAGAATGCTGTTAATTCAAAATTCCGCTTTCGGTAGTAACTAATACGAACATTGTTCTCAAGTAAATTGTTCTCCTTTAGTCTTGAGGCGAGAAGCTCTGATTTCTCTTTAGACAGCGATAAGTCTCTAACAAGATCATTCAACTGTCCTTGGATTAACTTTTTAGGCTCTAAATGTCTACTTTCAAAAGTGTACTCTGGTTCTGTAGATGGTCCGGAAACGCCAGTTGCACCTTCATCACTTTCCATGTCATCTATGATAGAATCTAGCCTATCACTTGGGGGAATTGGAATGGGCAATGTTTCATCATGTTTTACTGGTCTACGTGCTGAATCCAAGTTTGGATATACAATCTGGTGTTTGTTCTTGGGAGAAAACCCCATTAAGTTCACACTACAAAAATAACAGTCTTCATGATGATCTCTCGGCTCCCTCCATATCATGGGTATGGCAAATGGCATTGAAGCTTTCTTTTTGTTAAACCAATCACGTAATCCATTTGAACAGCCAGAACAGATTTGATGTGGCGCCCATGGTTTATCTTGGTCACCTAGATGACAACCAAAGTATAGCTTGTATATTTTCTTAATGTCGGTTGTAATACTTCGTCGCTGTGTTTTAGTTGTCAACTGGCCGCATACGAAACAGAACTTGTCGGGGTCATTCTCACATTGTCGAGGCATGTTGACTGACCTGAGCAAACTATAAATTCAAAAAAAATGTACACCAACTTGACACAACAAGTTCTTGGACTGGACTGATCTTTTGACACACAAAGCACGGCGTTGTTGCCTGAATTTCACACCTGAAATACATAAGATGTATAATTAAGATAATTGAAATAAATAAGATGAATAAACTAAAAAAACACAATAAAATAAACACAATCAAATGTTGAAATATTAGTATTTTGCCTATTTAAAATGGTTAAATCTGTGTAGTTATACATATGCCTTCATCTTGAAAACTATACGTGCTAGAAAAAATATGAATGCAGTTTTGGAATCAGCGTGAAAAATGCTATCCAGCCACCACAAATTTTACTCTGATGAAAAATCTTTGTTGACCAGTGTTATTTTTATTGATTTTTAGAAGTGTGGCTCAATTAACCCTTTAGTGCCTGAGGTACCTTCCTAGCTTTGAACTCGCAAATTATGAATATAAATAAATTGATTTAATTTCTTTACACAATTTTGATTAGGGTTTTGTTATACTTTATATTTTCAAGCAGAGGCGTTGCTAGGCACTGGCACACGAGGCCCGTGCCACGATTCCATTTGACAGTGCCCCGAATTCATTTGGTGCTTTTGAAAAATCAGAATAGAAAATCAGGATCTGTATCATACTGAAACGCCGAAAATGCTCACAAATTCTGAAACTCCGGAAAAGCGCCAAACTTGGCGGTCTTCAGTACAAGGCGCGGCGAGGGCGGACCCTTACTCTTCTCGAGCAAAAAGGAGAATCGTCATTGGTCAAGCCAGGCTTTTACGTCATCAAGTTGCGTTTCTGCGGTGCGCAGTAAAAGACTGTAATTTAGTACCGGGTGTGTGTTAAAGTAACGCTGGTGAAGAAACAAATCCGATTTGAATCATATTAGTATAGGCCTAAGTGAACATGAACAAGTAATACATTACATTTACTACATTTATTATTAGATGAGACAGAGAACCACTAGTGAACAGTTCGAGAGTTTAATACAAACTGAAATAATTGTTGTTTACAAGTTGAAACTAGTTTAAGCCTGTTCAAATCGGATTTGTCTCTTCAGTTACGTTACTTTATACACACCCGGTAGAACAACCTGGAAACATGACGAAAGTTCTTTGACCTTATATAATGTTGAAATGGGGGCGCGATGCCGGTAAGTGTGTCTTGTAAGCAGGGGTGCAGTGCCAATTTTATAGGTGCCGGAGCTCTGGTGGGCCTGACAAAAGCCTGCCATTTCCTATCCTGCTTCTATATATGCCACACGATGACTAAGTATTTCGTGTTTGCGTTCACTCACTAAACTGTTGATAATTAATGGAGACAATTTTTTTGTTGCTTGTTATGGTAATTCCTCCAAACTTCCTCTTGCAGAGGTGCCGGAGCGGCGCTCCGGTGAGCTCCGGCAGCACTGCACCCCTGCTTGTAAGAATGCGTTTGCGTTGCTCATCTACCGGATACTCTGTTAGTGGGGTCACGGCAGTTGGTGCTGGTTGCTGAGATGGGAGATTAAGCTGCCAATGAGGACCACCCAGAGGGCCTTCAATTGAGTAAAAATAAATCCTTTGACTTCAGCACCACCCGCACTGCTAAGAATGAGAGAAATGAGGTGAGCAAGTTCCCAATTTTAGTGTGGTTGAGATTATGTCAGATAGGCGCTCCTACCAATTTGAAACTGGGTTCTCACCTTTAAGATCTCTGGGGCATAGCCAGTCTGCCTCTTTTAAAGACTTACTCCTCGGCTTATGGTGGGAGGATTTAAGAAAAGTAAAATGTCCTTTGCCTAATTTAATCAACGAAACAAAAAAAATAACACTTACAAGGTTAACTGCATCAGCAGGCAAGTTTTTACAGGTAACTAAAGAAAATATGAAAAAATTTTATTAATCATACACCAATGTGTATTCAGACCCAACTAAGCACTTGGGCAAAAAAAATATTACTATAAACCAAAACAAACAACATTAGTCCCATACCACGCACAAAAATGTCAACATAAAATAAAACCATTAAATTATTGGCCATCACCAGCCCATTACCACACAAAGGAGACAAGACTTGCAGAGAAAAAAAAAGGAACTTACATAACTAATACAAAAAAAACAAAGAATATTAGTCACTAGGGCAAGGTCAATGAGTGTTTACCCAAATTGCATAAACCTGATAAGTCCCAGATGTGTCATTTTAAACTCCACTTCATATCACAATCATTAAAGGTATTCTTGGCTCAATCAGTGCAAACAAAAGCAATGTTTATAACAAAAAATATGTGAATACTGGCTTCAGCATTTGTGCAGGTATTGGGGAAGAAAAAGCTTTGTCCAAATTCACTTCAATAAGCAAATGTCCCAGCCAAAAACAAATCCCTGATAAAGAAAAACAACAAACATTTAGAGATTATCCCCCCAGCACTGTCATCAGGAATCCATGAGTGCATTGATGCCAGAAAAGGGGGCAAAATTAACAATGATAATAATTAAGGTTCTAAAATTTTGGGATATGTATTTGCATTAATATGTTGCTCATAAGGTAGTTAAAGGTACAATTTAGTTCACAGCCTGAGAAAGCTCAAAATCCATTGTGATGCATAATGATAACTGAAGTTAGGTTTTTCAACAAGGTCTTTGTAAAGGAAATCAGGCATCAAAAATGATTATGATATTTACATGATAATTTTAATTGATCAAATATGTGAGACATGGTTCTTATAGCTAATAGTTAAGCAATACGAAACACCAATGGTAAAAACAAGACTACAGGATCACCTACCACACCGTTAAGGAGAAGTGAGATGCTTTCCCGTCTCTTGAAATGGGCATATGATTGCCTCAAAGTTCTGATTATTCTCTATACTAAGAAAATTTAAAATCTGTTATAATCAATTAAAAAGAGAAGAAAAACATTTTTAGTAACTCTGAAGGCCTGGCTTTCTAAGAAAACTCTGGCCCAATGGGGATTACTGAAACCTCCCAGCCCTACTGAAGGGTTTGGGAGCTCTCAGGAATCCTTCCCAATAGTGGAGTTCCCACCAACTTGGGGTGTTAACCACACCATCTCACTCCTGCCCACTTGTTGTGGGGTGCACAACACAGGTATTTTTATCTCTAAGAACATAAGTAGTGATGAGTGATAGTATGAGACTTTAATACACTTTACAAATTATGTCTTACCTTAATCTAATCAGTAACCTTACTTTTAGTTTTCCTCTCAACTGGGGAACTTTGTACCCTAGGCAATTCCTGAGATCTGCCCTGTGACCTTGTGAATGGTCGGTTCCCCATCTTATTGAGGGTACCTACATGTGTAACAACTGGCAAAGGCAGGTTTTGAGATTCAGGTGAGAACCTCTAAAATCAATTTTTGAAGGTGTCAATGATGTTTTCTTTACCCACTTTAATACAACAGAGAATGGTTCCAGAGTGAGGGACCCTCGTCGCCTTGCGTGAGTTGAGTGATCAGTTAGACTCAGTCCTCCTCCTATGTCACTAAGGTCCAACTCACTTGTCATTACTGAAGATTCTGGAGATTGCGTCGCTGCAAGGTCTGCTTCAGGTTCCACAGCAGCTAAATATGATTGATTATTGGTGGCAATACATCAAAAAGACGTTAGGGATTTTGTTTCACTGGCTCCAATTCAGAGGAAGGGAGTTCCTGCCCTGAATCAAAGGATGAGATTGCTACTGAGCATCCATTCTCTGTGTCCCCATTAACTTTATCCTCCCCACTTTTCTTATCTAATCTTGAAGAATTTCTGCTGGGAAGTGGCTGTTCATGAAATCTCTCTTCCAATTGATACAGGTTGTGGAGAGTCTGATCTAGAGTCTGCTGAATTTTTCTCAGACGCTCCACAGGTAATGGATTGAAGCGAAAACCCTTAAAGACTGGCTCATCATGGCTTGGTTCTTCAATTAGAGATGGATCCTTACTCATCTCTACAGGTGTAGGTTGCGGTAAGAACTCAACCTTATAATGGGCATCTCCCAAAAGCCTCTGGTAGTAGCGGTTCTGTTGAAGATATGGTGGAGCCACATTCCACTTTTTCAGATGTTTGTGGTGAACATTATAAATAGTGGGTTCCTGAGGGTTCATTGATTGAACTTGATAAGTAATTTCATTTGGGTTCGCTTTAATTATACAGTATGGTCCAGCATGGTGACAGGACAATTACGTCCTGGTCAAGTGCGTCCCGGACAAATGCGTCCCGGTCATTGGCGTCCCTGGACAATTGCGTCCGGTTTTATTTCGTCCCGGACAATTGCGTCCCGGACAATTGCGTCCCGGACAATTGCGCATTTCCCCAACTACTACATGAAGTTTATTTATTAGAGAAGTGAACAGAAAGTTCATTGTGACTTCACCTACGCAATTGTCCAGGGACGCCAATGACGAGGGACGAGTATGTTTGTTATTGTAATTTTGTATGGGATATAATGCCCGGTTTGATTAATTGAATGCCCAGTTAGGTCAACTGCATGCCCTTGACGATTGGTTAGGTTAAGTTGTGATATTTTCGTTAAAACTAACGAAACTAACTTTATCTTAAGTGGACGTAACACATAAAATTTGACAATGACGTTGCTGATGATGGATAAAGTTTTAGAGAACAGTTTCGAACAGAACTTATGAACATATAACAAGTTTAATAGGTTAAAATGAAAAGTATATTTGAAATTCCGATACTAACTTTCTATTCACTTCTCTAATAAATAAACTTCATATAGTAGTTGGAGAAGTGCGCAATTGTCCGGGACGCAATTGTCCGGGACGCAATTGTCCAGGGACGCCAATGACCGGGACGCATTTGTCCGGGACGCACTTGACCAGGACGCAATTGCCCTAGTACCGTCCAGCATACCGAGGTTTGAACTTATTGATGCTCAGGTTGCCGGGATAGTGTATTTTCAGCCCTACCAGCTGATTTAAGTGATAGGGTTCGAACCGTGGGTGGTCTTCATCCCGATATTGAAACTGATGGTGGTCTACCCTAGGGCCCTGAGGGAAGATGTGAGTCTGGGATAAGAGACAGGCTTCTGGAGAAATACCAGTCTCCTGATGCTTGGTATTGTTGTAAATGGATACCACCCTGGGCAGATGGTCATCCCAGGTCTCAACCTGGTTCAAACTCATCCGCAAATATTGGGTTAGTGTCCTGTTTACTCCCTCCACAGCCCCATTGGATGTGGAGCAATAGGGAGAAGTCCTTACATGGAGTATATCCAGTTCAAGCAAGGCATCTTCAAATTCCTGGGCTGTGAACTCAGGTCCATTATCACTGAGTAGCTTTTCAGGCAGCCTGGGCAGAAATGGATACATTCGAGTTTTGAAGGCTTGTGCTACAGTAGAGGCCCGTTTATTGGGTAGTGGGACCACGGACAACCACTTAGAGAAAAGGTCAACCACCACCAATGCACAAATATTCCCCTTTTGAGAAATAGGGTAGGAGATAAGATCTGCTGCAATCAACTCAAAAGGATGTTGGGTTACAATCTTAAACACAGGTGGTGTGTGGAGAATATTGGTAATCTTCGCTCTCTAACACTCCACACAAGAGGTGACTATCTCAGTCACTATGCGATGCAGCTGCGGGTACCAAAAATGTTCCAATAATAGGGCAAGCAATTTATTTCGCCCTAAGTGAGCAAACTCCTTCTGAAAAATGACAGCCCAATCTATAGCAACACCTTTGGCAACAACACAACGCAAATGGTGGTCTCTTCCCCTATGGTAAATGATGTCATCAATAACTACCAATTGCTGATGATCTCGTTTATATGGTTGTAGGTTTCCAGTATATCGTTTTGCTGTCCATTGTTGCTTAATCCCCTTTTTAAGGCGACATAGGTGAGGGTCAAGTTTTTGTAAGGTTATGACATCTTCCAGGACAATGCCCCTCCTTCTTTTGGGAGTTGTTCTCCTTCTCTCAAAGGAATCACTGGACAGATGTCCACCACAACTGATGTCAGTTCCAATTGTGGTGTAAGGTTATCATGGTAGATTCCCCTCCCCACTAGCCTCTGTGTCAGGTGCAAGGTCCTCCTCCATGCTATCATCAAGCAGTGTAAATTCTTCAAAGGGGCTATCAGTTTCCCTATTCACATTTAGAATTTCAGGGGAAGGCTTATCATTTGATTGACCAGGTAGGTGTATAGGGTTTAACCAATTGTAATGGATCCCAGCGAGGCACTGCAGATAACACCGATCATGGTAGTTGTCAGAACCATACTTTAAGGGAGCTCGATCTCCATGATATACCCAAATCTCTACCTTATTCATATCACTATAAACTTGGATCAACCGTGGGGTTGGGATCTGACCAACATGTTTCATCAGATTCAGCTGACGGGTGATAGCTTTATCAGAAGAGATCCCATACTTATTTCGCCTGTTAATTAGTTCTGCTACTGTTGCTTCTCTGATTTCCCTATGATGATCCATTGTGCCACTACTCCACAAGGATAGACAATAAAAGAGGGAATCTCCTCCCCCTGGGACTTCAGTCTTTATGAATCCTTTTGGAGTGGCATTTGATCGGTTGTCATATTGATCCAATGATTCTTGACAATTGTCAATTGGAGACCTGGATAGTGCATCTGCGATACAATTCTGTTTCCCAGGTATGTACACTAGCTCATATTCAATGCTACTCAGCTCTTCCAGTGTGCGAGCAACTCTGTTATTTACTAATGGCATATTGTAAAGGAAGGTTAAAGGTTGATGATCAGTAAAAATTTTAACTTTAATTCCATAAAGGAAGGGTTTTAGGGTCCTCACAGCCCATCGAATAGCAGCTAATTCTCGTTCAGTGGTTGAGTACTTTTGTTCAGCCCTATTGAATGTGGTTGAAACAAAGGCTATGGGCCTATTTTTCCTTCCTGCTCTTGGGACAAGCAAGCCCCAGCTCCAATGTTAGAAGCATCTACATGGAGCTGTAGGGGTTTAGCTTCCTTTGACCTATCAGGGTATGTCAACAAGATCGGACTAACTAAGGCCTCCTTTAGTTTATCAAACGCAGTCTGGCAACTCGCTGTCCAAGTCAGCGTCTTGCGGCCTGTAAGTTCACTAAGAGGCTTTGCTATCTCTGAGCAATTTTGGATGTGTCGGCGATAGAAATTAACCATCCCTAAGAATTGGCGGAGTCTTCTGATGGTGTTTGGGATTGGAAACTTGGCAATACCTTCTAGGTTCTTTACCAGTGGGACCATCCCCTTGGATGACACCTGATGTCCCAGGAATGTCACTTCCTCTCGGCAAAGCTCAGTCTTTGAGGGTTTGATTTAAAACCATTAGATTCCAAGGCATGTAAGACCTTTCCCAGAATTTCAAGATGTTCAGGGAAGGTGCGGCTTACTACCATTATATCATCAAGGTAGACCATGCATTGAGTCCATGGGATCCCAGATAATGCCATCATCATGGCTCGTGAAAGGTAGCTGGACCATTTTTCACCCCAAACGGCATTCTGAGAAATTCCCAATGGGAAAGAGGGGTGGAGAATGCAGTTTTCTCAACACTGGATTCCTCCATCTCAACCTGATAATACCCTTTGACTAAATCAATGGTAGAAAAGTATTGCATTCCATGCAAATTGAAGAGAGTGTCAATCAAATTAGGTAATGGAAAGCAATCTCGTTTTGTTATTTTGTTGAGCTCTCGATAATCAATGCATAACCGTATTGACCCATCACTTTTCTTAATTGGCACGACAGGTGCAGAGTATGGGGAGAAACTTCGTCTGATGATACCATCTTCCTCCAGCTGTTGGCAGTGCTCTTCAATGTCCTGCAGTACAGGTCCTTGGACTCGCCTTACTGGGATATGGACTGGAAGCCTGTGTTCTGTTTCAATCTGATGCTTGATAATGGTTGTGTGGCCAACATCCCCATCACCATGACTAATAGCTCCTTGGTGGCACAGCAACAACTGGACTAACTGGTCCTTTTGTTCTGCTGAGAGAGATGTATTTGTCAACTCAAAAGCATCAACCATCATTTGTGAAGTCCAGTCCTCCTGATTTTTAGAAGTTTTTGAACTGTCAGTGAAGTCCACCAGATGTACCAGTGAGTCCTTACCCTGCAATTTCATAGCCTTCCCAATTAAGTTTCCTCTGGAGATCTTCTGTGAGAAGTCTCCAAGGTTGAATACCGCAACCAAAAAGTTGTCTTCTGTGACATTCATTAATCCAGGTTGTATAATCAAATCTTTTACCGAGGAGTTACTTTCCAAATAAGTTAACTCATGATCAGGGTTGTATCCTTGGAGGCGGAAACATGCCTCTATCATTTGACAGGTGCGGGGTGCAACTTCAACATCTTCCACACTTTCACATTCAAGGCTGGTTGGAAGTGGCTGTTGAGCATCTTGGGCAACTGTGATAAGTTGGTTCCCTTCCGAGTGAGGAGTTCTCGTTTAGCCAAGTCGGAAGCAAACTATCAGTCTGTAACATGTTTACCCCACAGATCAGATCAAAGTCTGAGACATGGTCTCTCACAACCACAAACTCAATTGGTTGTGTTTCAAAATTGGGAAACATGAGTGTGACTGTACAACCACCCAGAACTGGTACAATGTGTTTACCTATACCCCTAATCCCCTTGAGAGGTACTTCCTTTAGTGGGAATTTATCAGAGGGAAGTTGATGGTAACATGAAGCTGACATCAAACTGACTGCAGCACCTGTATCCACAAGAGCTGACAATGGGCCTGTGTGGGGAGAGCTTTTTATTCTTGGCCGGATGACTAAGGCATTGCTTGATTGCTGCTCTTGTCTCAGGTCCAGAACTTCAGCCAATTCATCTTCAGTGTTCACTGGCTGCTCTTCATCCCTCTCTAGGGTTCCAACTTGTTCAACATCTTCCACTGTCTCATCTTCAGTCTCACTCTGGGGGGCCTCAAGGTAGTTGTGTGCAATCTGACTTGCTAATGGATATTGCCCTGATGGTGTTGCTTCCTGGGAAGCAATGATGCCTCCAAAAGACCGTTCATTGCTAGCATGCTGGGGTAGCTCTGGCATGCGGCCTTCCATGACAGAGCTATCTAGTTTCCCAATTCTGGTGCTAGTTCTTGTGGTGGTGGGACCAACCCTTGGTCACTCATGCAATCTTGACCCAAATGTGGTCCTCCACAACTTGGGCATTGTGGCCTCTCCATTAAATAGTTCTTCTGAGTAGGACACTGTGCAGGGCTATGTCCATGTTGCTTACAACGTATGCAAATGTTCCTGGCAGTATAGCAATCTTGATGGAGATGACCCCGCTTTCCACACCAATGACATAAAGGACGCGAGGGACATTGACCCTTTGTATGCCCTGACTGCTGACAATGGTACATGTCCTGTGGCCTCTTGGTGCTGCTGCAACTTGCTGAAAGTTATTGGCTGGTGGGTGAGACTGACCCCTAGGGAAGTTTGCTGCAGTTCTCACTTTTCTTCCATTGGGCCCCCTTAGCCTTCCTTGACTGTTTGTTGCAGTAGACTGAGGGGCACCATGGCAACCATGGGAGTTCTTGCTTTAATACAACTGGTGGTGAACTCAGATGTGGTGTGTGTGTTGACTGGTGTGGGATTTGTTCAATATAGTTAGGTGGCCAATTCCATGAAGAAGGTGGATAAGCACACTGATTCAATGGGGGTGCTGCTTGAGCTGTAGGAAGGGCTGGTGCTAGATGTGCCACATTGGCCATTTCAGATTGGGGCTTCACAGAGGATTGGGATGTCTGCCACTGACCCACTGGTGGGGATGTTTCTTGGGTGCCTCTAGTGGTGGTTCCAGCTTGACCTGCCAAGGGGGACTCTGTGGAATTTAAGTCTGCTAGTGCCACAAGCTTCTCCCACGAGATCTTCATTCCTAGTAAGGTCCTTTGAGTATGGATGATCCTGGTCAGCTCCTGCCTCAGCTCCAAGGGCAACCCAGATATAAACCTATCTTTAACTATACGGAGTTGAGTGACATCCATACCAGGGAAGCACTGACAGGATAGGTTTATTACTCTAAGGGCATAAGCAGAGACAGTCTCATGTGAGTGCTTGGTAGCCTCCATAAAGTCCTGACTCTGACTTTCTTCTTTCTTTCTTTGCTCTTTCTCATACCAGGATATTAAATGGGCCTTCAGTGTCCCATAATCACTAGTAGACTGCCGCATTACCCTATAAATTTCTAAGGCAGAGCCATCGAGGTAATTAGTTAAAAGGGATCCCATCCTTCCAAGGGAACCTGGATATTCTTGCTCGAAATATTTCTCAAAGGTTCTCACAAACTCATGAAAATCATGTCCTTCACTCAGGCAATATTTTTCTGGTGGAAGAACCTTAGGTGTATGGCTATTAGCCAGTATTTGAGACATCATGGTCATGGTCTGAGCATTCTGCATAACCATTTGTTGAAGAATTGCCCATGATGGTTGGTCAATGCCCCCATCCTTTGGAGTTCCTGCCATAGGTGGTGACTGACATGCTAGGCCTGTTCAAAAATCAACTTTTTCTTATTTTCATAGGTTTCTGTACATTTTCCCATGCTTTTTGACCTGAAAAAGCCGAAAATCACAACTATTTTGACCTAGGATGTTAGGAAGCATTGCCGCATGGAGCTTTAAATTTTCTGCCTTGAAATCGGCCAAAGCGCCAATTCCGGGGTCCCTTGAATTATGTTTTGCACTTTAACTTTTGATCTAAACAAGATAGAGCAACAAATTAGGTATCAAATGAAAGAGCATAAAATTAATAAATAATAATAATAATAATAATAATAATAATAATAATAATAATAAATAATAATTAATAATAATAATAATAATAATAATAATTATCTATCATTTTTCAGGAAACAACAGAAACTCAATCAGAATCTAGAAAACCATCTACAAGTTACAACTTCACAATGGCATTAAGCAAGGAGCTGAGGGAGCTCCGTGGGCGCACAGTTGATATCTCAGAACCTCCACGTACTGTCCACAGGCAGGTGTCAACTGGGCCATCTACCAGATCTCTCACTGAAACTTTCCTGGTTGGATACCCTTCAGCTTTTATCAGTGGTTCCCAGCTTCCCACCAACAGACAGGCGTTCCAGTATTTCCTTAATCTTCAGAATTTACCGGAAAATGCAGGGAGGCCCATAGTTCAAGACCTTGCATATGAAACAGTTGAGTCTATCATCCCATTCTGGCAGATGGCTAGGATCAAGACAATGACCAAGTACAACGCAATGAAGCTCTTCATGAAACTACATGAGAAACATCGTGCTCTGGTGAAAAGCAAAGGAAGAGCAAGTAACCCTGGAGGAAAAAGAGGAGCATTTGTACTGGAATTAGACAGCCTGTTCGATATAGGAGCTCCAGATGCAATCCAGGAAATACAGAACAACAGACTGTTATCCAGAGAGAAGAAAGATGAGGATATCAGGTTCTACGAAGACCAAAAACTGAGAGGAAAGGTCATATGTCTGGTCATGACAAGATTTTTGAGACAAGATCCCTGCAGCAAGCAGCGAGGAATGAAAGACTGCAGCATAGACAAGAACAAGGTAAAACTAATTACTTTGAACGTTACAAAAAGTTTTAAGTTTTACTCCATTGCGATATTTAGCATGTACTTAACAATTACTGTCTTCACATGTTGTACTATTTTACAGCTGCAGCAGAACAAGAGGCAGTTGTTCATGTGGATGACATTACCTGGAGTGACTCAACTGACAACGACGCTAACACAGAGGACATGGATTACCATCAGCCTCGTCCTGGATGTTCTCACCATCAAGACACTGTGACTAGTGTGACTTTGACGTTTCCAAGGAAGGTCATGGAATGTGATGTCATCTGCAATACAGCTGATCGTCTTGGTTTATCAGACAATCAAGTTACTGCCATGGTTTCTGCCACCTTGAAAGCTGGAGGGGCTGTCTGGATAACTTCGTCATCTCAACCTCAACAACACGTCGCAACAGAATGCTGTCCAGGTATAATATCAGCCAGAGTCACATGTCCAAGTTTTGTGAAAACCCCCCACAGTACGCTGCCTTACACTGGGATGGAAAGTTGCTCAAAGATGTCTTGGGCAGTGAACCTGGAAGTACCTCAGAGACTTTAGCTGTGCTAGTGTCTGGTCCACCTTCATACACTGAAGGAAAGTTATTGGGAGTACCTGTCATCGACAATTCTTCTGGCACAGCTCAGGCTGAGGCTTCAATGGATTTACTGGAGACATGGGAACTTACGGATAATGTTACTGCCCTTGTTTTTGACACTACATCCAGTAACAGTGGAGTTCACAGAGGAGCTGCCAAACTGCTAGAGAAAATGCTGAACAAAAAGGTGTTTTATCTGGCCTGTCGACATCACATCCTGGAAATCCTAGTAGGAGCAGTTTGGGAGAAGCTGTTTGGGAAGGTGAAGGGGCCAGATAATCCCTGGTTTGAGCATCTGAAGGATGTTTGGACGGACTTGTCCAAGGAAAACCCAAAGATGCTGGCTATCAACAGCAAATGGCTGAAGGAAAAGAAGAACAGTGAAGAAATACTCCAAGACATTCTAACAGCAGAAAGGCTTCCAAGAGCCGACTACAGGGAAATGGCTGAACTGACAGTCATTGTTCTTGGAGGAACGCCTCCTCGAGGTATTCACTGGAGTCGACCAGGCGCCATTCATCAGGCCAGATGGATGGCCAGAAACCTGTACTCCATGAAAATGCTGATGTTTGCAGATCAACTTGAGTACGACGAAGACACTGTATCAAAGCTGGAAAGACTCAACACCTTCCTTGCGCTGTTCTACACTCCTGTATGGATGATGTCAATGTCTGCTGCAGATGCTCCCGTGAATGATCTAAGTCTAATCCAGGACATGTTGAAGTACAAGAAAACTGACCCAGAGCTTGCTGATGCAGTACTTAATAAGATGGAAAACCACAAATGGTACCTGACGCAGGAAGTCGTGCCATTTGCCCTGTTCAGCAGTAGATTGAGTGACACATTGAAGCACGACATTGCTGCCCAGTTACATGCCACTGAGAAGCCAGACAGCTTCAGAACAGGAAAGCCTCTATTCCAGAGAGTCACAGCTAAGACCACCCTGGTTGATCTCATTGGCCCAGAATCACATTTCCTGCTGGACACACTGAACATTGGATCCGAGTGGCTTCTGGAACCTGTCACGTCTTGGCCACAGAATGAGGACTACAGAAAAGCGTTGGACTATGTTAAGAATCTGAAAGCGGTGAATGACATTGCTGAACGTGGTGTCAAGATGATGAGCGACTTTGCAAATGTCATAACAACAGATGCCAAGCAAAGGGACTATCTCCTTCAAGCTGTGGAGTTCAACAGACGCCGCTTTGACAGCTTCAAGAAACAAACTCTCAACAACTGACTGTGTAAATGTCATTATGAAATAATCATCATGTAATGCTTTCACTTCTTGATCGATTAGACTTGTGACAAAATGTTAATCTCAAATTTGTGTCATGAATAAGGCGCCTTGTCTGCCTTGAGTGTGAGAAAACGAATTTTGTGATATTTCTGAAATCTTTGTATGTACCAATGTGCCATTTCTTGTTCCAAGACTATCATAATTGTATAAGTTAGAAAGATGATTAAAAACACTTTAATTTGGTGCCTATTTTGTTGCTCTATCTTGTTTAGATAAAAAGTTATAGTGCAAAACATGATTCAAGGGACCCCGGAACTGGTGCTTTTGGCCGATTTCAAGGCAGAAAACTTAAAGCTCCATGCGGCAATGCTTCCCAACAACCTAGGTCAAAATGGTTGTGATTTTCGGCCTTTTCAGGTCAAAAAGCATGGGAAAAAGTACAGAAACCTATGAAAATAAGAAAAAGTTGATTTTTGAACAGGGCTACTGACATGCTGGTCTATCAGGGGTTGTTCCTATTGGCTGTAAAGTAGCAGCTATTTCCCTACTGCCACCCCTGTCATGGTTATTTAGGAAATTAGTGCCAGCTGTCAGGATGGGACTAGATATTGTGCTTACAGTGACTGTTGATGAAGCCACAGCAGTGGTGATAGTGGTGGTAAGTTGACTGGCAAGAACTGTTGTGTCACCCATTCTCTATTGTTTGCTCTTCTTGTGAATAATTCTGTCTCTCAATTGTTTTTGTGCAGTGTGGTGAGTGCTGGGAATACCGGCAAGAGAATAGGGGCTTCTAGTCAATACTAATGCTCTCTATTGATGCTTCCCTTGAATCTTCCCGGGTCTGGGCACCAGTGAAATGGAGGCGCGATGCCGGTAAGTGTGTCTTGTAAGAATGCGTTTGCGTTACTCACCGTTTGCGGATACTCTGTTAGTGGGGTCACGGCAGCTGCTGCTGGTTGTTGAGATGGGAGATTGAGCTGCCAATGAGGACCACCCAGAGGGCCTTCAATTGAGTAAAAATAAATCCTTTGACTTCAGCACCACCCGCACTGCTAAGAATGAGAGAAATGAGGTGAGCAAGTTCCCAATTTTAGTGTGGTTGAGATTATGTCAGATAGGCGCTCCTACCAATTTGAAACTGGGTTCTCACCTTTAAGATCTCTGGGGCATAGCCAGTCTGCCTCTTTTAAAGACTTACTCCTCGGCTTATGGTGGGAGGATTTAAGAAAAGTAAAATGTCCTTTGCCTAATTTAATCAACGAAACAAAAAAAATAACACTTACAAGGTTAACTGCATCAGCAGGCAAGTTTTTACAGGTAACTAAAGAAAATATGAAAAAATTTTATTGATCGTACACCAATGTGTATTCAGACCCAACTAAGTAGTTGGGCAAAAAAAATATTACTACAAACCAAAACAAACAAACAACATTAGTCCCATACCACGCACAAAAATGTCAACATAAAATAAAACCATTAAATTATTGGCCATCACCAGCCCATTACCACACAAAGGAGACAAGACTTGCAGAGAAAAAAAAAAGGAACTTACATAACTAATACAAAAAAAACAAAGAATATTAGTCACTAGGGCAAGGTCAATGAGTGTTTACCCAAATTGTATAAACCTAATAAGTCCCAGATGTGTCATTTTAAACCACTTCATATCACAATCATTAAAGGTATTCTTGGCTCAATCAGTGCAAACAAAAGCAATTTTATAACAAAAAAATATGTGAATACTGGCTTCAGCATTTGTGCAGGTATTGGGGAAGGAAAAGCTTTGTCCAAATTCACTTCAATAAGCAAATGTCCCAGCCAAAAACAAATCCCTGATAAAGAAAAACAACAAACATTTAGAGATTATCCCCCCAGCACTGTCATCAGGAATCCATGAGTGCATTGATGCCAGAAAAGGGGGCAAAATTAACAATGATAATAATTAAGGTTCTAAAATTTTGGGATATGTATTTGCATTAATATGTTGCTCATAAGGTAGTTAAAGGTACAATTTAGTTCACAGCCTGAGAAAGCTCAAAATCCATTGTGATGCATAATGATAACTGAAGTTAGGTTTTTCAACAAGGTCTTTGTAAAGGAAATCAGGCATTCAAAAATGATTATGATATTTACATGATAATTTTAATTGATCCAAATATGTGAGACATGGTTCTTATAGCTAATAGTTAAGCAATACGAAACACCAATGGTAAAAACAAGACTACAGGATCACCTACCACACCGTTAAGGAGAAGTGAGATGCTTTCCCGTCTCTTGAAATGGGCATATGATTGCCTCAAAGTTCTGATTATTCTCTATACTAAGAAAATTTAAAATCTGTTATAATCAATTAAAAAGAGAAGAAAAACATTTTTAGTAACTCTGAAGGCCTGGCTTTCTAAGAAAACTCTGGCCCAATGGGGATTACTGAAACCTCCCAGGCCCTACTGAGGGGTTTGGGAGCTCTCAGGAATCCTTCCCAATAGTGGAGTTCTCACCAACTTGGGGTGTTAACCAAACCATCTCAATGTTATTTTTATTTATTTTGATTGGATTCAGAATCCCAGCTGAGCCTTGAACGGCCAAGCTCTGAGGGGCTACTTTAACTTATAGCCTAAGTTAAGCTAGACTAAAACAAACTTACGGACTTGGAGGTCCTATTAGGTCCTACCTCAGGGTTGCTGACTCGATGTGTGCCTACTTTAGGCCTCAGTTGCATAAAATTAAGGAAAAAACAAAAGGGGCACTATTTATCTTCTTCTGCACCATTGCACGATGCAACAATCTTGTATCTAAACAACCAAACTTAATTGCAAGAAAGCTCTCTATAAGACCACGCCCTGTAAATGCCGCAGTCAACAAACGCGTAGAAAGGACGCGCCAGTGCCCCCAAAAAATGATGCCACAAGAGTGCCCAAACAATGATGCCACAAGAGCCCAAAAATGCTAGCTCTAAATTAAGTGAATTTTTCACTAACCTTACAAATATGAGATGGATATATATATATATATATATATATATATATGTGTGTACACCTTAACTTAATATATACAAGCAATGCTGCATCAATCAGCTTAGTCATCATATCGCCTTGGGACAACAATGGCTCCTCCTCTTCTAGATTTTCTGACACTCCCCACCGAAGAGGCATTGTTGTCATTACCTTCTGCAATTTAGCCAAGCCTTCTCCCCATGAGGCTGTAACCCAAATGCTTCATCTTGACTATCCGTGTTTTTGCTGATTTCTAAAGCACAGAGTTTTTGTATAGGTTTCTTTAATTTTCCTCCTGAAGTCTTTACCAATGCAGACCTAACTAAATTGTCTTTGCCAACAAACAATTCTTCAATTATGCCAAGCTTCCAGCATTGCCTTGGTCTTTCATTCCCAATCATTACCACTTCCCCCACCTTGATACAATTTGCATTGGAGCCCTTTACATTGCCTGATGGGTAATAATTGAGTTCTGGCATGTATTCCATCTGCCACCTCTTCCATAACTGATCTTGTAGCCCTTCAAGGTACTTGAACCTTCTGGTTAACTCTTCTTGATTGCTCTGGATAGGCTGTAAGTCTTCTGGCAAACTGGGGCTTGCTGTTAATCGTTTACCACAAAGAAAATAATTTGGTGTCAATGGCTCTGCGTCCTGCATACTGTTATAAACAAAGGTGATGGGCCTGCTATTCATCATTGCTTCTACTTCACACAAAACAGTGCAGAATTCTTCTTTGCTCAAATGAGCATTAGCCAAAAGTTTCTTTAATGGACACTTTACACTTCTCACTAGCCTTTCCCAAAATCCTCCCCACCATGGTGCTCTCTCAACAATAAACTCCCACTGTACCCCATGGTGTGAAAAGTAGAATTGGAATCCTTCCTCTTTTAGGAAGGACCAAACTTCTTGGAGTTCCTTTGCAGCATTTTTGAAGGTTTTTGCATTATCAGATAAGATTTTATTTGGGAAACCCCTTCTGTTCACAAACCTTTTAAAGGCCAAAAGAAATACATCACTACTTAAGTTGCTTACCAACTCCAAATGGGTTGCTCTGGTGGTAGCACATGTGAAAAGGCATATATAACCTTTGTTATACTCCCCTTGCTCATACACATAGACTGGACCTGCAAAGTCTACTCCCACTACATCAAATGGGGCAGTATAGACACACCGTTCTCTTGGAAGTGGAGCCACCTTTTCATGATAAGGCTTTGCACTCCAACGCTTGCAAACCACACATTTATGCAAGACCTTTTTTACTACTTGTCTAATTTTGATAATCCAAAACTGTTGGCTGATCTCTATTAACAACTTATGATGTGTATCCAGGATCAAAAGTTCCACAAAATGCCCCCCAGAAGGTAGCAAAAGTGAATGTTTTTCTCCTCTGGAAGCCCAGAAAACTGTAATCTACCTCCTACTCTCAATAAATCCTGATCTAAAAACACATCCAAACCCTTGAGAGCAGAATGTGTTGGTAGAACCTGTAATGAACTGCTGGTGAGCAATTTTCTCTCTTCACCAAATTTTTCCTTCTGTACATATACCACCCAGTATTGCCTAGCTTGATGAATCTCCTTACTGTTCAGAATTCCTTCCCTCTTGTTTCTCCCTTAATGTTGTCTGTAAATCTATATGAAAATGAAAATGAAAATGAAAAGGTTTATTTTCAGACTATAGTCCACATGACAAATATTATTAATACAATGACAGTTCATATACTAAGGATAGAAATATATACAATTGATTAGAAATAATACTGCACTGTCGAAGTTAAGTGGAGCTACAGACAGACGTTTTCGTACCAAGAAGTCCATAGCTTAGAGGATAAATGGCAGAACTCATGGATAGCTTGGATGATCGGGTTGGTTGATTTTTTAATTCTTTGCATTAGACTGTGTTGAGCACGTCTTGTTACCTCCGGGAAGCTCGGGACATTGCGGGTAGCAAACATTTGCGAAGCTGAGCATCTCGGGGGTAATTTATGTAAGAATCTAAAAGACCTGTTGTACAGCAAATTTAGGGTTCTGCCAGAACCTTTTTTATAATTCACCCAGAGTTGCTGACCGTATATATTACTGCAGAAAGTACGAAAGAGTGTGTCTTTAGCTTCACTTGTACAGAAACGAAAGTTCCTTATGGTCATATTCGCTTTAGCACACAGGCTTCGAGATTGTTTTCTTATATCCGAGTCATCACTCAAGGAGCTGGTAATAGTTTGATCCAAATACTTAAACTCTTGTACTTCCTCAATTACTTCACCATTCATTTTAAACCTTATATCAGCTGGCTGATTACAGCTTTTAGGATGAAATTGCATAACCTTAGTTTTTGTAACATTAAAAAGAATATGTTTCTGCGAATACACTTCGCAGACATTTAGTAGCCGATCCAGACCTTTAACAGAGGGACTTATTAACACCATATCATCGGCATAAACTAAGTTATTTATCCTTGTGTTATCTATACAACATCCTACTGTTGCCTCATTAAGTGAAGCAATTAATCCGTCAATATACACATTAAACAGCATACGGGAGAGCAAGGAGCCTTGTCTCACCCCGCAAGAGGAGCCAAAGCACTCGGATAGTACATTGCCCCACCTAACAGTGAAAGATTGGTGGGAATACCAAAATTTCAATAAATTTAATATGTACATGGGAACCTTCCTGTCTTCTAGTTTTGCAAATAAAATATTGTGGTTCACCCTATCATATGCCTTACTTATATCAAGGAAACAGCTATAAATGGTTGAATTACTGTCAATGTATTTAGATATTGTTTCTTTAAGTACATAGATACACAGGTCAGTTGAGTGGGACCTTTTAAAGCCAAACTGATTAGATGTCCATAGGAAATCATTTAATCGGAGTAACAAGAGTTTTTCTAGTAGTTTCGAGAAGCAGGAAGCGACAGCAATAGGCCTGTAATTATTGCTGAACAGAATGTCTCCGTACTTATTTTTGACCAGGGGCAAGATATATACCCTCATGAACTCTGCAGGGATATAGCTATGAGCAAGCATGGCTGATAGGAGCAATGATATATGCAGACACACTACGTCATTTGCATATTTTAAGTGCTCATTCGATAAGTCATCTACCCCTGACGCAGAACCAGTCTTTAACTCTTTAATTAACCTCTTTACTTCAGAAAATGATATCAAAATATTTTCCCTTGTCCCTCCCACAATCGTTTCGCTGCAATCTATCTTAAGATTATCCCTACTCACACTATTAAGAATGTTAGAGTAGTGGTTTTTCCACAGCTTTGCAATTTCATCCTCCCCCGACACCCCATCGATTGTCGGAGGGAGGACATTTTTGACACCCGTTTGATTCTTAACAAATTTCCAAAATTTGTTATTATCGTTATTTATGCGAGCTTCACAGGCTTTTGATGCTCGAATAGACTCTTCTTCCTGTTTACATCGCCTTATGGCCGCCTTATACTGACCCCGACTTCTACACATATTTATGTATACTGGTCCTAATCTGGGTCTACCATGAAAGCACCACAAATCATAGGCGTCTTTCGATTCCCTCTTCAGGGGGGCAATAAAGTCATTCCATCCAGGAATAACCTTAGTATGCTGTCACTCTTAACAGCTAACAGACTGCTAATGTCCTCAAGCCTCAATATGGGGTCTTGCTGCATAACTTGACAACTGTTCACAGTGCATTTTCTCATCTCACTCACCCATTCTTCTTTAGCCTGGCATTTTCCTACAATAAGCTGATTAGAAAGCCAGTTTTCACTTCCAACTTTTAGCTACTCTGGCCCATTCCACCACAAACTTGACTATGCAAGATCTTTCACTGAAATTCCTCGTGTTGGTAAATTAGCTGGGTTTTGTGTGCCTGGACAATGCTTCCATTGCTTTGGATCTGTGTGCTTGAATTTCCTCCACCCTATTGGCAACAAATGGTTTCCATTTCCTTGCCTGGCTTCTTAACCAGTGCCAAACTATAGTGGAGTCTGTCCAATAATAGCTTAGAATTTCATGAAGGCCCAAAGAGTTTTGCATGTAACCGCAAGCCAACTAGCAATGACTGCACCCATCAATTCCAACCTTGGAATAGAAAGCCTTTTCAACGGTGCTACTCTGCTCTTTGCAGCAACCAACCTGCAACTTACTTTCTCTTCGGATGTACCTCTTACATAAATGCAAATTGCATAAGCTTCCTCACTTGCATCACAAAAGATGTGCAGCTCCAAATTATCGGACTATTGTTCAACTCTCCAAAGTACCATCTTGGGATTTTCAATGTCTCCAAGCTGTGCCAATTCTTTGAACCAATATTTCCACTTTACCACAATATGATCGGGTAACTCTTGATTCCAACCAAGTCCAATTTCCCAGAGGCTCTGAAACCAAATTTTTTACTTTATCGCAAATGGAGCCAGGAATCCAAGAGGATCAAAGACTTTCGAAGCCAAACTAAGAGCTGTACGTTTTGTCCACTTTGTCTCATTCTCAGCCAGCTCTACTAAAGGTTTCCCATTGAAGGTAAACAAATCTTCTCCTTGCTGCTGCCAAACAATGCCTAGCACCTTGGTGTCTATTGCCCACAACTCCTTAATACCAGAATCCTCAATACTTTCTGCTGCATCAGGTCCTACACGGCAATGACTCATAAACTGTTGTAACTGAGAATGATTGGTCTGCCATTTTCTAACCTCCATGTCAGTCTCCCTCATTATAGCTCTCGCCTCCATGAATATCTGTTTAGTCATTTCTGTATTATCCACTGAACACAGCAAATCATCAACATAAAAATTTTGCCTTATGTGTTCAACAGTATTAGTATAGACTTCAGAATATTTCTTAAAATGGTACTGCATAGTAGCTGCCAACAGAAATGGACTAGAGCTGAGGCCAAACAACACTGACTTCATTCTATATGCTTGAACCTTGGGTTCATTTTCCAATAAGTTTTTCGTATCCACCCACAGATACCTTACTGCATCTATGTCCTCTAGTTTTAACTTTATTCTCAAAAATGCTTGCTTCACATCTGCAGTCAATGCTACTCGACCAAACCTGAATCGCAGTAACAAGGAAAATAAATCTGCATTTAAATTTGGCCCAGCATCCAAACAGTCATTCAAGGACACACCACCTTTGTCCTTGGCTGAGCTATCAAAAACTACCCTCAATTTGGTGGTAGTTTTGTCTCGCCGTACCACTGCATGGTGTGGCAGATAATGTGCCTCCTGGCTCACCAGCTCACCTTGCATCCTTTCAGCATAGCCCTCCTTTACATAGCTTAGGATGGTCTCATCGTATTCATTTAACAACTCCTCATTTTTCCTTAGCCTGTGCAATGAAGTCTCCAACCTCCCATTGGCTAGCTGAAGGTTTGAGCGGGTTTGCAAGAATCCTTCCAAGGGAGGCCAACTTCGTAGCAACCATCTCTAAACCCAATACCTTTTTCAAATTGCTCTAAAACATCACTGTTCACTGTACTTGCCTGCTTCTCTTGTTTGTCCTTTATGCCAATGGATTCAAGTTCCCAAAAGGCTTTCAAATGCCTTTCCAAACCATGGCTGTTCTCCTCAATCTTAAAGAGCTTTAACCTCCATTTCATTGCAATAGCTACCATGTAGCATCCAGCCTAGCTTACTTTCAATAGCTACATGACTTTGAGATGTGCGGACAATGTTACCAGTGATGAAGTCCCAATAATAGTCAGTTCCAATCAAAAAACTAATATCTTCTGTTCCTTCAAACTTATTATTGCCCAAATTAATTCCTTTAACTTGCAGTTCTTGGACACATACCATATCTAAACAAGTAGTAACCGGAGTGGTGACAGGACAACCCAACCAGTGCCACCTTAACCAGTGCTAACTCAACCATTAGACCAACTCAACCAGTGGACCAACTCAACCAGTGCTAACTCAACCAGTACAATCAAACCAACACTGATTCAACCAGTAAAGCTGGCATAAGCATGAATTATACTCTATTTCATAATACCATTATGAGTATTCATCTTTGAATGTTAGCACTCTCCCTTCACTGGCTGAACCAGTCCCAGTCCTGCGACACATGGAGTCGGAGTGCTTTTGCGGACCTCATTTTTTGTTTTGTTTTATTATTTTTTGTTTTTAGGATTTTGTTTTTGTATTTTTGTACTTTATATTTTTTTGTATTTTGTATTTTATACTTTTTTTGTATTTTTTAAAGATTGTTTAGCTGCAACTCTAAGTAGTCTAACCAACAACTTGCATGTGAACAATTGCCCTCAGATAGCCCAATTTATCAGCCTCTCCATCATAAGACCTAACCTTAGCTGCAAGTCGATTTGCTAAGAGAACATAGGCATTTCTGGATCGCTCAAGATTTTGAACCTGAGCATCTTGAAATATCAGCCTATGAATTCCGATATTTTTTCTGATTCTATTCAAGAAAGACCACGTTGTGGGACGAGAACACATAAAAAGCGACTTAAGAGAATTATGAAATCCTTCACGACAATTAGTGGTCTTGGGTGCAGAAGCCTCTGCATCCTCATAATGATTCCACAGCAGTCGCTCAAACCTTGGATTTCGAACTCTTCCTCCAACTCGGGGTCCATGAATGGTAAGTTGACTCAAAGTATGCAATTAAGTCATTAACTTCTGGCTCATCTGGAAAAGTGATTCCCAACTCTTCGAATCTCTCTTCAACCTTATCAACAGGTACAAAAGCAAGTGCTGGAAGAGACTTCACCAGGATTGCAAACCCATGCTCAGTCTCAAATCTGACTTTTAGACCCAACTCATTGACCTTTCTGATCACAGACTGATTGAAGTGAAAAAAGCAACCAGAAACTTGAACCTGAGGAAACTCATTTTTGAATGAATTGAATGCAGCCAACTCAAAATCCAGCAAAATTTTTGTAGAGTTCAAACCTTGAATCAGGTTTTTCAAGATTTCAATCATACATGTGTATGTTTCAGTAGTTTTGTTTGGCAAAAGCAAGTAGATACAAGGAGGATACGAATTCCCAAACTTGGCATGAATGGTGTAAAGTTGAAAGAAAATTGTTCGAGTGGTGTCAAAAGTCCCATCCCCCATCCACACCTCACTTTGAAGACAATTAACCAACTCAAGTGTGCCAAGAACCAAGATTCTCAAAGGATCGATCATCAACTCCAGAATCATGCAAGACAATGTCTGCATAGTCATTTGGTATTTCAAAGTTTCGAGACTGAGGAGGAGGTTGAACACCTTCAATTTGTTGGCGCTTGCGTTTGATACGTCGCTCAATGGAAGACTTTTTTGGCATTCTAGCTAAAACATCATTGCTCAAGGGTTCCATATTGTCTCCAAGAATTGTCCTTGTGCTTGTACGGGTTGTTGCTGCATCCTCTTTAATTTTTGCAAGGACTGCATTTGCCTCTGCTTGAACTGAGTCTCCAGAGTGGGTGTGATCAGGGGGCTCTTTCACAACATTCATGCCAGTTGTGATCATGGATGATCTGCATTTGAATTGCTGGTACTTCCTGCACCTCCAATAATTTTGCCATTTTCCATCCAAGCCTCATTTGTCCTAAGAATATACTCATGCCCTTAGTAGACCAAGATTTCCCCACCTCTTTGTGACTTAGAAAATTGCAGTGCCATTTTGAAGGAAAAAACGAGAAAAAACTGAGAGGAAAGAAGTCAATATTCAGGAAAAATTCAAAAATTTTACTTTCGCTGAGCACAGGGTCCGCGTTCGGGTACTCTTTGTCGCCTACTGATGAAATAAAGAGAAGAAACGCTCCAGGGTCGATCCAGGGTTGCCAACCATGACAGAAAAAAATTCGCCAAGTTACTGGTTGTACTGGTTCTACTACTCCGCAACACAACAAAATGGCGACGAGAATTTTGCTATTTTGAATGCTTGCAATACTGAATTTTTGCTTATTTTTTTGCGATACTTAAGTGAACTGAACCCCCAAACCCAGAAATTCTTAAATTTTCCCTCTTAAGTTCTTTAAACTTCAAATTTCTGGAAAGTCTGGTCTTAATAAAGCTACACTGGCTACCACTATCAAATAACACTCTTACAGTAGCTTCTCCATCATTCCCAATTAATAATGCTGCAGCTGTTTGCAATAATCCCCCTTTACTTTTACTCCCTTTCATAGCAGTGGCACGTGCCACTGGTGTCTCTACTTCTGGGGTAGGCCTACTAGGAGTGTTTTCACACAATAATGGCTGATGCCGGCCATGGCATTTTTTGCACAAAATTTTAAATTTACAAAACCTTGCTCTGCGACCTTTCAAAAAACATTTAAAACATGCTGTGGACTTAGTTACCCTGTCCTTTTTCTCCTCAACAGGTAAAGCCTCAACCACCTCACATTTATATGACTTGTGGTTGCCTTCGCAAAATATGCATTCCTTGATTCCCTTTAATTTATTAGAGGATGCATGTAGAGCTGACACTGTACCTGGGCTATTCCTTTTTGTAGAAACTTTGGTGCTGTGCCTGCCTTTGTCCCCTTGTTTAACATTCCACTGTCAGAGCATTTTTTAACCTAGTGAGTGGGTGACATGAATGTCACCCAGTGAAGAAAATTTGTCGCCCAGTAAATGAAATTTTAGGGTACTGGGCAACAAAGAATTTTCAAAATTTGTAAAAATAGAATTGTCTTGGGAGCATTGTCTTGGAAGCCACATAAATACATATAATACATGCACATATGCCACAATTAGAACTGTTTATCCTAAATGTAAATATGAAATTTACATTGAATAGTTACATATAGATAATACTAGTGTTATTTCAGACCACGGGGATGGTGGCCTGATTAGGGAACATCCGGATCCATAGTATCCTTAATCCAGGGGTGTGCTGGGACCAGTTCGGTCCGGTTCGCCCGAACCGGTTGTTAAATTTTGATTGGATCACCGAACCGTTTGTTTGTTTTTAACAAATATTTAACAGTCAGTAGAAATTTATTTGTATGTAAATTTTTTTCATTTTTTCAGGATTTTATAGAAAAATATAGATAGTATCACAGGCAGTGGTCATTTCAATATTTATTTATTTTTTTATGAAAAATTAGTTTATTTTTAGATAATTATGTCATTGGTGAGTATAAAGAATATGTTAAATAATTTCTGCCAAAATGTTACAAAATGCTGTTTGGAAAAGTTAAAATGCGTTGACTTCCGGTGCTCCGCCCCGGACCCCGCTGGGGGAGCTACCGCTCACCCCAGACCCCCTAGCTTAATGACTCGCGCCATTGGCGCTCGCCGATTTACACCCCTACCTGTATCAGAACCGGTTAAGAAATTGCCAGCACACCCCTGCCTTAAACCTCCCCCACAACTTCCAGACCTGCCTTTGTCGCCCAGTGGGAAAAGCTTAAAAAATGCTCTGCCCACTGTGCAAACTCAATTCCCTCTCGTCTTGCTAAGTCTGTGCCTAAAAGGCTTAACATCTGCTGAAGGGGGGTGTATACATGTTCTGTCCCCTGCTTAATTCAAGCAAAATTGAGCTAGGCAATTTAGACTCCAGTATATTGACCAACATTACACCATACCTCTCCATTCCTACACCCAAGTTGCCAGGGACCTAGTTCTAACTTCAAATTCATCATATAACTGCCGTAACTCCTTATTTGGGATTATTAACAGGAGGTATAGCTAAAAGTTTGCGGAGGTGGCTTTTAATTAAGATTCTGGCTTACCAAACCGTTTCTTTAATATATCCCAAGCCACATTATAATTGGCCTCTGTTAATGCTAATCCTGCTATTGTCTTTGCTGCCTCCCCTTCCAAGAAGGACTGCAAATAATTAAACTTCTCCACCGCACTTAACACTTGACTAGAATGAACTGCTGACTGAAGACTGTCTGCCCATCCTTGCCATTCCTGAATACTCCCAGAAAATGTTTTGAGTACAAACCTCGAACTGCAGAGCTGTTAACCTTAACTTCACAAACACTGTTTGTTGAGGGCTGTGTTTCATTATTAGACCTGGTCTCTAACTGTAGTGAGCTGTTACTCTTTTGCTCTGTGGTACGCTTTAATTATGTCATCAATAATCCCTTCAAAGTAAATTATTTCATTTTCCATTTCATCCTCTTCTATAAGAGCCTCAATTTTAACATTTACTTCGCTTAGCGCAACCTTTTTAGTTTCTAACATAGAAAACTGCGCAATCACTAAGCTTAAATCCTCTTGCTCTATGGTAGAATCTATAGTGGCAATGATCTTTGTAATTAGACCTTTGTAAGCCCTTCTCTTTTTTCTAAACTTGTTCAAATCAGCTCCACTCATCTTCAATGCAAACAAACAACTGGGCTCAATGCCAAATAAGTTGAATTGGCCAAAATACTTAATCAAACTGACCAAACTCAAAATTTGCCTTTTTTCAAATAAACTGAATTGCCTGGTTGGGGTACTGACCAACCACCAGTATGGAATACCAAATTTTCCACCCAAGTACCTGGCGCAGTGGCGCACTGAAGTCTGCAACCTTCGCCTACGAACAATAAAACCAAAATGTAGACCCAAAACAACGACAGACTAGCGACTAAGTTTCGCAATTGGGCGACCAAACTTTCTACCCTGGGACCTTAACTCAATTATGATCAACCCGTCCAGACCTAACTTACGCTACAATTTGCACAATCAGAACTTTGCCGAAAAATAGTCACTGACTCAGTCTTGGGCTAGAATCTGACTGGAAGGACCAGACAGTTAGGACCATGTTATTTTTATTTATTTTGATTGGGTTCAGAATCCCAGCTGAGCCTTGAACGGCCAAGCTCTGAGGGCAGGGCCGTTTCCTGGCATAAGCAGACTAAGCGGCCAGGGCCCCGCTGCTACTAGGGGCCCCTAGACAGGCTCCCAGGTCATAGCTCAGTGGGCAAGAATAGGAATATAGCTGAAGTTATTATTAATATTATTGTTATTATTATTATTATCATCATCATTATTATCATGATTATTATTATTTAGCAGATTAGTTGTGGTTAACTAGATGTGACTTCGTGCATCTTGGAAAATGAAACGACATTATCCATCAGGAGCTGAAAAACGGAAAAAGAAGAAAATAGAGGAGGAGGAGCTTTCCAGTAGCACAAGTGAGATGTGCCGCTTGTATGTTCTTATGATTACAGTTCAGGCAACTAGGTTAGGTAGACCATCAAGCTAGGCAAGTGCTCAGGAATCGTGTAGAGTAAGCTAGCCTCTGTAATATTTATGATATTTCGAAATGTGAAATTTAATGGATCACATCACCTCAAATTCTGTTCACACAGATCAATTATCAAACAAGATAAGAAAGAGTATTTTAGCAAAAATTAACAGAATATGTAATGTTATGTTCTTCTCAGGAGCACTACTGAAATATTTGGAAAAGCCATCCTCAGCAAAGCCTGATGAGCATCATGAGCCAACAGCAGGACCATCCTCTATGCAACCTCAAACACCAGTAGAAGTAGAGCCTGATGAACCAACAAGTGACCCCTCTTCTGTTCAGCTTCAAACACCACACACAGGCATTTCTACTGAGCAACAAGAACCAAGATCTGCTCCACCACTTGATCCGTATGACTGGCCAGTTGTCCTGTCAGATGCCTTGAAGACAGATCTGGTGTCTCGAGGACCATTTCTATCAGTCTAGATTTCACATTCCCTAAAAGAGAGGACGGTAGAAGCGTTCATCACCATTACATGTACAGAACATTAATTAATGGGAGAAAAATAAAGCGAAGCTGGCTGATGTACTCTAGAAGGAATGATGCTCTTTATTGCTTCTGCTGCAAGGTGTTTTCAAGGAAGTCGTACAAACTAATTACGGATGGACTTTCAGACTGGATAAACGTTGGTTCGTTTCTGAAAGGCCATGAAAATAGTTCAGAACATGCAGATAACATGGCAACATGGAAGGATCTGGAACTGCGGCTAAAAACTGGGAGGACCATTAACCAAACTGAAATAGCATTAATGAAGGTAGAGCGAAGACGCTGGCGAGATGTTCTCACACGTCTTGTAAGTATAATCCAATCACTGGCAGAGAGAAACCTTGCTTTCAGGGGGTTTTCCCCTACATTGTACAATCGAGACAATGGCAACTTCTTGAAGGAGGTTGAGCTGCTTGCCAAATTTGATCCAGTGATGAAACAACACATCAGCAGAGTCGAAAGTGGCCAATATAGTCATTCAAGTTACCTAGGAAACATTACTCAAAATGAGCTCATTGGGTCCATTAGTGGGAAGATCTTGGATGCCATCGTTGCAGAAATAAAACAAGCTAAATATTACTCACTCATTTTAGACTGCACTCCAGACATAAGCCACCAAGAACAGATGTCGATTATTATCAGAACTGTTAAAATGCGTGAAGTACCAGAAATAAAAGAATACTTCTTGGGCTTTCTTGAGGCTTCAGAAAGTACAGGCCTGGGTTTATCATTTCTGATTCTGAAGAGACTAGATGAACTGAATATTCACTTTGATGACTGCAGAGGACAGTCATATGACAACGGAGCAAACATGAAAGGCAAGAACAAAGGTGTTCAGGCAAGGTTATTAGAGAAGAACTGTCGTGCACTCTACAGTATGTTCCATGTGGGGCTCACACTCTGAATCTTGTAGTGGCTGATGCAGCTAAAGCTTCCACAGATGCCATCAGCTTCTTTGGCAACGTACAAAAATTGTACAACCTTTTTGCAGCAGCTAGACAGAGATGGACAATCCTAAAGAAGCACGTGAACATAACACTCAAGTCTTGGAGTGAAACCAGGTGGGAGAGCCGGCTTAAGAGCAATGATGCTGTGCGATACCAGAGCCACAACATCAGAGAGGCCCTGTTGGAAGTCAGAAACAATGCCACAGATGCCATAGCCAGGACTGAAGCACAAGCACTTGCAGAGGAGGTAGGGTCTTATCGCTTTCAGATTTGCACAGTAGTATGGTATGACATTCTTCATACAGTTAACAATGTGAGCAAACTTCTGCAGTTTCCTACAATGCAGTTTGATGTGGCAGTCAACCTCCTCACAAAAACAAAAGACTCGCTCACTAGCTACAGAAACAGGTTTTGTTGCAGCACAAGTCGTAGCTAGGGACATATGTGAGGAAATGAATGTGGAGGCTGTGCTGAAGGAGAAGAGGCTCAGATCCACAAAAAAGCACTTTGCTTACGAAGCTCCTGACGAACCATTTACAGAAGCCTTAAAGAGGCTGGAAGTCAAATTTTTCAATGTGGTGGTGGATTGTGCCATCGGGTCAATAAATGAGAGATTCAAAACATTAGATGATGTGAGGGACATATTTGAGGTTCTCCTAAACTTCACCACAATGAACAAGGAAGACTTGTCCTGCAAGTGTGAAAAGCTCTCTAAGATACTGAGCTCTGGAGCTGACTCTGACATTGATGGAAGAGAACTGGCCCTCGAAATTAAGAACTTGCCGACTTTACCTTCACACAACATGACTGCATTGGAGCTTCTCTCCTTCATTCATCAGAAGCAACTGGGGGAACTATACCCCAATCTCTGGGTTGCACTAAGAATTGCCTGCACTCTACCTGTGACAGTAGCATCAGCCGAGAGGAGCTTCTCTAAGATGAAACTAATCAAGAACTACCTCAGATCATCAATGGGGCAGGATCGCCTCAGTGGCCTTGGCATCATTAGCATCAACCAGGACGTTGGCAGGGAGATTTCATATGATGATGTTATTGATGATTTCGCACAGAAAAAATCTAGGAGGCAAAAATTTTGAAGATACAAACTGTTCTGTATAACTGTTAGCTATTACACGATTGTATCGTAGAGTTAGTAATTGTTTGGTAGTTGATAATTGCATTATTTTTTTATACATAGTTCTGTGTCATTTATTCTAAATAATGTACAGTATAAGCTAATTTTCAGGAATTTCATGAAGAGTATTTTTTCTGTTTGTCTTCTAAAAGTACATATTTGTTGTTTTGGACATAAATGTTTCATTAAAATTGTTTCATAATTGTTTTTTATTAACACAGCCATTTTTTGTATGTGTGTGCTGAGGTGATGTAGTAAGGCGTGAGTTGGTGGATGGAGGGGTGGGGCCTCAAATGGGTATGCTGCTTAGGGCCCCCTAATGGCTAGAAACGGCCCTGTCTGAGGGACTACTTTAACTTATAGCCTAAGTTAAATAGACTAAAACAAACTTTCGGACTTGGAGATCCTATTAGGTCCTACCTCAGGGTTGCTGACTTGATGTGGGCCTACTTTAGGACTCAGTTGCATAAAATTCAGGAAAAAAAAAAAGGGGCACTGTTTATCGTCTTCTTTCTGAACTTTGCAACAACAACACAACCTGCACCATTGCACGATGCAACAATCTTGTATCTAAACAACCAAACTTAATTGCAAGAGAGCTCTCTATAAGACCATGCCCTGTAAATGCCGCATTCAAGAAACGAGTAGAAAGGACGCGCCAGTGCCCAAAAAAATGATGCCACAAGAGTGTCCAAACTATGATGCCACAAGAGCCCAAAAATGCTAGCTCTAAATTAAGTGAATTTTTCACTACTTTACAATTATGAGATGGATATATATACACCTTAACTTAATATATACAAGCAATGCTGCATCAGTCAGCTTAGTCATCATATCGCCTTGGGACAACAATGGCTCTTCCTCTTCTAGATTTTCTAACATATAAAGAAGAATTTCGGCCGTCCGAGAGGTCTTTTCAAGCTAAAAGTTTAGCGATTAACTGCGTGTATGTATGTGCTTTATTTTGTGATCTTGCGAGTACGAACGATCGAAAATTGGTGCAATTCATACTCATTTAAAGTGGTGGTGTATAGTCAATATCGACCTGGAGGGGAGTGCTGAATTTTTGTCTGAACGAAGTCGTTTCTCCACCATAGTTTTAACGTGTTAACGTGCAAGATACTGTTTAATTCTGTATTTTATGAACGATTGATGCAGTATTTCTCGCGATTTGTTTCGCAATATTTGTTTTGTATAATTGTATTATTTGACATGAATTTGTAATTTCATTTTAAGTGTGAAATTTTGAGTTAGCGAGTTTATTTTAATGTTTTAGTATTTTAGTATTTTAGTGTTGGTTGGTTAATAACAAGATTAGTACATTCTGTTGGCAAATTAGCGTTGGTAAATTAGTGTTGGTAAAATTAGTGAATTAGATGATGGTGCTTACTGTTTGGTAAATTAGAACGTAGTATTGTTTAGTAGATTAGGATGTAGTTTTAATGAGTGAAAAACCGAATTTGAGTGTTTAATCTTGTTCATTTCAATGTTTCCTTAACCGAGTGTTTGATTTCGTTCGTGCTTAAAAAATAATTTTTCTTCTCCGTAGGGAATGGATATTAGGCAATTTTTTTTACCAGTAAAGGTGCATCACAGCAAAGTCAGCGAGAGAAAACGGAATGCAGAGCAGCTCAATCAGGGTGATCTGTGAGGCTGCAGAGGAAAGCTCCAGAAAGGAGAAAGAGACAGAGGCATCAAGTATCAGGCCAATGGATTTCAGTGCAGCTTGTGAGGTTTCTGATTTAGGAGATATCGAGAATGGCCCAGTGCAGCTGAGGTTAGCGCAGTATGCTTATGAACGATTCAGGTAAAGAAACGCTCCTCTCAATACCACTGGTTTGAGAAGCACAGATGGTTGGAATACTCTGTTCAACAAAATGTTGCATTTTGTTTTGCATGCAAAAATTTCGGGTCAAAACACACCAGATGTAACATCGATGCATTAATTAATAATGGCTTAAAAACTGGAAAAGAAATATCACCCTATTCAAGGACGGATCGAGGTACGGGGGGGGGGGGGATGGGCGTCTGGAGGGGGGGCAAGAGGGGGGCAGTTGCCCTCCCGTGGAAATTTGTGTTTGCCCACGCAACGACTTCTATAATTCTACTGCAGCTCAGTCAGTGTTTCCACATTCAAGGAAATGTCGTTTACTTTACCTTTACTTTACCGAAGTGCCGTGTCGTTGAACTTAGAAGTGTTAAATAAACTATACTGAAAGATATAGTAATGGAATTATTTGCAAAGATCATTATATTGAGTGTTTTATTTCTTTTTTCTCTCGAAAACCTTTTGGTCAATTTCACTGAAACTTACACGATTATAGTTAATCATAGTATCATATAACATAAAAAATGGACTTGACTGGTAGAAAAAAAAATGCACTGCGACCACTACGAGTAAAAACCGTCATCTCCCCTTATGCCTGCTTTCGGTGCTAAATTTATATACTTAGTATTACTAAGTACATAAATTTAGCACCGAAAGCAGGCTATGATAAGGGGAGATGACGGTTTTTACTCGTAGTGGTCGCAGTGCATTTTTTTTTCTACCTAATAAAGAACTAATAAGAACTAAGAACTAATAAGTTAGTTTTGCCCCCCCTTGCGAAAAATCCTGCGGACGCCCCCCCGGGGGGGGGGGGGGTTCGGCGACGTTCGGACCCCTTCAATTTCTTGCAAAGGCCCTATTTGAATGATGTGTATGCCTCTGAACAAATTTTGTTTTTGTAAATAGATCATGGTTATTTTGCATTATTCAAATTCTATTTTGAGTCTTTATCCGTATACATTGTACTTCCAAATTTGTAGTTGCAGTGGTTTTCATATGTGCCCTTAGTACTGGTGCAGCCATATCACTACTTTTATCTTCATCTTATTCTGATAGCAGGCCCGTAGCCAGGGAGTTCGAACGACCTCCTCCCCGTTCGACCCCCGCCTTGACAGGAAAGGTCTACTTTTGTAACCATAGTTATAACTTATGATGTGATATTATAATATATAACATCATTTAGTAAATAAACATTTGCATTTTTTGGTATTTTCTTTTGAAACTTCACGAACATCTCTAAACTACTCTAAACTCCCTCCGCAGTCACTAGGTCGTTGCACCAAAAGTTCCACCTTTCTACAATTTCGATCCCCCCCCCCCTTGGGAAGGGGGGGGTAGTTCTTTTATTTGACAAGACATTTGTAATTGTTTAAAAAAAATTCTGTGATAATTGTTGTACCCAAATTAGATTTTTATTTTGTGTCATAACTTATTTGAATGAAACTGATCTAATCAAACAATACAATTGATTTTACACTCGCTCACTGATAGTCTGTTTTAAGAAACACTTTTCAGTACTGTGCCCTTTTTATTTTAGGGGTGCCCTTTTTTCTTTGGACCCCCCTTTACTGAAATGCCTAGATCCGCCCTTGTTCTTTATGTCCATTGTTACCCTCACCAGCTTAACCTGGTGCTCTGTCACACGTGTAAGTCAATCAAAGAAGCTGCTGATTTTTTTAATACATTGGAAAGTGTATACACCTTCTTTACTACATCGCTAATACATCACCAAAGATTCGGCGATATCCAAACTCAACTCGGATTAAAACAAAGCGAACTGGTACATCTTTCAGATTACACGCTGGTCTTGCAAGGTACGTTCTGTAAATGTGCTAATAACAAACTTCCCAGATGATGTGCATTGACTTTCGGAAATGAAGTCTCCAACAGTCGTTGGTCTGTTAGCAAAGTTGCACAAATTGCCTGCAGTGTACTGCTTGTTTATGTTCCATTCTCTCCTTAGCACAACAGAGAGCTTCCATAAGCTGCCCCAAAAAGAATGCCTTAATTTGTCAAAAGCAGTCGATTTTAAAGAATCCGTATGCAGCACTTTAAGGAATATGAGAACAAATGAAAAGACAAAAGAAATATGTGAAAAAGCAATGGCCCTGGGTACCAACAACGGCATCGACATCCAGGAAACAGCAATGCAAAGGAGAAAACAAAAACGCACGGATAATTTCGTGGTTGAAACTGCGAATGGTGTACGTGAGGATGTCAATACACCAGATAATATGAGGACGAAATTATTCTATCCTTGTTTAGATTGGATTCTTTCTGAACTTGACCAGCGGCTCTAGCATTAAAGCAGAGCTAATGACAGAAATTTAGGTATGCAGTCCGCTCTCACGAAACTTTCTCTCTGCAGAGGATTAGCTGCACTTACTAAACACTACAAAACAAAATTAAATCCCAAAGAAGTATTCGTTGCTAAAAATTATTTAGCCCGTAAACAAAAGAATGGCGAAAATCTCATCATGGAAGATGCGTACTAGCTTTTAGACCCTCTCATGTTTCCATCTTTAAAAAAAGTGGTACAAGTTGCACTATCCCAGTGAGTAGCTGTAGCTGGCAGGGCCGTTTCCAGCCATTAGGGGGCCCTAAGCAGCATACCCATTTGAGGCCCCACCCCTCCATCCACCAACTCACGCCTTACTACATCACCTCAGCATACACATACAAAAAATGGCTGTGTTAATAATTATGAAACAATTTTAATGAAACATTTATGTCCAAAACAACAAATATGTACTTTCAGAAGACAAACAGAAAAATACTCTTCATGAAATTCCTGAAAATTAGCTTATACTGTACATTATTTAGAATAAATGACACAGAACTATGTATAAAAAAATAATGCAATTATCAACTACCAAACAATTACTAACTCTACGATACAATCGTGTAATAGCTAACAGTTATACAGAACAGTTTGTATCTTCAAAATTTTTGCCTCCTAGATTTTTTCTGTGCGAAATCATCAATAACATCATCATATGAAATCTCCCTGCCAACGTCCTGGTTGATGCTTATGATGCCAAGGCCACTGAGGCGATCCTGCCCCATTGATGATCTGAGGTAGTTCTTGATTAGCTTCATCTTAGAGAAGCTCCTCTCGGCTGACGCTACTGTCACAGGTAGAGTGCAGGCAAATCTTAGTGCAACCCAGAGATTCGGGTATAGTTCCTCCAGTTGCTCCAGTTCAGAAGCGAACCAACGTTTATCCAGTCTGAAAGTCCATCCGTAATGAGTTTGTACGACTTCCTTGAAAACACCTTGCAGCAGAAGCAATAAAGAGCATCATTCCTTCTAGAGTACATCAGCCAGCTTCGCTTTATTTTTTCCCCATTAATTAATGTTCTGTACATGTAATGGTGATGAACGCTTCTACCGTCCTCTCTTTTAGGAAATGTGAAATCTGGACTGATTTGAAATGGTCCTCGAGACACCAGATCTGTCTTCAAGGCATCTGACAGGACAACTGGCCAGTCATACGGATCAAGCGGTGGAGCAGATCTTGGTTCTTGTTGCTCAGTAGAAATGCCTGTGTGTGGTGTTTGAAGCTGAACAGAAGATGGGCCACTTGTTGGTTCATCAGGCTCTACTTCTACTGGTGTTTGAGGTTGCATAGAGGATGGTCCTGCTGTTGGCTCATGATGCTCATCAGGCTTTGCTGAGGATGGCTTTTCCAAATATTTCAGTAGTGCTCCTGAGAAGAACATAACATTACATATTCTGTTAATTTTTGCTAAAATACTCTTTCTTATGTTGTTTGATAACACTAGGCAACAAAGATTTTGTTACAGAAGACCAAATAGGTGCTCCTAGCTAATTTCGGTATGCTGATTTCAAATCTATAATTAGATTTTTTCTATCACGTCTAGATTTTGTGTAAAATGCAAATCACTTTTAGTAAAATTTTCTACCACGTCCAGATTTTGGTTTTAATCGGCTTAATGCCAGTAATATGAAACTTGCTTTTCAAGGTTAAAGCAATTTTTTTTGCCAACTATATACAAATTCGAACAATTTTGATAAATAAAATTTATCCCGAGTTGGCAACACTGAGTCAAGAGCATAGTAACGGGCAACGGCCCAACGGTCAGTCGCTACGTGACAGTCAAGCAGAACGGTTGTTGAAGCTCTCTGCTGATGAGCAAGTGACAGGTTGTGGTGACTTGTGTGTTTTTATAGCATTTGTTTTGTACTACGGTGTGTATTTCTTTTTATTTTGCACATCGTAATAATTACTTTCTACGTTTTTTCAGATATTGTATGGTAATTCAAAATGGCATCAAATAGACGTGCTTGTGTAAATCACCCAGACAACTTCTGCTTTGTCTGTGGACAATATACACCTAAGCCACAACGTAGAAACATAACAACAAAGATTAAACTTGCCTACAAGTGTTATTTTGACTGTAAGTTAGGAGACCAACAGAGGGACTGGGCACCACATATTTGCTGTGCACAGTGCAATGCAATGTTAATAGCTTGGATGAATGGTAAAAGAAAAGCTATGCCGTTCTCAGTCCCCATGGTTTGGCGTGAGCCGAAAAATCACTTCAATGATTGTTATTTTTGTTTGACAAAGATTGCTGGTTTCACAAAGAAAACAAATCAAAGATCACGTACCCAAACTGCGAATCAGCAATGAAACCAGTACCACATGATGAAACAAATCCACCACCAGTTCCAGTTCCACCAGCAACGATAACAGACAGCAGTTCATCTGAAGATTCTGCTAGTGATATAGAAACAGGGAAAGATGGCATATATGTTCCAGATGCAAATATTTCCCCACATTTGTTAAGTCAAGCGGAGTTAAATGACTTAGTGCGCGATTTGGAATTACCAAAAGAAAAGGCAGAGTTGCTTGGTTCAAGACTTCAAGAATTTAATCTTCTCCAACCAAACACCAAAGTTTCCCATTTCCGCCATCGCCATTTGCAGTTTTCATCATTTTACTTACAGGAAGAAAACGTTTGTTTCTGCCACGATATCAGTGGTCTGATGCAAGGGATTGGCTGTCGCTATGATCCAAAAAATGGAGACTGTTCATTGACTCTAGTAAAGCTAGCCTTAAAGCTGTATTACTGCACAACGGCAATGAAAAACCTCCAATACCTGTAGCACATGCCACTGGCCTTAATGAGACTTATGAATCGATGAAACTGCTGCTAAGACTCATCAAATATAAGGACCACACATGGAATATTTGTGGCGACCTTAAAGTTGTATCATTACTTCTTGGGTTACAGTTGGGCTACACAAAGCATATGTGCTTTTTGTGTCTATGGAACAGCAGAGATGACAAGAACCACTACAAAAAACATGATTGGCCATCTAGAACTGAACATGTTGTTGGTAAATACAATGTGAAACACCCAGCACTTATTGACCCTCAGAAAGTACATCTTCCACCACTTCACATTAAACTTGGCCTTATGAAAAATTTCGTGAAGGGTATGGATCTTCAAGGTAGTGGTTTCCAATATTTAAAGGATAAATTCAAAGGAATATTGACAGATGCTAAGCTAGAAGCTGGAGTTTTCACTGGACCACAGATCCACAGTGTCATCCACGACTCATCGTTTCCATCTAACCTAAATGAGAATGAACTAGGAGCATGGACATCTTTCGTTGAAGTTGTCAAAAATTTTCTTGGAAACCACAAAGCTGAAAACCACCGTAAACTTGTAGAAAACATGCTTAAATCTTATGAAATAATGGGATGCAGAATGTCTTTGAAAATTCATTTTTTACATTCTCATCTTGACTTCTTCCCGGCCAACCTTGGGGCTGTAAGTGACGAGCATGGTGAGCGCTTCCACCAACAGATCTCAGTTATGGAAAACAGATACCAAGGTAATTTCAACCCAAATATGATGGGAGATTATTGTTGGTTCCTGCAGAAGGAGAGCTCGTCATCCTACAAGCGACAAAGGAAGAGGACACACCAAAATTTCACTTAAGAACAGGAATTTGCCTTTCAGTAGTAACAACAAAATACTAACGCGCTTTGGGTGGATGGTTGGGCGCAGGGTGGTAACTCCGCCAGCGGAATTCCGCTGTCTGTCTTAAGCCAGAATAAAGGAGGAAAGACATCCCTGTTCACTAATTATTTAAGTATGCTTAGCATAAAACGTGGCACGGAAAAGTAGCTTAGATGGCTTTCGTAATAGAAGTGGGTGAGAAAAAAATGAAAAATAGGGGTTTTCGGTTACACAAAATCTGGACGTGATAGAGAAATTTTGATATCAGATCTGAAATCAGCATCACCGCTTTAGTAGGAATCAGTAGTTCACGTGTCTGTAACAAAAAAAAAGTTGAAATTTGTTGCCTAGTGTAATTGATCTGTGTGAACAGAATTTGAGGTGATGTGATCCATTAAATTTCACATTTCGAAATATTATAAATATTACAGAGACTAGCTTACTCTACACGATTCCTGAGCACTTGCCTAACTTGATGGTCTACCTAACCTAGTTGCCTGAACTGTAATCATAAGAATATACAAGTGGCACATCTCACCTGTGCTACTGGAAAGCTTCTCCTCCTCTATTTTCTTCTTTGTCCGTTTTTCAGCTCCTGATGGATAATGTAGTTTCATTTTCCAAGATGCACGAATTCACATCTAGTTAACCACAACTAATCTGCTAAATAATAATAATGATGATAATAATGATGATAATAATAATAAAAATAATAATAACAATAATATTAATAATAACTTCAGCTATATTCCTATTCTTGCCCACTGAGCTATGACCTGGGAGCCTGTCTAGGGGTCCCCTAGTAGCAGCGGGGCCCTAAGCGGCTGCTTAGTCTGCTTATGCCAGGAAACGGCCCTGGTTGCTGGGAAAGCTCAGTCAGTGTTTTAAGACACCTGGTTCAGAAGTAAGATGAGACAAACTAGACTACGGCACTTTGCAGTGCTTTCGATTGAGAAAAGTGTGCTGGAAGAATGCCGTCATTGACCGCTTTGTTGAAAGACAAAACAGGAGGTACACACTGACGCTTCCCAAATAATTTCTAAGTAAACATGATATATTATTATGTTATATATACGAAAATAAAGTTTAATATTTAAAACTATGATGTCCAATTATGCGTTTTTACAGGATCGTTTTGCGTTTGTAAATTTACACTGTTACTATGTGACTGTTTAAACTCGCTTAACATATTGTATAGCTTGTTTCATCTTACTAGTGTAGTTCAATATATCACTCGTACATCATTGTATTTTGTGTTCCGCAAAATGTTGAAATACCTAATTGTTCTCGGGGGAGGTGGGCCTATGGGCCCAAGCCCCAATCTTTTAAGTACCTAGCGACGCCTCTTGTTTTCAAGTACTCTTACAAATGCCCACATATGTGAACAACGGGCATTGAGAAAAAATATTGCTCTCTGTTGTCTCAATGGTGCACAATTTGTTCATATACTGTATGTGGACAAGAGGTACTTGTCGATATGATAAAGTCTACCAATCAGGTGTCAGACATTAATACGTAACAATGAGGAAGGCGTAAAATTGTCCTGTTATGTGGACAAAAGGCATTAAAGGGTTAAAGAATCGTATATTATCGTCAGGAAATTAATCTTTTTTGATATAGAATAATATTTTAAAATTTCTATGCTTAAATCGGCGCTACAGTTCAAGTAATTAAAAAATAGATGATTTTTTTTTTTATCCAATAACCCTCGAGACTCGAGTTAATAATCATTTACTGAAGAAGAGTCTGTTCCTGTCTCCTGCAGTTAGAAACAACGAAGACTTCCTAATAAGGACGGTTTCCTCCTCCCCTTTATTATTATTAATATTATTATTATTAATTATACATATAAAAGTATTTTGCAGCAACGAGTATCTGCCAAAGGGGGACTATAGTTCTCCTAAGGGTTTCATGCCCCCGAATGGATCTGAGTATGAACCATGATTATACACAGAGATGATTTCAAAACGAAGCCTATGATGTCATGCAACACATAGAGAGCGCATGACCCAAACGCTCGCGCGAAGAACGGGCGTAGATGGAGCGCAGGAGGGGCATTGGGCATGTGCGTTATACACTATAAGCGTGCGCCGGTGGCGGGAGAACACGATGTGCAGAAAAGGAGAGTTCGACGAGGTCAGACTCAAAAGGCTCGCGCGGAGACTGTAGGGATGGAAAATAACCGAAAAGTGTAAAACCGGTTTTTACCGTCGCTATATTCTTAAAGCCGGGTTTTACCGGTTTTCACCGATGGGATTCTGTATGCTTTTTAGGGAGGTAAATGATCAAAATATTAAACAGAAATAAGGATTTCATTGATTCAATCAAGTATGTGTAACATTTGAATTTAAAAGTTTATTATCGAACTTGATTTTTGAAATAACACTTGAGAAAACAAAGAGCATTAAGTGTCTGATCTGACATTCTTGATCGAATCTTTGTGACGAATAAACCAGCAGCTGAAAGCCTGAAAACACTCTCTCGGACTCTACGCTGGTGGCTTTTATTGTAAGCAACGTCTCGTACATTCGATCCAAATTTTCGCTTCTATTCAAAGTAGTTTCAAAATATTTGAATTCATTGTTTACGTCAAAGGTCTCAGAAGAATCTTTCTTGGGTTTCATTTTCAGTTTGTTCATCTCACACTTGTACTCGTTCATAAGTTGATCGTCATCATTTACTTCACGACCTGAGCTGCATTGTGAATCTTCGAGTTTCGAAGCAATCGATTGGACTTGGTCGTCTGTCTCTGAAATCTGGCGAGCTTCTGGAAAAAGCCTCTTAAATGTATGATCCGCATACTTCTTAAATGCTTGTCTTGAAGGAAAGAGGAACGGTGCTGATGATTCATTTTTCAAGACCTCGGGATTGTGGAGAAAACTCAGCAAGGCGACAGCTTCTTTTTGTCTTCTCGATGAGTAGCGATCAATGAGACACTGACGTAGCTCAAAAGCTAAAGGATTGTTTTTGCTTTCAAATTTATCCAAAATGAACTTCATGAAAGATTCAGCTTTAAGCAAATTTGCATCTTCGGAACAGAGTCCCTTCAAAACAATTTCCAGTGGACGAAGCGTGTCAAAGAGGCTCTTTAGAGCATTCCATTCTTCATCTGAAATCGTCTCTGTTGAGCGTATCACTCTGAGGGCCTTTGGAATGCAATTTTTTAGTTTCAAACATCTTTCTATCATGGCCAAAAGACTGTTCCACCTCGTTCTACAGTCAAGGATAAGCTTCATTTCCTTTCCATTAAATTCATCTTTGACAAAATCCTGCAATCTCTCATTTTTCAAAGGAGACTTTCGAAATATGCGGCAGATTTTTCTTACCTTATTTATTACTTTTAAGTAATCTTCTCGAAGTTTTGGAAGAACAATTACGTCATCTATGTCGGACTCAAAAATTGTATCAGTGCATAAAATTTCACACTCATCTTCGCTTAACTCATGTGCAGAATGTTCATCTTCTTCGATGGCTTCATCTTCAGGGGTAGGGTCACTTTTCCCTTCAACTGAATCTTCAGCAGTTTTTGAATGCAAGATATCCGAAACCGCGAGATATATAGCATGTGCAATGCATTGCTGGTGATCAGGTACTATTTCTCTTCCAAATTTGACCATTACTGAGGCACCGTCGGTGGTGCAACCCACGATATGCTTATCTAGGTCCAAACCAAAGTCTTCCAATCTTTTCCTAACGATTGCAATAGTTTTGGTGCTATCGAGAGAACCATTTATTTTCATGAGACCAAGAGACCAATGTTGATTTTCATCATGAACATTAATATTAATATATCTTTGGTTTTGCAAAGATGTATACTCATCCATAGTTAATGAATAGAGGATTCCTTGTCTCACCTGATTCTTGAAGTAGTTGACCAATTCATGCTTCTTTTTTTCATAAAAACTAAGCACCATTTTTCTGACACCATTATGGGAAGTTGGATGAGGCTTGTCGTATTTTATCTTTCTTAGGCTTTTTTGAATGAATTCACTTTTAGCAATTGATTGGAAACTCAGTCCATCTACACAAGCAAGTTTCGAAATTTCCTCTTCTATGGACTTTTTTTGCACAAACTCTTCCACTGTTCTTTGTTTCTTCAATGGCTGATTAATCTGGTCGATGTTTATGCCATGAATATTTTTCATGTGGGATGATAAACTTGAAGTAGAACCTCCACAACACTAAAACTTTGTGACATGTCATACGCTCTGCTTCTTCTTTATTCTTACGAGTGAAATGATACCAAGCATTTGATTTCTTTGACATGATGGAGTATTAAATCTTAGAGTCTTAACTGATCAATGTGCAATCATCCACACAACATTCAAGACTGAAGCATCAATTATTTAAACTTATAAACAAACAAAAAACGATACGAAACGATGCAAAACGTAATTACTATGTTTTTAAACATTTGGAAACGTTTGTTTCATAGAAAATGGACCAAAGTGATCGGAGACTCTTGCAAAAATGTGAAAACCGGTTCTTATCGTCGGTTTCGGTGATGATTAAAAATTTTCATCACCGGTTAAAAACCAGTTTTTTATAACCGGGTTCCATCTCTAGCGGAGAGTGAACACTGAAGCAGCACGGCGCGCTATGTCGCAATTAGAAAAAATGAGTGACTGCGAGAAGAAAATATTCGTCCATCAAAAGGAATTAATTTTTAATAAAAAATGGGGTTCTGAAGTTATAAGTTAGATTAGGTTAGGTTAGGTTAGGTGAAGGTAGGTTAGGTTAGGTCAATGAATTCCATTTTCAGATTTTGATTTTGCCATTTGGTGCCATTCATTGGCGAATAGTCGTGGAAAGCATTTATACCTTCCTTATACTTTCTTTAAAAGAAGATAAAAAAAGTGGTGTTAAGTTAAATGAGGTTGGCTACTCGAGTGAACAAAATACTTTACATACACGTAAGGCCCGGGAGAGGAATCACAATCCCTGGTGCTACTTTTGACTCCGGGCCCATTTACCCACGATTACCTCCTTCGCTATCTTCCAGCTCGAGCTCTGGTGCTTTAATACCTCATGCATCCCCCTTTCCCTGCCCCTGCGTATACGTACTGTACTTATAAATGTATGCATAAACGTGTTTTGTTTTTAAGACTCACCCTGTTACATTCTTTTTTTCTTTCGTGTTTTATAAATACCTATAACCCTTCCCCCTTATTTACCCTCTCATACCCCTCTTTAATATCTCCTTCAAATGACCTCACTTCCCCTCTCACCTCTCAGTGACCCAGATGGCCAGGGACCACGGAGGTATAGTTTCTCTTTCTTCATAATTCACGCTATGATGATAGTTTTTTACGCATACCTCCATCGTGGCGAATATATATATATATATATATATATATATATATGGGATAAATTTCACAATTAAACACGTGAAATGAATGAGTGATGCAAACCCACAAGGAATCATTTTTCTTTTTCCTTGTGGATTTGCATCATATATATATATATATACACACACTTCACTATCATTATGCAAATGGATCTACACACCCAAAATATGTAATAGTTATGTTCTTCTCTCTCTCTCTCTCTCTTACTGTTGTTTATCCTTTATTTATTCTTAAAATGTCTCTACAGATGAATACCAGACTCCAACTTTTAATAAATATTGTTTTTGCTTTTTTGAAGTTGTAAGAAAAAACAACTCTTATTTTGGAAGAAATATTTACGTACAAATAATAAATAATTCTATTATTTTGATGGCCGGTTCTTTCTCTTTTCAAAAGGTTAGATACGTGAGATGCCCTTTGACCCACACTAGGATTGGCGAGGTCTTCGGGTCAAACGTAGCATGAAGGGTTTTTTTTTTTTTGCTAAATTGATTTGACTCCAAAGTGGAGATATTAAAAGCGTGTTGCTTTAATTAAAATGTGTAAGCGTAAAGCGAGTGGTACTAAATGGCGAAGATCGGAATTAAAATTTGTAGTCTTTAATTGGATTCGGGGCTCGAATAGATGGCCATAAAAGTTTTAAAGATAATTTACACACACACTTAGAAACCTTTGGTGGTGCTCGGGGCTAATGGGATGCTAATCTCCGCCCACAATCCGGCAACAGTGCGCGTAACGGCGCCGTGCGGGCGGTATGGCGCCAGTCTCCTAGAGACCGTCCACGCGTGAGGTCTGTAGTACTTACCTGTTTAGATTAGGTGTCACCTGCCTTTTCGACGTTTTTAGTTTTTTTTTTCGTGTGTGTGTGTGTGTGTGTAAACATGTGTTGTGCCGCTGAGGGGTAAGCGGCAGTTGTGTCGCGGGTGTCTTAGTAGTGCCTTTCCCGTAGGGTCAGTGAATGTGTAGTTGGACTATCATTAAAGCGAGGGGGTCGGAGCCCCCCCAGGGCGTCGGCTGCTGGCACAACGGACCAGCACCTGACTTGCCGTTTTCAAGGACCCGCCATTGACAGCCTCTTCTGCGGCAGTGGCGGCTGCGGCGAGTCGCGCGGCCGCCGCCCCCAAGACACGCTGGGGAACACCAGCGACAGGTTTTCCAGGAATAGCCATGCGCGAAGGAGCAGTAGTTGTAGTCGACTCCTAGATCGTTCTCGACACCGTCAGCGTCAGTCCAACTCGCTATCTCTGACATCCGCCCCACCAACAACGACTATACCCTCTAATGGTGACGGTATTCCTCGATGCCCATCGGCTCTTCGCTATTCGTCTTTGTTCCTGCCCGTCCGCAAATACTACTTGGTACGACGCGCCCTTAACTGCCGTCGACTGCGTCAGACCGCTAGCGAAGACTATGACGACGACCCCCATGTTAAAAGACGTCGTCGCGAGAAACTGCCAACGTGGCTGCATGCCCTCGCCACCCGCCTGCTGGGGGCGCTAGACGAGGAAGAGCTGAAGTTGCTTCTGCCTTCTCTCGAGACTGAAGGTGGAGACACCGGGGAGTGCGTCCTCATGGAGCGGAATGAAGTTGAGGTGCCCGTTTGGGGCCTCCACGTGGGGCCGCACGTCCTATTCATGCTCTACTTCCGCTGGAAGGACTTCCCACATCCGCCGGATCCTCCGCCTCCTTTACGCAGACTATCCTGCTGCTCCACCACGCAGGACCGGTCTATGATTTGTGTGAACCCCTACCACTGGAGTATGACTCTCATCCCAGGTGAGATTGGATCGCTCACCGTGCCCAGTAAACGATAAACAGTACCCAGTTGGGGACCAGTTAGCACGTCCCTGATTTAGTTTTTGGATAAGTTGTGGCAGAATACAGCAGTTATTATTTGGAGTTTTATCTGTTAGAAACTGTGATGCCCCATCTAAGCGAGTCTTTACTCATTTACTCAAGTTTAACCGTTTCTCCAAAACTACTGATCATTCATGCCCCTAATTATGATATCCTATAGGATGTGATGCCCTATGCCCTCCTCATCGAATTCCATAAAAACACAACTTCACTTATTAACTGGTTTTAACTTATCTTAACCTGACCTTCATTAACAATTCAAACTTCATATATATATATATATATATATATATATGATGGAGTTGTTTAACCTCCTTCGCAACATCTAAGGTCGTATGACGGAGACCTACAGCTTTACATGGGATTCGAACCACCGGTCGCTACATTACATAGTCTGGAGGAGGAGGACGGTCTCCCATCCAACTACTATTAGACCGAATGTCATTTAATTTCGTTGAGCAATGGGAATATATATATATATATATATATATATATATGACCAGCCATGCGTGGCTGGCTACGAGGGCAGGAGGAGATCAGACAGCAATTCCCTCCTTCACCAAATCCCGCAAATGAGGCTGGATGCTGCAGAGGGGTCGACCACAGGTCGATTCTGAACCGTCGTTCGAACTCGCATAAAGTAAGTATATATACTGTATATGGAGTATTGGGGTAATCTGTTGTCGGTTTGTTGGTTTTTTGTCAGAAGTTTCTCTAGGAGGGTATAGCCCTATCCCGTCCAGCATGCCCTACGGTAGGGCCACCCCTATTTTAGTCAGTTACGTACGCAGTACGCTAGATCACCATACCGTATACGCAGTATTTATGTAGGTTCTATTATAAGCCTATTACATATGATATAGTTCTTGGATTTCCCTGCACTAGTCTAGGTCGAGCCTAGCTTAAGTTTAATAATTAACAAAAGAGTTTGGACCGTGCAAGGAAGGTTTTTTTATTTATAATATTAAGTAGGCCTTTGCCTGTGGTTAAAACTGAGGAAACTTCGTGGGAGGTACTAAACATGAAATTAATTTCTAAATAGGCTCTAGCCAGCAATGACATTTGTTCGTCGGGGGAAGCCTGTTCGTATCACAGTTGTCAGAACCAAATTACGATTCTGAGAGACAACTAGTATAGGTCTATGGCTTTCTAACTTATTTGAGGCAATTAATCAAGGTCAAGGGACTGGTATATTTATGGTGAACAGGATAGGGAACCTACATCAAAGCATTCCAGATCCTTGGGTTATTAATAACAACTAGGCCTATTAGCTTAAAGTCTGCAATATAATTTTATGACGTAGGCCTCTAAGGCCTAGTCTTTTAGGCTTAGGTATGTCAGACAGCTCCAAAAATGGACTTTTGAAGAGATATAGGCCAACTTAAATAAGTCTGTATGCCATACCGTACTTTTGATCTTCTGGCTGTTGGGGTTGTAGGGTCTATTTATATTTCCCCCCCATAGATTTACGTTGTGTTGGCCTACGAAGCCCCACCGCAAAGAAAGTAAAATCGGAAATAAAGGAACTTAGTATACAGGGTGGCCACAAAGTCCCTTTGCATGAAAAATAAGGGCAACATACAGATATGCTGTAAGTTCACTGCAAAGGGACTTTGTGGCCACTCTGTAGATATATACGTAGGCTTATGAACGTATAAAAGTTACACACTGGAAGGCCCAAGGCCATAGTGAAGACTGAAAGTTTTTGTGGCCTGATCTTTGATGATTGTCCGGATAGTGGCGAAACCACTTAGGCTTGTCAGGTGAAGTGAGATTAGCATAGACTTACCTTAACGAGATGGACCTAGGTCGTAAAATTGCCGGCAGAGTTTAATGAGAATCTCATATGAGGATTTCTTGGTAAGTTACCAACACATATCCCCCCAAAATATAGGCTTGCTTTTTAAGTAAGCTAGACTTTATCAAATGGCCTGGCCTAATTAGTGGTTGCCCTACCTAATGAATCCCAGTGACCCTATTATGCTAGGCCTCTTATAAATAAATTTAATGTCATGATTGCATAAAGCTTATTTTGTTTTTAAAAACCAATCTTATTCCATAATTAGAATTCAGTGATTATCCAACTTAGTGCCTGGTGTTCTAACTGGTTGACCTTGAGTTTTGAAACTGCATTATTAGTTTAGCTTAGCCTTAGCCTATAGCTTACGTAAAGCCGATATTTTCACAAGGAAGCAGTTAGACCTAGGAAAATTGTCACGTCAGTTGCTCAGAATAATAGGTCACAAAATTTGAATAATAATAATAATAATGCATGCTTAAGTTTCACTATTAGCCGTAGCTATTGCCATAGGCTGTTTATTTGCGTATAGTAGGCTTATACGGTATACAAGTTGGCTGGCAGGCTTTCCGTTAAAATGGAAAATTTGTAGACAGACTACAGTATTTGTTACAGTCTGTTGATGGGTGGGACTCTAATAAGTGTGTGGACAAATAACTTATAAAAGGCCTACATGCTGTAGTAAGGTACCATACCATAACAATCATGAAGCCAAGGGCTTATCGTTATTATGAATTTCTATAGACAAAATTCAAAACATTTGGAAACGGAATTGCAGTAGACTAAAATTAACAAACTTCAGGTTACTGTATATTTATTAACTGCTCTGAATTTGATGGAAAGATGGTCTAGCCATCTTGCTACATTTTTTTTTCCTTGCCCAAGAAATGTGGCAACGCAGCAGTTCCTCAAGTGCCAAATCAAGAAACTATATTGGCTCATTGAGATAATTTGAAGATGTTTTTTACTATTTTTAGTTCTAAGTAGGAAAAAAGAATAATTTTGTTTATGATAAATGGTACAATTCTTCCAAAAACTAATAACATAAATGTTAGAAAACGAAAGGAAGGTTAGTAAAATGACAGTCAGTAGGTTAAGAAGGTTATATAGAATGACATTACATAAAGAGAAAAAGTAGTAGTAATACGTTATATATATATATATATATATATATATATATATATATAACGGGTGCGGCAAAAATAACGCCCTTTTTAGTTTATTCTCTTTTATTGAAGGAAATAAATCAATTACAGCATTTTAAGAGAAATAATAAGGTTTTTAAGAAAAATATTAAGTACTTTCTCAGTAAAAACTAAAAAATAACAAAATGATACAATATAAAACTAAAAAATTATACTGTATAAAACTATAAAGATACAATTATTAAAAGGGCGTTACTTTTGCCGCACCCGGTATATATATATATATATATATATCAGTCAGAGTGCAGAGTCACTTCGCCACCATCGAACGAACGTTCAGGATCGACCTGCTATTGACCCCTCTGCAGCATCCCACCTCACGAGATTTGGTGGAGGAGAGAATTGATTTCCGCTCTCCTCCTGTCCTCGCAGGAAGCCAAGAATAGCTGGTCAGGGACTTTGCACAAGAACCTATATATATATATATAACATTGTACCTCTGTCATCGTCACTCGTCAGTCATGTGCACATTCTAAACTTTGCCAATTTCCTTCATGAGAAAAAAACCATTGTGATGGCCTACTTGCGTAGACCCTTTTTTCGTCGAATGCACAGTATACATAATTATTGGAACTTAACGTACACACATACATGACGTATGAAACTGAAAATTAATAACTGTAGATGTGCAGTGAACAGGTACCGGTACGGTAGCATTTTTTAAAAGAAAATAATGCCTTTAGGATAGCATGCATTACTGCAGCTGTTCCTTTTGTGGGTTATTTAGTACTGTGTGGTTCCGTAGGCCTGGACTCCACGCGCTGCATACATAAAGACAATGCCGCTTTTAATTAACACTTAACGCTCTTTGGCTCATTAATAGATACAGCATTTATGTACGGCAATGAAGCCTGAATTAGTGGACGTAGTAAATTAGGTTTATCGTTTTAGACAGCTAAGGCCTGCGTACTGTAGCCTGTGGCGTAACGGTCGCTTTTATTCATAAATTCCTTTAATTACTGTATTTTATATTAATCGACGAAGATTGCAGGATATTGGTTTCTTCTACGCTACGTTATGAATTTCACACTAAGTACATGATATTTTAGGTCTATGTAGGCTCTCCTCACGGATACTAATTTAGGCCTACTTTGTATAGCTTAATTTCTTTGTGGCTAAATTTCGGCTAAAGCTTTCTTTAAAGCTTTCAGCACCAAATTTGCAACGCACACGCGCGTCTGACTACTCTACAAAATCGCGACATTTACCCAATCCAAAAAAACTAATACAAATTTAACGAAACCTCGCCTAACTTAACCTTTTTTTATGATAAAAGATAGCATTTCTAAAGATAAACCACAGCGACACTCCAAATGACGTGATACGCGCGTTCATGTCGCGATTCCATAGGGAAGACAAGACCATACACATCATTCTCTCTTTCTCTCTCCTATATATATATTAATTTATTGTGGTTGTTTAACCTCCTTCGCAACATCTGAGGTCATATGACGGAGGGGACCTACAGCTTTACGTGGGATCCGAACCACGGGTCGCTACATAATCTGGACGCGGAGGACTGTCTCCCGCCCCACTACGGTAAATATTTACTATTACACCGGTCTCCGGTAGAAAGTTTTAAAAGCTGGTTTTCAATGTTTTTCAATGTGCTGAATTAAAAAATGATACTCATTTCCGTCGCAAATGATTTGTTAAAGAGTTATTGAAGCTTAAAGCTTTTAAAACTTTCTACCCTTTTTTACCTGGGGGACCCTCAGTAGGAACCGGGAGTTTTTGGGTGGAGAGAATCACAAAAACGAGTGGTTTCTGAAGATTTTGAAAGTCAGATTAATACAAAACACATCAAAAACCATAGGAAAAACAAATTTCACCTTCAAAATTGGCCGAACCTAAATCAACCTAAGCAAACCTAACCTAACCTAACCCCTAACGTTATCCAAAATTATTAAAAAAAAAAAAAAATACCTTAATCACGTTTAAGCTTCAATAACTCTTTAACAAATCATTTGCGACGGAAATGAGTATCATTTTTTAATTCAGCACATTGAAAAACGTTGAAAACCAGCTTTTAAAACTTTCTACCGGAGACCGGTGTAATAGTAAAGAAATACCCCAACTACTACTCAGACCCAATGTCGCTTGCTTAACTTCGCTGATCTCCGGAAGCGGTGTTACGACAATGACCACGACGTATATATATATATATATATATATATCGTAAAGAACGACGCTTGTATAGGAGAACATTCCGCGCAAGATGAGAAGAGAAAACGAACAAATGAAAAAATGAGGTAACCACCCGGGAATCGAACCCGGGATCTTCCGATTGCCGGTCAGATATGATAACCACTACACCATGGTCCTCAGTCAATCAGAAGTCGTAATTCCTCTACATACGCACACAATGTTCTCCTATACAAGCGTCGTTCTTTACGTTATTTATACTGCGTGTTCTTTGCAGTTGAAATATATATATATATATATCGTTCTTTATGCGTCCTCGAGGTAATTTGTATGCAGGACTACATTTATTCAACTCCTGAGACTGAAGACCACCTCCTCCCTTCTCTCCAGAATTCTTCCTTCCTTAGAGCATAGTGCTTTAAAAGTCTCGGAACAGATCGGAAGAGTCCCAAATGCCCCTATAACTGTTCCTTATCCTTTAGTTCGAGTTATCATTTCCCAATTTTAACGAAGGGTCGCAAAATATGATACAAACAATTTACAGTACAAATAAAATCCCTTTTTTTTATTTTCTAATTCCCCCTGTAATGTGGCGGATGGGGTTGGGGGAGAAAGATAGAGACAGGAGTGGGGGTATTTAAGTAGGGGTGAGGAGAAGAGAGATAGATGCATGGCAAAGATAAAGAGAACGCTGTGAGGCCCTGTCAAACTGTCATGCCCAGACGTTTTGTGGGTATTATTTTATTCGCGCTTATTAACTGCTAGACCTATATTCTACTTTTTTTCTTTATTCTTCTTGGGAAAAAAAGGAAGATTGATGAGATTGATAAGTCGATAAAGGAGTTGCACATAAATCTCTTCGCTTCTCATGCCAAAACACACACACACACACACACACACACACACCCTTAGTACCGGTAAACTCCAGATATATAACAGCCTAACCTCCTCAGAACAAGGAACTAATTATAATTTTTATTCGCAGTATGAAACTGCAGTATATATATATATATATATATATATATATATATATATATATATATATATATATATATATATATATATAAGATCATCGCTGCATTCACAGTTTAAGTGAAGTACCTATAAAGTTATATGTGTGTATATATATTTTTTCCTTATATTAAATCTAGAATTTGATTTTTAAAATGTTCCTAAATGTTGGGAGTGTGATGCATTTCTCATTCATTTCTGGAACAGCTGATAAGGATTGATTACTCTTTGCGCGTTTATTATTAGTTAATGACAGTCTTAACATTTTCATTATAATGTGTACTTTAAAATATAAAGTTACGTGCTCCATGCACAAATTTTTCTTGAGAGACTTCACACAATATATATTAATACCATATATATAAAATATAATACTAATATACATCAGTTAGTTATATTTACGTATCTTAGTTTAGAACACCGTTATAAATGTATGCCATCAAACAGGGGTCTATTATCGCCTATGAAATCATCTGAGAAGGGCCTATTCTAAGTGTAGTGACCTTGCCCTATACTCGGTAGTAACGTAGGTCAACCCCTATCAGGGAATAGTAGTAGTAGTAGTAGTAGGCGCATATTTAACCTTCGGAAAAATGTAGTTGGTATGGGTTTTCATGGATCGCAATTGCCTTCAGGTCTTGGGGTCCTACCTTTAACCGAGTTCAGAAGGTGAACCATCAGCTTGCTTAAGGCTAGCCTACGGTTAGTGTAGGCCCTCTTTCCTCCCTAAACTACAGTTGATTTTATGTAAACATTTTTAGAGGGTTCATCTATTTTGTGGTTTCACTATGATCTTTCTATGTATTTTGTTGTCGATACCTCATTGGAGGAGATGGGTATCGCCAACCCAACCTTTCCCCATTCATCCCAGACCCTCAAAAGCCCTCACCCGCCTCCACTTTTCCCCTTAGGGATGGTGTGGTCTGGTTCATGTCATTATCATTCAGGGTGCCAGGAGTTGTGGCACTGACAACAGGAACGCTGTCCCAATGAGAAATTAAACTTAATTTAATTGTTGACCGTGTGCCATCTTACTCGAGTGGAATTAGAAATTATTATTATTATTATTAATATTACCATCAAATGTTTAATGTAAGCGGAGAATATTTTCTTATATAAGCTTATAGTAATTGCATTTCTCATATTAGGCCTACATTCACAGTTCAAGAACTAGGCCTAAATAAATTAACCAATGACTGGTAAAAATCTTCATAGAGAGCACCTATTTTTTTCTGATAGGCCTTCCCAAACTATTAAAGGTTCATAGGCCTTCTGAAGCCTGTCAGTATTTGTGGGAACTATGGTACCTTAGTCTATGTGTATCCGTTTAGTAAAACACTCGACGCAATATTAAATACACTTTTTACTTGGGCTTTTTCCTTGCCTATATTAATTAGCGTAGAATAGATGTATTTTAAACGTTTTTTAATTCCAAATGTTACTCGCACAAGTAATTTCCCTTTAAAATAGGCCCCTGTATGGAAACATTGGGTCCATTCATTAATTAACGAAGCCATCACATGGAGTTGGTGGAAGTAAACATTAAATGCTTGTACAGCTTTATAGTAATAAGAGAATATTAAATTAAAATAAGCACTGTGGGCCCATTAGGGATTCATTAATTTATCATGTTAAGATTGGGCCTATCTAGGAGGGCAGGTAATCAATCAGTCATGAAAGTTACCATAAAATGGTTTGAGATGGTTCAGCAAGGGATGTGAACCTTATGTTGTTTCGGGCGTTGGTCTCTCTTCACACGGAGGTCAAGCTGGTGGCCCCGCCTCTAATATATATATATGCACACCTTTGGTAACCTTTGGTTTGCTTCCGCCCGAATTGTTCATTCTGACGACGGTCAAACTTTTCACTCCACCTTAGACCTACAGTTTAACGTGGAATCCGAACTACGCCCCACCAGCAGCCCAGCGTTTTAATCATTAGGCTACCCAGGGTACCGATTCACCTACCAACCACTTTCTTTATTGCGTGGAAGGATGAACAGCTGGGTTTAGCCGCTGGCCGCCTGTCGTCACCGGGTCTCGATCCCGGGGCCGATGGATTCGTAGTCAGCGACACTAACCACTACGCCGAGGCGCATTATATACATGTGTGTGTGTGTGTGTGTTACAGAAAAAAATAGTTTAGTTAAGTTGTTTTCCTTTTTATGTACTTTGAAATATTTATTAAGTATGAGAAAATATTGCGACATTCGCAAGTATTTCGGTGTGGTTGTGAAAAAATATTCTTGTCATTAAATTATTGCAAAGTGGACGGAAAGATTTAGCACCAAAGTTCATTCAATATGTATGTGCGGAAAGATGATAGCCCTAATGTTCATTACAAAAGCGAAATTGATGCAATAAGCCACTATGCGGCGCTTTTCTTACATTTTGATGGCCTAAAGCTTAAGAGACAAATTAAATAAAATTAAATTAAAGTAGTTAACGTACGTTCTGCCTTAAAATTATCGTAATAATAATAATAATCGTAATATTTATTTTTATCAATAAAGAGATATCTATCTAGACCGTATGTATCCTCTTACTCAAACTACTACTATTACTACTACTAACTTTACGCTTTAAAAAAAAAAAGATCCTTCGTCCTTTTTCCGTTTTGTAACATTGATTTGATATATTTGCCTACGTCAAAATAAGGTGTATAGGATTATAAGCCGTCCTTACGTCCATTGAAATATCGTTGTAGGCTAATTGAGGGGGAAAAAAATTGAACCAGAACGCTTTATCGTGCTTCATCAGACTTCATAATTAGACCTCATATTCGGAGCTGCATATCCGAATAAAAGTCATTTAAGATTTGAATTCGTATATGCAAAAGTTAGAAATTTTCCTTACCAATATCCTGTTCTGTTGTGTCCAAATAAAGGAATGGACCATATACACAACAATTAACATGACGCATCATAGCCCAATTCTTTCTTAGCTCCGGAGAGAGAGAGAGAGAGAGTAGACTAATTTAAATCTAACTCGCTTTGAAGTTAATATATGAAAATTTAGCCCTAGAAGGCCAGAGGACTGGGACCGCACACCAAGCGACTAGTGTGGGGTCTACCTAACCCCATAATGAAAATTACACTTATAGGTTGTTATTAAACAACAATAAAAATTAACTTTCATATAATAAAATACATAAATTCCAGAAAAACAATGTACTTTTATTGTAATAAACCACGCTGGCTTTCTCGGGTCAAAAATGTGGCTATTTGGTCTATTGTGAAGCTAGTTTCCTGTTGAAAAAGAAAATTCTCCAAAACTTGGACATATTGCTCTGCAAAATTCATTTCATTATATATATATATGTATATATACACACACACGATTATCTTATAGGCCTATTGACGCAAACAAATTGAAAATAAAACGACGAGTTTTCACATCTTGCCTGATGTACGATGATGACCTTCAAGAAACCTCTGCGTTTTTTAATTTCATATTTCTCCGCGGTTTCAATAAGCTTTTTGTCTTGATCCAGCCCTTATACATTTACAGGCTGATAACATAAACCTTTTTATAGCATCTATAATCCTATAATCGCTTTCGATACATTATTTTAGTCGAAACTGAATTTGGTAGTTGAATATCTTTCCCATTTGTTTGTTTCTCGCTTTTCATACCGCAAATTTGTGCTAAAAAAAAAGCTGTTTTGTATCTGATATTTCAAAGTCTACTCTGAATGTAGGAACTGGTCTTCGAGTGACAGCTTAGTTGCTAGGCTGTAAGTTTTCTTTTGTAATGATTACTTATTATTATTCGTGTTCATTCTTTTGTAAATGTATCGGACTATTTATGAGGTAACGTTTGAAATACTGAAAGCCAAGTCAAATACGTTTTCACCTCTTATCGTATTAAAACAATAAAATAAAGGATATAGGGAGATTAACACGGTATAGGTGAGGTATCGTAAAAATTATCGTTGGGAAATGCTGTTTGTAGGAGTACATTTTTATCATTTTGGCTGTGTAGGCCAAGCTTAGTTCGGTATAAGTAACAAGCACACACCTTTCAACCTTTCAAATGTTCCGTGCGATGAGTCCTCATTTCACGAAGGTCAAGCTTGTCATTCCTCCTCTGGAGTTGGCCTGGTGAAATAGTGAGTTGGTTTCTTGCACTCTCCACCTCACATAGCCGGGTACGCCCGGCTCATCGGGGATTGTTCTGAGCCAGACGTCTAATCTTCTTTTGAAGATGTCCACCGCAACACCACTCGTGTTCCTTAGTTCTTTGGGCAGCTGATTAAAGTCTTGGTCCTCTCACAACAAAACTATTTTCTTTCAGGGTTAAAGATGTTCCCTGTCTAGCCTTTAATTTGGAAACACGAGTCTTCGTTTTCTACTTTCCACTGTTGTTTGGGGAGTTATAGGGATTCAGAGTAAGATTAGGGGCTAGTTTCTCCATTATTTTCCAAGTGTAAATAATGGTATATCTCTCTCTTCACCTTTCCAGTGAATATAGGTTTAAATCACGTAACCTTTCCCAGTAATTTAGTTCTTTGTACTCATTGATCTTGGCTGTGAAGCTTCGCTGAATCCCTTCTAGTTGTCTAATGTCTTCTTTTTTATATGGGTATGTTAGGACCGAGCAGAATTCCAATTTGGGTATGGTCAGTGTTTTCAGTAGAGGAGTCATTATATTCCTATCCCTTCGTTTAAAGGTTCTCAGTATCTGCCCAGTTATTCTCTTTGCTCTGTTTACTGTTATCTTATATTGTGTTTCAAATTTCGCATCATCAGTCATTACAATTCCTAAATCTTTTGCTTTAGAATTTCTCTGAATTTCCTGTCCATTTGGGGTATAGTATTCCATGGATTTTAGGTCCTCTTTTTTCCATACCGTAACAGTTGAAATTTCTCTATGTTAAACTTGACATTGTTGTTTTCTGTCCTCTTGTAGATTCTGTTTATGCCTGTTTGTAGAGATCCTATATCCTCTGGGTTTCTTATTTTTGTACTAATCTTTGTGTCATCGGCAAAGGATGTTACTGTGCTGTCCCTGGTAGCGTTTTCATCTATGTCAGTTAGCATGATTATGAAGAGTAGTGGAGCTAATGCTGTTCCTTGTGGTACTGAGCTGAGGACCTCTGATTCTGATGAAAATATTCCTTGTACTAACGACTTGCCGCCGCTCACTAAGGAAATTATATACACATTTCCCTACTTTTCCTGTTATTCCCATATATTTCAGTTTATGTGTTATGATTCCATGTCCACACTTCTCGAACGCTTTGGTAAAGTCTGTGTATATTACATTATAGTTTTCATTACTTTCAAGTGCATCAATAATGTTGTAGTGTTCCATTAGTTGTGATAGGCATGATCTGCCTGACCGAAATCCATGTTGGCTATCATTTAATTTTGTCTGAATTTCCAAAAAGTCGTAGATTTTCTAACTACAGTATTCTTTCAAGTATTTTAGTGAGATGAGATGTAAGCGACACTGGCCTATAGTTTTTGGCTTCGGATCGATCTCCTCCTTTGTATATTGAGAGTATGCTCGCGCTCTTCAGGATGCCCGGTAGTTCTCCGTGTCTAGTGATCGTCTCCATATCCAATATAGGGGATTGCATTCTTGCAGTTTTTGATCAGTGTGGCATTCCATTTGTCCGGTCCTGCTGCTGAGTGTGCTTTTTACTTGTAGCTTGCATAATATCATCCGTCGTAAAGTCGAAGTCCGTTATACTTTTCCCTCGTAGTTCTTCTTCAGAGAACGTGTTTCTATTTCATATCAGTTTTGCACGTTTTAAACATTGACTGAAATTTAGTAGAAATTAAAAATAAAATTATATATATATATATATATATATATATATATATATATATGAAAATTATTTCAGTGTTCCTGAGGATGTCATTAGACGAAAGCGCTTGAGCACCACTTTGTGTTTCTTTTCCCTTCGTGGTTGTATTCATATATATATATATATATATATAATATATATATATATATACGTAGATTTTTTTTGGGAGCAAGAATAAGCCCAAGGTTAAGAGATACGATATGTACCAGTATAGGTACACCTACTTGATGTAAAGTGAAGAAAAATCATGCGTTAGGTGAACGCAATAGGCCATTCGTAAAATACTCATTTGGGCTCGAACAAATTGTTAGCCCTTATTTTTAAGTGTAAAAGTATTATTTGAATTTACTTTCTGCCGAAGCTTTATTCTATTCTAGAGATACATTTGTGATTATTTAGATAATATTGGGTCGAATAATTGCGTACTGATAACGCAATACATAAGTTACAAGAAGTTGCGCGCATACTCGTAGGTAGAATTAATTTTTACATCAGACTTAATTCCATTTTGCGCGCACGGTACTCCTCCTGGCCACGGCACTTCCAGAGTGCCAAACGCGCACAATTTGCGTTGAAAGATCGATATTCGATATAGATATACCCATTCACCACATGATAGCGATCCAAAGCGTAATCGCTTTATGACACCGTATACACGCGTACAAATCTACTCGAGTCCCACATCCATGTACGCGTGAAACCTCATTCGTCGCACACAACGACTAACAGCAAATCCCACAAACACGATAAAGTATAGATTCGGTCTCAGATAAGAAGAAAAAGGAGATTCATAAAATGGGTTCTCTTCCCATCAACTTTTTTTCATGCAGTGACAAATCGCGCTCAGTAAGGATGAGAGAAATTCTCTCTCTCTCTCTTCTCTCTCTCTCTCTCTCTCTCTCTCTCTCTCAAAAGAGAAAGAATTGACAAGTTTTAAGGGGAGTCTGCTGACTTCAGCATTTTATTGAAAATCGACTTTTTAAGTTCAAAACATAAATCTTTTTGTGGTAAAATTAAAGACTGAATGTTTATATTTTGTTACACGCACCCCAAAACCAATGAGAAAGATTTCATATTAAAACTTAAAATTAATTGAAAAATCCTAAATAAATATAGTTTATTATTATCATTATTATTTAACTTCGTATGATAGACGCGAATTTTGTTCCGAGAATGCGTAAGCCTATTTATTATAAAGTGACGCGAATATTTATTGATTTCGAATTTGTATCACGCAGTTAGGCCTATTTAATTTCGTAGGTTCACCTAGTTGATCCGTATTGAGTGACCGAAGAAGTACCGTCACGCTTTAACAGATTAATCAGAAAAGTTTGGCGGAAAATCTAAATTGGGGTTTTCCGAAAGTTGATTTATATCCGACGCCACCGAAGTGTGGTGGCGTAAAACTAGGGAGGGGAGACCTAGGGGTTCCTTTTACAGTGCAGCGGTACTGTTGTGAGTATTCTGTAGTTCGTTGAGGTTTCGCGCATTGCGTTGTAGTTTGTGAATTTCGTTCGGACTTTATTTAGCTTTAAAGAAAATCTGAATTGTACAGACGAACCCAACTTTATTATTATTATATTATTATTGAGAACACTGTCAGTGTAGAGGCCGTAAATATCATCATGTCCGCTCGCGAATGAAGTTCAAAACAGACTAACAGAGCCCCGAAGATCCGCCCTAGGTTAGCCTCGGAAGCGAGGTGAGTACTGAGTACAACTTTCATACGTTATCAGGATAGACGCGCATGGGGTGAGTGCGGTTTCATTTGCCGCCTTCATAAATACGCCCGAAAGTTAACCATTGATAGTTTCGTGTCTTACGTCCGTTCGTTCGTCATAATGTCAATGCCTCGACTTTGTTGACCCTTTTCCGTATAAACAATCCAGTCCAAAATCACATCCGTACTTGAGGTTGTTTGTGCAACTTACCATTATCACAGCAATGGTGCGCCTCAAATATCCTAATATTATATATATAATTGCCTGAAAATATAACGGATATTACAGTTTTTATAAACAGAAGACGAACTAAAATGGAACTACTGAAGAATTGAAAGAATAGTGAAAAAATTATTGTAACACTACAATATAGTTTGTTGATGAGTCATGGCGCAAGATACACTTAATTCTTCTAAAAACCTTTTAATTTCGTGACCTAGGCTGATTGTTAGTTTTGCATTTTAGTTTATAGAATTAGGTATCAACAATAAATAACGGCTAATATTAAGTTTTAGAATAGATTACGCGGGGTTATTTTTCTTAGACTGGTTAGCTATTTCCCACGCGACTAATTTCGGCTACCAGGATCTTCGTAACAAATTTCGACTTCGTCAAGACCATTGGTCTCCGCGAAACTTAATATTTACCTAAATAACAACAGAACTTTATGGCATTTCGGTAAATAATGATAATAATAGTTATTTCAACTTTTATTAGTTGCTGCAAAACTTAAAACTGTTATAGGCTGTTACTCCCTGAATAATTAAACTCTTCGCTTCCATTCGGTCTACATAATTTTATTTTAATAAAAGTGAATTTACTTTAATTTTTTTTACCAATTACAAACTGGGTTTTGGTGAATATTTTGTGTATATTGTAATTGGCTCATAAAAATGTATTTAAAAGAAATGAAAAACAGGTCACTTCACAATAGAAATGCTTCATTTAATTCAATAATTATTATTATTTTAATTACGTTATCAAAGAATATATATATATATATATCCGTTAGGTAGGTCACACCACCAGTAGACAAATTCTTCTGACATTCATCGGCCAGAATCCTGGTGGTGGCTCCAAATGCCCCAAAACACAGCTTCCTTTCACCCTTGTACGAAGTTGCGTTCAGCCTAGATCATTAATAGGGACGAATAATTGAGTAGAGTGTTTACTTAATCCCAAGAAGTGAAACAGTTCTTGTTATCGAAACGTCATTAATCTTTCTCTTCCAAAACTTGTGAGGACTTGGCGGTCCTAGGATCCAGCACGTAGGCAGCCTCTGACGTCACGAAATGGGCGGGGTTTCAGGCGCCGTTAATCTAGACAAGGCCAGTCGGCGCCGCTCAAGGACGTGCGAACTTCTTCTTCTTCTTCTTCTTCTTCTTCGGCCTTTTACTTTTATAAGGCATTAAGCTGTGATGAAGGAGTCCTATATGGGTTCCTGTACTGTTTTTAACTCCTTATCTTCATTCAGTTTCCTTATTGATCTGCTCTTTCCTTTAATCGTATTTAGATTTGGTCCAAGGTCTGTTGACTGAACCACGCATTTGGTGCCAGTTGAGGAGGTGTTCGTTTCTGATTTGCAGTTAAGACTTTTCTTCCGTATGATATTATTCTCTCTTTTTACAAATTAGAGACACTGAAATAATGCATCGTGTTTGATTCTTCTTCAAAGATTTTAAATCCTTCACGTGTGGCAGGGCCTATGCCGTTAAATCATTAATTGGGCGAATTTTAAATTTTTCTCTGCCTTTAATGTGGTGCCAATGTAAACATTTAAAAGAAAAATACTGTATGAAAATATAATTCTGTCGCCGCTTTGATAAGTAAATAAATTGAGTGTTTATTTAACGTTTTCTCGATCTGGTTGGTTGGTAAAATTGTTTTTCTTATTTTAACATCCTGCTTAAGAATGATTATTTCTCGGATTAGCGTTCACGGATGCGTGACGAGAGTACTTTTAGAAAGTCACGTAAATGCGTTGTTGTTTCCCTCGTAACGCGCTAACGTGCACCACTGAAATCGAATTAAATGAGAAATGCAAGGCGTAATTTTGGGGTAAAGATCGAATGAAAGTGGCGTTACGCGATTTAAAAAATGAATACGAGTATTCCGCGTGTATGATATTAACATTGCTGTCCATTCCAAGTTCATTGAGCTTCTCAGAATAAATCTTGACTAGAATTAATGAGAATGTAGAGACGATATTGCGAACGATGTCTTTTTGAATATTTAACCAAACTTCGTACCGCGTACCTTTTTTGTACGGTACCTACAAAAATGACATCTTAGTTCGGGTTGGATAAAATGGACGAGGCTTGGATGATAATTGCGATCGTATAACCCAAAATACTCGTACTACGTTCATATTTTTTTAAGAAACATTCTCCTAAATGTACCTCAATACGGGAATTGGACGCGTACAAAGTACAAAGTAGTACTCTCCTTCCCTCATATCGGCTGATTTTCTAAACGCGTCACACTTTAAAAGGTTTATATTTTTTTATTAACTGAAGTAAAAGCGTGAATTTTTTTACTCTACCTTCTCTACACATAGGAAATTAGTCCCATAGTGCAAAAACATCGTTTATCCGATGTCCTCTCAGCTCATTAACTTTTTGCGCACGAACAACAAAATTTTGCAGTACTCTGGGCAGAGTATCCGTTCAAGTCTGAGAAATTTCTCGTTCAATCGATGCTTTCAATCGCTCTATTGCGCGTAGATTCTACAGTGTGTCCGTAAAGTCATGGTGGGATTTTAAATAGCTATATTATTGCAACGAAACATGATAATGAGATGAAAAAAAGGCAAATTGAAGAACAACTCTGAAAGAATAACTTTATTTAACGTAGTTCGATATGGGCTCCTCTGGTAGCCCTGCAGACATCTAGGCGGTGATTCAATTCCAGCCACACACGCCCAAGAACATCAGGAGTGACGGATGCGATAGCTTCCGTGATTCGCTCGTGCAAGTGATGAATATCCCTAATGGGTACACTGTACACGCTTTGCTTGACGTAACCCCACAAATAAAAGTCCAAAGGTGTCAGGTCCGGAGAGCGTGGAGGCCATGGCTTCCATCCTCCTCTTCCTATCCATCTCTGTGGAAATTTTTCATTAAGGAATTCTCGAACAACGTTGGCATAGTGCGGAGGAGCACCATCTTGCTGAAAGATGACATTATTGTCAATAAATTGGGGTACTGCAAAATGTTCCAACATAGCGAGGTAGTTGTGTGACGTCACAGTGGGTTCCGCGAAGAAAAATGGGCCAATCACTCGATCTCGTGCTAGAGCACACCACACATTAACTTTCGGGCTATTACGCTCATGTTCAACATAGGCATGTTGCAATAATATAGCTATTTAAAATCCCACCATGACTTTACGGACACACATCACCGCCTAGATGTCTGCAGGGCTACCAGAGGAGCCCATATCGAACTACGTTAAATAAAGTTATTCTTTTAGAGTTGTTCTTCAATTTGCCTTTTTTTCATCTCATTATCATGTTTCGTTGCAATAATATAGCTATTTAAAATCCCACCATGACTTTACGGACACACTGTATTTAAACATACTGTTTTGTAAATAACTCCTCAGATGAAAATCACGGGGGTTTAAACCCGGTGACGTTCATGATCGTGATAGTCCTTTATCGTAAACTGCGGAGTTCTTCTGTTGGACAGTACTCTTCCTTCAAAAGTATCACGTAAGTATCGTGAGCCGAAAGGACATGACATAGAGTATGTAGTTACGGGACTAATTCCCTATGTGTAGAGAAGGTACAGTAACAATTTCACGCTTTTATTTCAGTTAATAAAAAAATATACAAACCTTTTAAAGCGTCACACGTATAAGAAAAAATTACCCGATACATAAAAAGATAACATTTTGAATCATGACAAATGTCACCATTCTGGGGTAAATAATTTTTTAGATTTTATTGAAAGGTTAAGAAAAAACTTTTGTATATTTTTTAAAGGAATTTTACTTTCAAGAAAGGGCTTGTCGAACTGCTAGCAAAAGTCAAGTTTGTGCTATTTATACGCAAAACTACATAAATAGATTGAATCAATTTTACTTGGGCTTATAAATTATTAACATGAATTATATATAACACAGATTCTTCTTATTATTATTATTATTATTATTATTATTATTATTATTATTAACCTTGGTTAAACCTGGTTTTACTTCCGCCCGAAATGTTCATTCTGACGAAGGTCAAGTTTGTCACTCCACCTTAGACCTACAGTTTAACGTGGAATCTAAACCACGCCCCATCAGCAGCCCAGCGTCTTGACCACTAGGCTACCCAGGGTACCCATTTATCTACCAACCAAGTTTTTTTTTTATTGTGTGGAAAGATGAACAACTGGGTTTTGCTGCGCACCGCCTGCCGTCACTGGGTCTCTATCCCGGGGTCGATGGATTCGTAGTCAGCGACGCTAACCGCTACACCACCGAGGTGTATTATTAGTAGTAGTATTATTATTATTAATAATAATAATAATAATTGGATGTACGTAGAGTGTATGCATGTAGAGTACTTTAATTCAAAGTATTCCAACTTTTCTATAATTGTAGAGGTTTTAACCGTATAAACTTTAAATAATTATAGAACAGTGGTGTTTAACTGGGGTAATTCGCCCTTTTATGGGAGGTAACGAGCTGGCGCCGCTGTCCAAAACAAAGCCGAGTTATGGTTTTGCTAAACTTATTCTTTCCTAATTTTCCTTTTCTCATATTTGCCATTTAAAAAGGGGGGGAGGGAAGGGGGTAATTACGGTTTTGTTGGCTATCTGAAGGGGTAACGGCGCGAAAAAGGTTAAATACCACCGTTCTAGAGCTTACAGTCCCTCGTTCAAACTTACTTGATTATGCGGAAGTAAAACCCCCCGTGGTTGGCCTATACCCAATTGATTTTCCAGTGAAGTAGACCCATTTTTTTTTACTAATCGAAATTACCTTACTAACTTTTAATTTCAATGAGTTTCGCTTTTATAGACTTTTCGCTTTTACACACTTAACTGAAGTAGGTTGCTATTTGTTGTATTACAATTAATTTTACGGGTAATGAAAAACCTAATCAATTTTCATCTTATAAAACATTCACATTTCTCAGGGATATAAATAGTTGTTTGCTATATAACGTTACGCGCAATATACAGAATAGTAATGTTTGCTACCAAGGCCCGTTTTCTCGTATCTAACTGGCTATATACGGTACTTTAGGTGTATAGGATAGACTTAACTACGTGCCACAACCGCATTAGAGTTGGGCAAGAAAACGTAAGAGTAATATGAAAATCGCTAAATAAACAAATAATAAAAAATCACTTTGAAGTTAATCCCCGCCTCCTAATTATTTATTGGTCAAATACGGATAACTGTTACTTATGAATGCTGAATTTTCCCACGCGTGTACTATATTAGGTTCTTATTACGAGGAACCATTGCAGCCCCCATATATATATTATATATATAATTATATATATATCCCCACCATCATGCTTGATAACCGTGTAACGCGGACTTTATTTATGAGTATGTATGAGATTCAGTTTTACTTCTCTTTTGATATACGGGCATCCGCTTGTTTTCTTAATAATAACGAAAGAATATCGGGATTATGACATCTGATCGACTTAACATTCTAGCAACAACCGTATTATGGGTTAAATTAAGTTAGGTTAGGTAATGCTAGGTTACGTTTTCAGGTTAGATTTTTAGTGTCACTATTATGGTGGTGTCGGTTCGATGGGTAAAGGTACAGGGATATCGTTTATGAATGGTTTACGAACTTTTAATTTTACATAATGGACCTGTTTACATTAAATACAATAGAAATAAATCGTAAATTGTAAAACTTTTGTCTTATAGATAGTAACTGGCATTTCATAAAACACATTTGTAGGTGGGAGTTATAATTATTTATCCAACTGCACACCGGTATATATATATATATATATATATATATATATATATATATATATATATATATATATGGGTCTATATATTATGCAGGAAGGAAGGGTCAAGGGCGAATGTCCGAAAAAAATGCTCTTCCACAGAGGGAGAAAGAGAGAGCCGAAATCGAGACCCAAAGTTTTCGAGATGCCTGGACACTCTGTGTTTGAAAGATTGGAGGTCATAGCTAGGGGAAAAGATGGAATGAGAAAGGTTGTTCCAGAGTTGAGCGGTTGAGTAGACGAAAAATTGAAAATACCGATTAACCCTCGCGTTACAGAGTTGGACAGAAAAGGGATGAGAATGTGTCGAAAGTTTGGTACTGCAAGCTCGTCTTAAAGGAGGAGGCACGCAGTTAGAGAGAGTTCAGAAGAGCAGTGTCCGTTAAATAACAATAGTAGAGAGAGTGAAGCAACATTGCGGGGAATTGATGAGACAAAAAGACTGATTCCACTCGGTCAAGTAGAGCTGCGTGAGTTGAGCCACTCCACGCGTGAGAAGTGTACTCCACCATACAGAGGCGGACAAGACTCCTGTACAGAGGCAGCAACTGAAGGGGTATATAACTGTTTTAGAAATAGAGTATATGTGATCTTTCCAGGAAAGATCACGAGAAAAAGAAACACTAAGAACGTTAAGAGAAAAGGAAGGATTGAATTGTGTATTGTTGAAGATAAGGGGGTAGTCGTGTGGGAGATTATGAAGAGTAGACAGACAGATGATAGAAATTTTTTTGAGGCATTGAAAACAGCGAATTTTTCACTGCTCCAGTCCGAGATAGTAGAAAGATCAGAGGTCAGGTGCGCCATAGCCGTCTCTCGCGAAGCGTGGAATGACTGTTAAGAGGGACGCTTTGTGAAGCGGGTGGAGAAATGAAGGGTGGAATCCTCGGCATAGAAGTGGATGGGACAGGAAGTGCGACTTAATAGGTCATTGAAAAATAAAAGGAGAAGAGTGGGTGACATAGAGAGCCCTGAGGAACACCACTGTTAATAGCTTTAGGAGAAGAACAGTGGTCATCTATAACCGTAGCTATAGATCGACCAGAAAGGAAATTAGAGATGAAGGTACGGAGAGAAGGATAGAAACCGAAGGAGGGGAGTTTGGAAATTAAGAATTTGCGTCAGACTGTATCTAAAGCTTTTGATATGTTTAGCGCAATAACGAAGGTTTCGCCAAAATCTCGAAAGGATGATGACCAAGAGTTAGAAAGATATACAAGAAGATCGCCAGTAGGGCGTCCCTCGCAGAACCCATACTGACGATCTGAAAGAAGATTGATTAGAGAGGCGTTTAAGAATCCTTAGAGGTGTGCACTGTGCATGTGCCTACTTTTTTAGGCCCGACCCGTTAGAATTTTCTAAACATGTACCTGGCCCGCATTTGACACTGTTACCGATGTATAACACTTTGCCATCTATAGTATTATGGGTGTGTGACCATCGAAATCGTGTATTATGACAAGCAGTAACTATAAAATTAATGTTAGCAGCATTTTTATTAAATTACAAATATTTTAAAATAATTTTTATACTTTATCATTCATTAAACATTTGAAAAAAATTGAAGCTTCTACCCAAACACTATATTTTCAGTCCATACCTGGCCCGTGTTCGTTATGCTTTCAACAAGCTCGCCCATACCTGGCCCATGGGCCGGGCCGGTCACGGGCTTATGGGCTTACCCGTGCCCGTGCAGACCTCTAATCTTTCTTTTAACAATAGATTCAAAAACTTTGGAAAGGCAAGAAATCAAGGCAATTGGAGGGTTGAGAGCGGTCAGTCTTCTTTGTCACACACACACACACACACACACACAGTGGCGCCTTGGTAGTGTAGTGGTTAGCGTCGCTGACTACGAATCTATCGGCCCGGGATCGAGACCCGGTGATGGCAGGCGGCACGAAACCCACCTGTTCATCCTTCCTTACAATAAAAGAAATTTGGTTGGTAGACAAACGGGTGCCCTGGGTACTGGGTAGCCTAGTGATTAAGACGCTGGGCTGCTGCTGGTGGGGCGTGGTTCGGATTCCACGTTACGCTGTAGGTCTAAGGAGGAGTAACAAGCGTGACCTTCGTCAGAATGAACAATTCGGGCGGAAGCTAAACCAAGGTAATCAAGGTATATATTTATTTTCCCTTAAAGAGGTGTTGAAATAAACTCGAAAGTACTCAGAGTGGGTGGTTACCTTTTTTCTGCACCTTATTTCAAAATAAACAAGTTCACGCGTTTAGTATATATATATATATATATATATATATATATATATATATATAGTTAGTTTAGTTAATTAGTTAGTTACAGTAGTTTTTTATTCCTTGTAGGGAATGGACACTTTGTTTCTCTCTGTATTGATATGAAAATAAGAAGGGAATAACTTCTCTGCAGTTTATTCTATCTGCACCCGAATATGCATAAAGTATCAGTAAATCCATGCATGTAAATTATAGTGAAATCCATTGAATGTAAGAAAGTGCGATATATAATAGTTTGTAAATTATTTATCACACGTTTGAAATATATATATATATATATATATATATTACTGAAACACGATAAACATTTGAGAAAAGTTGGAACAAGGCAAACCAAACCTTCGTGGCCGACTCCCACCCAAATGAAAAACAAAATGTGTGTGTGTGTGTTGAGCGATTACGATAATAAATAATATGGCCACGGGTCCAAATTCTCACCTAATTTGCAACTTACGAAATCTAGCAACAACTGAAAACGAAGCAATCGGGTGATTTTTGTCAAAAATTGTGTGACTTTAACTGTATGAAGTGGGATGATAGGAAGATATCCCTCGTATCGAGGACGAAACATATTACAGGCATCAAATTTCCGCGTGACTCGTGTACAGAAATAGTAAACTCGTTTGCGGTATTTAAAGAAATGGAAAATGCGAATGTGAATGTGATAGAGAAAGAAAGATTAATGGCAGAAAAAAATGACCAAAATGTCTGGGAGGAAAATGGTGTGGATGAGAGAGAAACAAATGAAAAGATAACGCGAAAAGAACACACTATTATAGAAGAAAGAAAATAAACAAGTACAATCTGCGATGTGGCGAAACTACCAAACGAAGATAATGATAAAAAGACTATAAAAAGTAAAACGTAGAAAATATCGTACGCAAATATTATGCAAAAGGGCATTGCAGATACAGGGATGGACAACGCATCTATACACATCCCACTTTATGTAACTTCTATTACAAAAATGGATATTGTAAATTTGAAAAAACTGCGAGTCCCACCACCATAGGTTCCGTAAAACTTATTCAAGATATGGGCAAAAATGCCGTTACTCCCACTACCCTCAAAGGAACACGACAGTTGTGCAGCCAGAACTATCAACAAACGGGGTTACCAATTTTTTTTAGATGTAGCCAACACAATTCAACTACTAAATACCATCCAACAAATACAAAGACAATTATCAAATACGGGGATCCGAGAGCCGTACAGAATAAATGTAGAAAGAAATTACGTACGATATCGGGACATGTATCGAAACGGATAAAGAAGGGAAAATTCTAGGAGAATCGCGAGGCAACGATACATGCTCGACCAAGGGATAACGAATCTGGATTACATAAAGAAGAAATTGAAAACGAAACTATAAAAATAATCGTAGCCAACATGCATAGCCTAAAACTAAACCATTCCCTGGACATAGTCACACGTGAAAGAGCAGATTTTGCACGCCTCACGGAAACTCATCCGAAGGACTGCCAGACGAACTGTGAAAACTGTAAATTTCGTATCGACAAAAATGAAATGCAAATTGACAACTATAACATACTTCGAACCGACAGAATAGTAAGACGAAAAGGAGGATGTGCTATTTATACACACGAAAAACATACAGCAGAAAAGACTATTAAGTACTTGAAACAACTATGTAGAATTAGTAACAACAAAAGCTGAAAAATTAAACATGGTATTAATACGATACGTGTAAATAATTATTTTTTTTCTTGTAACCTGCCACAATACTCCTCTCTTAAAGGCAAAACTTATTACATTTTTTAATTCCGCTTACCCATCACCCTTACTTTTAAATAGAATTTTTTCTTATAAATATGTTTTTTAATCCATTTTTTGTCTCCTTTTCTCTCTTTAATCCTTTGTCCCAATTTCTTTCTGCCAGCTACATTTCTTTCTTGTAACAATGTTACGAGGATACACGACTATTTGCACCTCTGCCTCGAATACTCCAACTACAAAATTCTCAGATGCCATTACGGAGGTCAGGAACTGGATGAAAGCTCTACACTCTCAACCCCAAATATTATTCTCTGCGGTGATTTTAATTTCCCATTTATGAAACATAATAGGATAGGAAGAAATATATGTTAAAAATAGGATAGGAAGAAATACAGGATGTTTATAAAGTCCCTATCTATTTCGTTGAATTAACGGTTTTTATTTTTTATTTTTTTGCAGAACCCTATGAAAATGAATATACAAGAACGGGTGATGGTGGTGACACTTCGGATTAAAGGAAAGAAATGCAAAGAAATTAGAGAGAGGTTTGAAAGAACATTTCACAAGCCAGGTCCTACAGACGAGACAATTCGTGATTTGCTTAATAAATTTAAAAGAACGGGATCTGTTCATGATGAGTCAAGATCTGGACGTCCAAATGTCTCTGAGCATGCTGTAAATGCGGTACATAATGTTATCGATGAACATCCAAGCATGTCAATTCGCACCACATCACGTAGACTCGGGATACCCAAATCAACTCTCCATAAAATTTTGAAATCGATGTTGAAGAAGAGAAGTTATCATATTCAGGTGCTTCATGACTTACATGAAGAGGGTTATCCAAAGCGAAGTGCAATGTGTGCCGATCTTGTTGAACACATTTAGAATGAAAATTTAATGGACCACATTCTCTTCGGTGATGAAGCAACTTTCCACACGTGTGGAACGGTTAATCGCCATAACTGCCGCATATGGGCTAATGAAAAAGCCAGTTGATTTCTATCAATGGGAACGAGATTCTCCTAAAGTTACTGTCTGGTTGGGTATGACCAAATCTAAGATTTATGGGCCCTTTTTCTTTGCTGAAGCTACAATTACAGGGCTTATTTATCTGGACATGCTTCAGCAATTCCTGAAACCCCAACTTCATTCAGATGGCATTTTAAACACTGTCGTCTTTCAACAAGATGGAGCACCTTGTTATTATGCAAACATTGTTCGGGAGTACCTAAATGAACGATCGGACGTGGAGGCAACAGGCCCTGGGCGGCTCGATCTCCTGACCTAACGCCCTTGGATTTCTTTGCATGGGACTTTATGAAATCAAACGTCTATCAAACGAGGGTTACAGATCTGCAAGATTTACCGTACGTGCTCGTATCGTAACAGCAGTTACAAAAATAACCCCTACCATGCTCCAAAATGTGTTCCGCAATGCTGCTGACAGATTCGAACTCTGTAGAGATACTGATGGTGCTCATGTAGAATCATATGCTTAAGTATTCATTAAATGTATGCCTTCTATTATATTGTTATTGAATTTTACCCTTTTTGCTACGTTTTCACTGAACTAGATAGGGACTTTATAAATACGCTGTATATGTATAAAAAAAGGATAGAAAGAAATATATGTATAAATAAACCAAGACAATAAAGGAAGACCAAAAGGAGGCAAAAATGCTGCTAGCTCTAGCTGATGAATTCGTGTTAGCATAAGAAATAACGGAAAATACAAGAAAAAACAAACAACAGTAACCTAATTGATAACATAGACATATCCCCAACTATAATATCAGATCACAACATTATTGAAATAACAACCACTGTAAAAAAAAACAGGGAAGGAAAGAACACGCGCTATAGAAAAGACAAATTCGAATTTTTAAATTTTCACTCCAAGACTATAAATTGGGAAGGTATTGCATCTAGCGTGGAAGCAATAGACTGGAGAACGATTTTTAAAGACAAAACAACGGAAGAGATGCTAATAACCCTAGAGGAGAAGACGCTAGAAATTGTGGAAAGACATGTTCCAAAAAACCAGCAAATTGGGAAGAGAAACAGGTTCGAGAGAGAAAAGAAGTCATTGTTCCGCAAGGGAAAAAAGAGTGACTGTAAAATTAAGAAACTGCAAAGATAATTGAGAACCATACAGAGAAGGAAGAAGATGACGCTATAGAAGCGATGAAGGTTAATTCAAAATACTTTTATACTTTTGTAAAAAGAAAGTCGAAAAATCGCGCGAGTATCGGACCTTTGAAGAATGAAAAAGGTGTTTTAACCCATGATCCGTTTTCTCATTGCATCAGTTGCTCGGAGACACTAGCACCGGACTGAGAAATGATCTAAAAGAAGTATCTGAAATATTAAAAGCTTATTATGACAGTAACATCCTTTGCCGATGACAAAAAGATTAGTAGAAAAATAAGAAACCCAGGGGATATAGGATCTCTACAAACATAAATGAACAGAATCTACAAGTGGTCGGAAGACAACAATATGAAATTTAACATTGAGAAATTTCAACTGTTAAGATACGGAAAAGGGGAGGACCTAAAATCCATGGAATACTGTACCCAAAATGGACAGGAAGTTCAGAGAAATTCTAAAGCAAAAGTTTTAGTTGTAATGACTGATGATGCGAAATTTGAAACACAAAATAAGATAGCAGTAAACAGAGCAAAAAGAATAAGGGGTCATTTAAAAACCACGTGGTCCTTTTTCGGATAGTTTTCAAACCCGTCCCCCCCCCTTGTGGTCATTTGTGGCCAATGACTTAAACCCCCCTCCAAAATGACGTGGTCTTCTGATGTCACCCCCACCCTTTCTTAATCTTGTGTCAATTAAAATGCAAATTAAAAGTATGGCGAATTTGTGTTTTATGAACGTTAAAGATTCGAATATTCTAGAATTTTCCGAAATAAAGGTACAGCGAATTTGTGTTTATAAAGATTTGAGTCTTCTGGAATTTTCTGGTGTTTACGAAATATATAGTATATATATATATATATATATATATATATATATATATATATATATATATATATATACCAATATGTTAAACAGTATTATAACAGGATATTTTAATGCTTAGTATTGGCCACGTGGTTAAACGTCAAGACCTCCCCTCCTCCATGTGGCCCTTGGTGGTCAAATAAGGAACCCCCTCCCCCATTTAAGGAACCCGTGGTTTTTGAGTGGCCCTTAACTGGGCAGATACTGAGAACCTTTAAACGAAGGGGATAGGAATATAATGATTCTTCTATTGGGAACACTGATCATACCCAAATTGGAATACTGCTCGGTCCTAACATCCCCATATAAAAGACATTAGTCAGCTAGAAGGGATTCAGAGAAGCTTCACAGCCAAGATCAATGGGTGCAATGAACTAAATTACTGGGAAAGATTACGTGAATTAAATCTGTATTCACTGGAAAGAAGAAGAGAGAGGTACACCGTTATTTACATTGGAAAAAATGGAGAAACTAGTCCCTAATCTTACTCTGAACCTTATAACCCCCCAAACAACAGTAGAATGTAGAAAAGAAAGTCTGTGCCGTGTTCCCAAATCAAAGGCTAGACAGGAAACATCCTCAACTCTGAAGGAAAATAGTTTTGTGAGAGGACCAAGACTGTTTATGTTTAACCAGCTGCCCAAAGAACTAAGGAACACGACTGGTGTAGTGGTGGATATCTTCAAAAGAAGAGTAGATGCCTGGCTCAGAACAGTTCCAGATGAGCCGAGCGTACCTGGCTATGTGAAGTGGAGAGTACAAGAAACCAACTCTTTAACGTCACCAGGCCAACTCAAGAGGAGGGGCAACAAACCAGAACTCCGTTGAAATGAGGAATCATCGCACGGAACATCTGAAAGGTATATATATATATATATATTATATATATATACACATATATATATACACACACACACACACAATGAAGTAGGCGACAATAGTGTATAGTAACATCCTTGGCTGAGATACAAAGATCAGCAAGAAAATCGGCAAATGCAGAAGAGGTGGAAGCCCTACAGAGGGACACAGATAGAATATACAAATGGTCAGAAGACAGTAACATGAATTTTAACATCGAGAAATTTTAGCTCTTGAGATATGGAAGAAATGAAGAACTTAAACAGACAGCATATAGAGAGGAAATTCAGAGAAGCACGAAAGCAAAAGATGTAGAGGTAATAATGACCAATTATGCAAATTTTGAAACAGAATCAAATAACGCTAAACAAATCAATATGAGTTACGGGACAGCTACTGAGAACCTTCAAAAGAAGGGATGAGAAGACAATGATTCCACTGCTGAAAACACTGAGCATACCAAAACTTGAATACTGTCCAGACTTGACGATCGCCATACAAAAATGAAATTAGTCCAGAAGAAAGAAAGAAAGAAGTCGAGAGGAATTTTACAGCCAAGATTGTGGTTGCAAAGAGTTCAACTGTTGGGGTAGAAGACTACGTAAATTAAATCTATATTCGCTGGAAAGAAGAAGAAGAGAGATACACCATAATTTACGTGTGGCAAGTGATCGAAAAACTGTTACCTAACCTCAAACTAAACCCAACTAACATCCAAACAACGCTGGAAAATAGGAAAGATAGAATGTGTAGTGTTCCAAACTAAAGGCCCGACCAGGGACACTCTCAACACTTAAGGAAAATAGCTTGGTTGTCACGGGGTCCGAGACTTTTTAACCAGCTTTCAAAGGACCTCGGGAACATCACAGGGGTCAAAGTTGAAATCTTTAAAAGAAAACTAGATGCCTGGCTCAGGACGGTACCAGAAGAGCCGGATGTGCCTGGCTATACGCGATAGAGATCGCGAGAACAACTCGCTCCTCCATCAGGTCAGGCCTAGAGGTGGGTTCACCAAATCACCAATATCCAAGTGGGTTCACGAGCTTGACCTTCGTGTGAAGAGAGACCGACTTTTACCAGGTTTACCACCAGACACGTTATGATAACACCACAAATGGAATCGATTACGATTCATTAAAAATTGTAATCATGATTTCTACGATTCCAAATTAGGTAAACGGAAGAAGGACCACACATAATCACTGTCATGAAGGGTTGCATTGAACTCAAATTATTTAAATCGATTTAAATTATAAGGAAAAAATATCTGATTGAACTCAAAATATGATTTTTCTTTCTCATAGATACGGAATATACTATTCCATCAACATAATCTCATTTTAGTTATATCTTACTACTCGTATGTATGGGTGAGTTAGGACTATTTTTATATCAGTTATTTTCTAAGCAATGGCAACTTGACTTTCATATTCAGTGATATGTTGTAATCATGGCACGTAATCACGATTACGATTCCTTGGTTTTCCAGGACATGGATTCGATTACGATTAAGATTCCTCAAAAATGTGGAATCGATTCCAATGATTACGATTCCTGATTACAACTACAACATGTCTGTTTACCAGGTATATATAATTAGTGATGGACATGCTTCAATTCTGATGTTGAACTCGAAGAAGTTGGATATAATATACCCTACCATCGCATTAACACTGCCTGTTATGACAGGCACAAATGACAGTAACAAATAGGAGTGGCTGCACCGACAAATGATTTGTGCTGAATGGGCCATAGATTTAATTTAATGCCAAAGCATAGGCACTGCCAGTGCCGCGAAAAGTTATTAAACACAACAGAAAAGTTTGCGCTGCATCGAGAGCCAAAATTTTTTCGTGGCACTATGGCACTGATGGGAGATAATAACGAGATGAAAGAGTACTAAATATAGTTAGTGCCTGCCTTTGGGGAGACTTTGAAAAGTGCCACCCGCGTGAACCCGGCGTGAGTATTGATAAGGGAGTGACGTCATCGACTTATGAGAAGGTTAACGGTTTGATATCACTGGTTTATGAACTAATGCCCGGGGTGTCTGCGTGGGGTGCCTGGGATATCCAGGGTGAGACATATTGATGCGTCGCGAGTTTACAACTTTCCCCATTATAGGTAGGCCTATATTTAAATGACTCGGTGGAGGGCCTAATAATGGAAACAACAACAACAGCAGCAGGGGGCGTGACTAACGATCCTATAAAACTGTAAGTAAACTCCATATTATTGTAATAATAAAAGCTGATCACGTAACTAATAAAATATACAATATCAACGCAATAATTTTTCGTTTTCAGTGTGTAAATGTAAACATTTTGTGATGTAAAGATTTTTTAGGTTTACATTTTCAGAATTAATTACTTGAGCAACATAATTTGCAAAATATTCACTTTTATTTTCACAATGAAAATCTGAATCATATCGTACAGTTTGGTTTATAACTTAATTCTCAGAAATTGGTTTGCCTTGTACAAATAAGCAGGTGACGTGTATATATATATATATATATATATATATATATATATATATATATATATATATAAGACAATGTACAGAATGTAGGCTTACATTTGTTTATGTACAATAGTTAATAGAACTAGTGGTGAAGCACATATCTGGACAAGGCCGATGTAGTAGGCCCCTGTAGGCCATGTTTGGTTGGTTGACTGTTGATCCACAATCCCCAACCTCCATCCCCCTTTCTCAGAACTGGCTTGGGACAGTGTTAGCCAGAATTTATAAAAGGCGATCTCATATCATGCCAATAATTCCCGTATGATGTGCTTGCAATAGACCTTCACGGAAGAGAAATGAAATTTAGTGTTTAATTTCATGTCCCTTGTCCTTTTAGTCCCTTATATACGGACAGTTAAACAGAATGAGCTATGCTATGTACAGGGATATATATTTCAGAATTAAATACATAAAAATAAATAAATGATGCAAATCCACAAGGAAGAAAGAAAAGCGATTCCAAGTTCTTTCATGTATTCAACAGTACACCTCGTCTGGAAGGTGTACTATTGATACACGAAAGGCCTTGGAAGCCTTGGAACCACTTTATTTTTTCTTGTGGGTTTGTATTCCCCCCCCCCCCCCGCACACACACACACCTTAGTTTGGCTTCCGCACGAATTGTTCATTCTGACGAAGGTCAAACTTGTCACTCCACCTTAGACCTACAGTTTAACGTGGAATCCGAACCACGTCCCACCAGCGTCTTAACCAATAGATTCGTAGTCAGCAATGCTAACCACTACACCATATATTACCAAAATTGTAACTGTAGTCTGGTTGTGAAACAGGTGGCTTAAGATCAGAAATGTAAAACAGATATAATATAAATGATTTTCATATGGATTAAAGGATCCGTGATTGAGTACGAGGATGTTTGTGATCGTAGAGTAATATTTAAATGTGTGCTACCGACCAATATTCATTAAATTTCCACTAAAATTACTATAAAATTTTAATTGAACCCCGTTGTGTGTATCTATTATAAATAAACAAATGCAATTCATTTTATTGTAAAGTAAAATCATTTAAAATAATTTTTAAAGTAAAATTTTAACGAAGATTTTATCGTGATGATTTTATCGTGATGATTTTATCGTGATGATGGCTTTTCCATGATCTTTGAAATTTATGAGCCCGGGCAGTATGGTGGACCCTTTATTGTCGTTGTTGCGATGTTCAGGATGACATTCAAAACCAGACCTTTGGATTAATAAGGTTGGCATTTGCGCCGCAGTATTGGGAAGGAATGCGGAATTTGGTTGAAGAACGCTCGTGGAACTAAGTTTCGTCCACATACATATAAATAAGGGCCAAGTAGGTTTATTGTCATATTTGAGTCAACAAGTTTATGCGTATAATTAGAGTACAACCAAATATTATTTAGTCTAGGCGTATTCGGAGGATATTTAGGGGATAATTTGTATTTTTAAACAGAATAGTGTATACAATAACTTCATTATAGTCGTATTTAAAGGTTTTTTATTAGCTTCCACCATATTAGTGCACGCAATCAGGGCCTATCAGAGGGGGGTGCTAGGAGGGCCATTTGGCCTGCTTAAGGGGGGGCCTCAAATTTAGAAACTTTCAGGTTTGAATATAATGTTTTGCAGTGAAAGTAATAATTGGGTTTAGCTATGGGCCTCAAAAGCTGGAAGTGGCCCGGGCCTCTCTCGACCTCTGAGAGGGCCTGCACACAATAATTAGTTCCTATATAAATCCTGTAGTAGCTTTATCTGAATTTACTTCCTTAAACGCATTCTGCCCAAGTACATGGAACACTCAACAACCCACGAGTTGAGTATCTAGAATACTATTTATGAAGGTAGTGTAGGTCCTATAAGTCTGCAGTGTTGAATGTATAATGTAATATATTCCAAAGGTACTACATGTTTAGTCTCACCACTGGTTTATTACAACCAGCTGGGGAGAAAATTCAAACATGTCGAAATAGCTTAGCCTATGTCAACTCGTGATTGCTTCGTTTTTAAAGCGAAGAATTGGTAAGTTCCGTGAAGATTGTTGGAACCATGTGACTCGTTTGCCATGTCGTGTTCTTAGTAACTAATAAGCGGGAGTGGTCACTTGATTATGATTAGGCAAGTTCCCCAAAAGTTAGTGAAAAGTTCAGGAAAAGTGCGATCCTTTTTTTTTATGTTGTGCTCCTGTCAACATGTTTATATTCATTTCACACTGCAGTATTAATAAGAAAAGCACGTAATCCATTGTGTTTGTGCGTGCGTATGTGTGTTAATAATTTGTGTACAAATTTGTTGAACGGAAAAATCGAAAAGAATAGGTGTCGAAGAAAGTACAAGAAAGCCAAAAGGATTGGTACACTACCCAAATTATCCCTTACAGAGCGCGCAAATTGATAATGAAGTCCCCGCAGCTGGGTATTGCCTATCTCATGAAGGCAAGAAGGTCGAAATAAATTAGGGAGGAATTTCATTGATTGATTACGGATTAATGGTCCTCATTTGGGCATCATCATCTTCATCATATTTACTGTATAGGATCTGCCTCATTTTTCGCAGACGACGTAAAGATGTATATTGTAAATTTTAATACGCAAAATACAATTACACATTTTGAAAATAAATTACAAAACAGTAGTGATTTTTTTAATCATTGATTCATATTATTCCATTGGTTTTATAATTTTAAGTTAAGCAATTATAAACGGTTTGGTTTGATTCTTTTCGGGTTTGCAAAAGCATTTTTTCTCGTAGGCCAACTATATTTCGTAATGTTAGATTTGGATGGTAACAATATTTAGAATTACCTAAAAGAAAATTAGACTCGAGGTTTTTTTTTTTAAATTGACAATATCTACATTGGTTTGCGGGACTTCCGTTCGATGAGGAAACTTTTGTATTAGAATCAAAGTCAAATTGGTAATTAGCAGGTGGTTGCGAGATCAATCTTGTCCTCTCAGTTCTGAGGAGATATAATAATAATAATAATAATAATAATTTCGTGGGAACTCCTCCACCGAGCGTTTAGATTACAGTGGTCGGCGAACTTTTTTGGGTATTATCCCAAAATATATTTGTGTACAACGATATTACCCCCTAGACTTGAAATTATTTGTTTGAAAAAAATATAACTGATAATTAGCCTCGCTTATTAAATAATAAATTTTTGTGCAATTTTATTTATATGTTTATTGAGCCTTCATTACCCCCGAGATTTTCATTTTTACCCCATTTGGGGTAATTTACCCCGGTTCCCCGACCCCTGGTTTAGAAGGACTCGAGTAGTGGGGGTGGGGGGGGGGAGTGTAAATAAAACTTAAGTAACCCCTTTTCCTTTTGGTCCACAGAAAACGGCGCATTTGTAGAAAAAACCGCGCTGAAAGCAGACTGGACAATCCTCGAGTTCGTTTACTTATGAGTTATTATTTATTTATTTTTTTAAGTAATGTAAAAAGAGGTTGAGGTTAAAGTTTAATCTACCTAATAAGCAGTATCCCTCCCATACCCCTTCTACTCTCGTGGTTTAAGAAGAAAAAATAGTGGTTGCGATTGGGGAAGGGAAATTTAAGTTTGGGTTCAAAGGTGAAAATGCTTTTGTCATAGAACAGAGGCACTCTTTAGCGAGAGAGCCGCGACTCGCGCCCATTTAGGGATTGAAGGGTAAACAGAATACCAATTACTTTAGTTTATTGAAAAAGTTAATTACTCGCGGCTGCTGAAGAATGAAGAGCGTTGGCTGCCTTTTGGAAGCTACAATACAGTATAGTACCCAATACCAACGGAGATGAGATGATAGGAAAATCTCCTTCGGGGCCCATTTTGGGTGGACAACACGAAACACCTACGAAGAAACGCCTCTTGGAAATTTGATTGGTTGAGGAAGCTAGGTGCAAAAGTCGGCACTCCATGTTTGCACTCACGTCGTTTTCTTATCTTACAAGACGTTCATTATTACATTAACACGTAATTCCGTTAAGTGTGTCTGTCTGTAGATTACTCGTACTTAGCGACGGGTGCCACATAGCTATAGATTTCATCCCAAATTTACTAAGATTGTAAATCCATGTTATATCATAAGATCAAAGTTATTATAATGTAGAAATGTATTTTGTATGCTTGTTCATTTATAGCTTCAGTAAGGCTTATACAATCTTAAAACCTTTTCGTATTAAGTTTTGTAATGGTAATTTTTGTAGAAATAATAAGGCTGTACATAAAAAGTCAAAGACAATTTGGACGAAGTCCCACAAATCACACCAATTCCTCATTTCATTCATATGTTTCTATAATTGGGAACACGATTCCTCGTGACAACTATATATATATATACAGGGTGTCCCATAAGTCCGGCATCATAGGAAAAATAATAAAAAAAGGCAAAACAAAAGCTTTTATTTACAGAACGTGCTCAATATGTCCACCATTGTTTTCAATACACAAATTCAGACGTGATACCCAGTCAGCAAGCACACGGTGAATGATGTCAGGAGTAATAGTGTTACATGCCCTAATAATGCGCTGCCGCAAATGTTCAACACTCCTAATTTTCTCTGCGTATACCAGCGCTTTCAAGTGGCCCCAGAGATAAAAATCTAGTGGCGTGAGATCCGGGCTTCTAGCTGGCAATTCCACAGGCCCTCGACGTCCTATCCAATGACCAGGGAATTGTTGGTACAGGTATTCCCTTACTTGGGTGCTGTAATGTGCAGGAGCGCCGTCTTGCTGGAACCATGTTGGGAAATTTCCTTCTTCGTTCAAGACATTGGGAAATGCTTCTTCCTTGAGCATACGTAGGTAGGTGCCTCCAGTGACGTGTTCATCGAAAAAGAGGGGGCCTATGATGCGATCCTTCCAAACGCCACACCATACCATCACCCGAGATGCACCTTGTTCCTTTGAAGAGGTATACCAGTGAGGGTTGTTTTGAGACCAGTAGCGGGTGTTCTGTCGATTTACCTCACCATTTCCATAAAAAACAGCCTCGTCACTGAACAGAATGGTCGACGAAAAATTGGCATCCTGAGCATATTGTTCCGTAGCCCATTCACAAAATTCCATCCGCCGGTCGGGATCATCATCATCTTCGCTTAATTTCTGTAGGATCTGAAGTTTATATGGATGCCATTTGTGAGCCTGAAGAATGCGATGGATGCTACTTTTCGACACTCCTGTCTCGGCGGACAATCGCCGAAGAGACTTATTGGGACTTCTGTTAAAATGAGCCAGGATAGCAGTCGCTGTATCATCGTCAGTGGACCTCCTTGAAGGTCCACTGCGTGGGTTATCTTCTATGTATCCTGTTTCCTTAAACTTTGCAACAAGTCTGCTAACACAACTCTGTGTTATTGGCTCGCGGTCTGGATGCAGTCTGTTAAATTCAGCAGCGGCCTCTCTTTGACTCCGATTTCTTATGAGTAGAATTATCTGGATTCGTTCTTCCTTGCTCACAGACATTATGGCCTGTAGAAAGAGAAAAATATGAATTATGGTTTGTAGAAATATAAAAATATGAATTTCTCGTATGATGCCGGACTTATGGGACACCCTGTATATATATATATATATATATATATATATATATATATATATATATATATATATATATATATGGGATGAAAGGCCTTGGAATAATTTTTCTTTTTCCTTGTGGCGTGCGGTGGGTGTGTCCACAGGGTAAGCGGTAGCTGCAATTATATATAATATAGGCCCTATATATACGTATATAGTACATATACATTATACAAACATCATAACTTTATATTATTTTTCGATTACTGTAGTAATATACTGACTTTTTGTAATTTGACCTTTAACTGGGTAGGCGGCGCATGTACCGCTTACCCTGACTGATTTTATATATATATATATATATATATGGGCTACGTCGTGGCCAATGTCGTAACACCGCTTCCCGGAGATCAGCGAAGTTAAGCGACATTGCGTCTGTGTAGTAGTTGGATGGGAGACCGTCCTCTGCGCCCAGATTATGTAGCAACCCGTGGTTCGGATCCCACGTAAAGCTGTAGGTCCCCTCCGTCATATGACCTTAGATATTGCGAAGGAGGTTAAACAACCCCAATTAAGGAATATATATATATATATATATATATACACACCTCCCTAGCGATAAATTTATCATTTACAGTCTACATAATCCGTATTGCAAATCGAGGATTACTCTTTGATTTCATCAAAAATAAATTATTTACCTTTGTTTGATAGGCGTAACTTCCGTCAGAACCATTTTAGGCCGAGTTAATTGGCAAGCGCTCAAGTGATGTCGAACATCGTCCATGACTGGTGAGCGTGAGGCGTTATTATACAAAAATTCTAAAACATATCTCATGGCAAGATTGGCGACAACATGACCGGGTCGAGTCGCTTTCCACAAAGGATGCAAAATAATATACGAGTATGACCTTTTTTCTGGATTCTCTCTCTCTCTCTCTCTCTCTCTCTCTCTCTCTCTCTCTCTCTCTGGTGTCACTGTAGCATGATGAGGTCGAATTGTCGTAAAAATAATAATGCCATTAATTTGTGTGATACTTGGCGCCATCACTATTAAAGCTCGTCGACGAGTTTCCATCAACCCTCGCCGTTTCTTCAGTCAAGTTTTCTGTCTTTGAAGTCGGGACCCGAATGGCGCCAACGTTCGGATGAAGGTCGGGGGAGGACTCGTTAAAAGGGGAGCAAGAATGGGGGGTTTGTTAGGGGGAGGAGAGAAATCGTTGGGTGAGGGGTAGCGCTCATTTTAATAGAAAGGGGAAATAGGATATTAGCCGTAAACTGTATCGACAAGATTATTATTATTATTATTATTATTATTATAATAATAATAATAATAATAATAATAATAATCATCATCATCATCATCATTATCATCATTATTATCATCATTATGAGTTGATTTTGAAGTGTTCATTATAATAAATTTGAGATTGAATATAAATCATGTACGGACTTAAGTATTTACATTTAACGCATTAGTTTAAAATGCAATATATTGTATAGAAACCCACTGAAATACGTTAGGTCTATAATAGTAGGAAGTCGTATTATGATGCAAACTACAGTCGCCCTTCTTCTATACAACTGCGTGAAATTATTGATACATAAAGCTTGAAAAATTCCTTGCTTGATTTGGTCCAACACCAAAATATTTAGAGCTGCATACTTCGTGGCGCCTACCTCTTTCTTGAAGTGTAATAATTTTAAAAGTTATGGTAGGTAACAGTTCTCATTTTTTGGCCATTTTTTTTTATGTTCGATCGCCTGCCTGCCTATCCCAACACTATCACATGAAGGTAATCATGTAATAGTCAATGAACTACTTTTCTAATTATTATTATTATTATTACTATTATTATATATTAATATGTACATTAATTAATAATAATAAGTGTTATTTTTCGTGCTGATAATAATAATAATAATAATAAGCTTAGAGTTTCGAAGTAAATGACTGTATATGCACTTCAGTACTTATATACTAGTAAAAATCATGTTTTTAAGGTTACGAACACATTTATGCTGTGTGTTCGTGTACATATGGGTGTATCAGTATGTCATAGCTATTTATCTTTGACTGTTGACCGCACACGCGGCTATCATATTAATCCGATATGTTCACATTTTTAATTGTGGATGGCGGCACGCAACCTAACTTAATTTAACCTTTATCGTATCTTTTTTCCGTAATATTCAATGATTTTCAATAAAAAAATATAACAATCTATGGCTACGCCTCTAATATCGCTAACATACGTTCGTATCACGATGCGCTCTGTGTGTGCCCTAAAACTTGCGAAGATGTAAGGTAGCTAAGAACACACACACAAATTATACAGTATACACGTTATATAAAGTGGATGAAAATCAAAAAGAAAACGAGGAATAATTAAAAAACAAGAAATGGTTTAGTTTCGTCCGTTGTAACTGAAAAATAACGCTTTACTACTTGATTTTTCTGTGATCCTAAGTAGCTGCTGTTGTCACTGACTCGTCACTAATGTTCTGTTGTAGCTTCTTTCGTTTTGGAATTTGTAACCTTTTGTCCCGCTTGGAATTTGTAGCCTTTTACCTATTTGGGAATTGTTAGCGTTCGTCCATTTCAGAATTTGTAAATCTTAGGCTAGGTTGGACAGTGTACTTTTCCATTTGTTTTTCATCCTTTTCCCGATGTCCATTTTGAAAGCCGTAAAACCCACAGTGACTGTCTAAGCGTACATTTTGTACTTTTTACATTTAGGTTCGGAGGCTCGTCCATTTTAGATTCGCAATCTTTTGTTGTTTTCATATTTGGTAAGTTTACCTCGATTTTGGACATTAACCTTTTCTCCTATTTGGACTTGACGTTGCTTTAATAGGCCTACAGCATGACCGGGCTCTTCTACGAGTTTATTCCTAATTTGTCTTACGTACGTAGGCTATTTATATCGTGTTAACGTGTTTTTACTTTGATATATATAACAAAAACAAGCTTTACAAAGTTAAAACTAGACATGGAGTTCATGAAATACAAGCGCGAGTGCCATATGATTTGATATTCATTAAATATGCGTTTGTATATAATAATAATAATAATAGCGGTATATGACACAAGGTCATTGCGTACATATAAGGAACAACTAATTCTTTTGCAGTATTTTGAGTCCATAATATACAATTCTGCTATTTTATTTAGCCGCCTAGATAAACTAGTGAAAAGCCTTCCATTTAAACCTAGGAAACGAGATTTTGAGAATGTTAAATCCAATTGTGGATTTCAAAGTTTGTATTTGTACAAAATGAGCAGTTTTTAATTCCGGTGTGAAGTACGTGGAAGTTTTTAATTTTTTTTATTTAGTTTTCCAGGCCATATGTGGAACGCCGTCTAGCCACTTGCCTTAAAAGGCTTGGAGACTTAGGCGCCAATGTCGTTCAACATCGTCTGAATGATTCTGTTCGAAAGGTGAACTATCTCTACTTAATCTTCGGCCCTCCTTTTCAGGGAGCGGAGTAGGCTCTCTCATATTTATTTAGGACCTTTTATCCTCGACCAATGGCAGTCCGTAATGCCAAAAATATCGTAGGATGTCGCGCCGCGTAGATTTATGACGCAGCAAACCCGCTTACGGTGTGTGAAGCACTCGTAATGAACATACGTAATAATTAGAAGGCGCCTCTTCGACACTGATTTTACACAATAAATAAAATGTAAATGTAATGGTTTCGAATTATTCTTCCACTCACAATTTAGAGTTTCGTTCCTCATAATGTATATGTAAAAAATAAAAAGCTTAATTCGTTTTAAAAGGTATAAACATAGCATATTCTCTATAAATAAATATGAGAGAGAGAGAGAAGAGAAGAGAGAGAGAGAGAGATTCTGAAGAAAAAGCTACGCGGAATCGATTAGGTTTGGAGAGAATTGGTTTGAAATCTCTAAATGGTCACTCAACAGAAGGGAAGACTATACGGAATTTGTACGGTATATTATACTGTATAAAAATCAGTTAGGTGTTTTATGTGCATGGTTAGCCCAAATTTATTATTTTCAAAATTAAATTTCCATTACAAATCATATAATTGTATATAATTTTAATTCTATATAATTCTAAATAATTTTAATGCGGTTTATCATGTAGTTATTGGGAAAAATGATGAGTAATTGTACGAAGAATCTCTTGAAATTTAGGCTTGGTCTGTTTGATGCTGAACAAAAGTAACCTCATACCGAGGGAAGGACTTCATTTCATCATGTGATACTTTTTGTAATAAAATCTTAGGTAATTGAAATAAGGGGTGCTATATGCACAGTGCCACGCAAATGGTGCCAAATGCCATTTTATACTTTTCTCTTCTGAATAATTTATGCAGATTTATGTACAATGTACATCTTATACACACACACACACACATACACACACGCACGCGCAAGATTACACGCACGTACACGCACATTTAGGCGCAAAGCCAAATTTCTTACTAGCCATGTACGTATGTTGAATTCTTGTGTATACTCGTATTTAAATAGGCCCTATCGTATTTTGTAAGGCAAATTCACATCTGGTTTACATTCACGTTAAGTATTAAAGATTTTCTCTAATTTATTTGTTTACAATCAACAATAAATTTATTGAAGATAAAATATCTCCTTAAACAAAAATACTCACGAATATCTTCGCAATATTCTTTGGCGATTTATGCACAAAAAGGACTGAGAGACTCCAACTGACCTTATATTTGGAAGTTTATGTATTTATTTGGCCATTGAACACCCAATATCTCGTCAACAAACCAAACCAACGTCCCCAAAAATTGTGTGTGTGTGTATATATATATATATATATATATATTATATATATATATATATAGTTTCAAAGTTTTATTATTATTATTATTATTATTGA
>JAJOZX010001513.1:12500-65000 GCA_023014485.1 Bathynomus jamesi | reverse complement strand
TTATATATATATCCTTCGATTTTGCTTTTTGGTTGAGGACATAAAAATGTATTTATATTTTCCTGTTTTTCCAGTACTTTATGTATTTTGGTATTAATGTTCTTTTTCCTTTGTGAAATTACATCGGTTTTCCTTCCTTTTTCCTTAGTCCTATCCTGTTATTTTCCTTTCTCTGGGAAAATTATTCGCGCTTTTCCTTCCCTTCACCTTCGTCTCCCTCCCCTTGTCCTTTTTCTCCACTTGTTTCCTGCCCTTGTGTGTCGCTGCTTGTCTCTCATGGAATATTCACATCTCTTGGCGCCTGTTTTTCCTCATGGCGCCGGTCTCTTTCCTTCGGCGCGGTTTGGACGGATGTCTGCATGCGGGTCGGCGCCACAGCTGTTTTTAGGCGCTCGCGGGCTCTTCCTATCCCCCCCATCCCCCGTCACATTTCCTCCCCCCCAATCGCATCTCCTTTTTGCGTGGCGCGCCAGGCTGGCGGTTTACTCCATATAATTTTTTGATGGTTCCCTCGTTCTAGTGTGTCCTTCCTGTTAAGTGGGTTTCTTCCTTCTACGTCTCGCACCTTCGGAGAAGACCTTGGCATCCGATTGCGTGCGTACGCGAGGGCCGGGAAGCTCATCCCAGTTATGGGTCGGAGTCGCGTGTAAACGCCGTAACGAGGCGTCCTGCGTCCCTATAAGTATCTAAGTCCTATTTTGCGGTACCGCTGACGCAGCAGCGTCGGGTAAATAGCTTCAAAGTCTCGTTTGGCGCTGTTGGTGGTGGTGGTAATTTCACCTGGTGAAAGCCTAGGCGAGCTCTTCATCATTTACCTTGACTTACCTTCACACTTTTCTTCGCTCTCTCGCTTTCGTGGATGGCTCGTGGTTCAAATATTTTGCCAGTCGTTCTCCTCTGACGATAGCGTTCAGTCGTATATAGTCTCTCTCTCTCTCTCTCTCCACGGGAAAAGCATCCACTAGGCCGTATAAATGTTAGAAGTGTCAGAAGTGTACTTACCATTTGAAACCAATCAGTAAACATAAACAAGAAGAATTTTAGAGATTGTGTTAGAAAATAATCGGGTCGTTGTTTGTATTGCATAATTGTTTTCAAATACCGACGTGAACTATGTAAATTTTAAAATATGTATCTATTTTGTGAAATTGAGTTTAATGAGCCTTAAATGAGTGTACTGTAACCCCTGTGTATTTTGCACGCGTTTTACGAGTGTTATTTGTCATTCCAGTTGATGAGTGTGAATAAAATTTAAAAAAATTATTTATTTCGTTGACAAATTGAATGTTAAAATAAAGGAGGGATTTATTAGTCCAAGAATTTATTTTTGCGTTTAACAATGACTCCAACCTAGGTTGAGATGTTCTTCTTTCTGCTGTGGTAATGTTGAAGAAGTTTCTCTGTTTGGGGGATTCCTCAACTAGTACTTTAACCGGTGGAACATTAAACTGCGATACGAGGGACACCTTCCACGAGGAAGAATTCTCTAGTAGCAAGATACGAGTTGTCAAAACCAGCCTCCGACATTCGCACCGAGAAGATAACGGAACTAAAAAGACTTCCGATCAGTCACGCAGTTGCTGGCTCACTCCTCGCCGGCAGGGCCCAAGTTCGAGCCTTACTCAGCCTCCTGTCGAAGGAGGTGAATCTGAACGTAGCATTTTGTGGAAAAGATTTAAGACTTGGTTTGGAGGGATTTGTATCTGTGGTAGGAAGAGAAGGGCGTGCAACAAAAAACTCACCGCTTGGAGGTTCTTTAGGAAGGACTGCTTGGGTAGCGTCCCCGTTACCATGGAAACTCCAGACGTGGACAGAATTAACTATTTATGCAGCGTTTGTCCTTCAGAAAAGGAACAACTTCCTCAGGGTAAAAATGTCCACTTGTTCCTCGTGTGTTTTTATTGATTTAACAACTAGTATTACATTATTTCACACCTTTATATATATATATATATATATATATAATATATATATAATATAAATATAATTCATTTTACTTTAACTAAGTGTAACCTTTTAAATGAACTTTTATCCTATTTATGTGTGATACCACAAAGTACCTGATACAAGCTTATAATTATGCTGGACTGAAACAAATTATAATGAATAATGATTCAAGAGGCGTGCATAACAAATTTGACGAAGGAATGACATGTGTATATATATATATATACGAAAAGTTGTTAATATTTTTAAGTTTAGTTATCCTTTCGTTAATAACAAGAAAAACGGATGAATTTGTTACCATTTATAGTTCGAGTGTTTAGGTCTAACCAGGGGCGTTTTTAAGGTTTTGAATTGGTTGGGGCAAGTTATACTACAGGGGGCCTGGGCCCCGTTTACGAATTTTCCTTAATAGAAGTTCTCGAAAAACTCTAATGTTTTCACTAATGACTACATATTTAAGCGAAGTTATTCGAACCAAAGTTAAAAAAAAAAAAAAAATACAGCACTGATTTTTGTAAACTTCATTCCGTATGCGCATATATAGAGCGGAAGAATTATAGCAACCAACTCAATCCTGTACACTAAATTATATCTACTTTTTTCATCTTAAACTTTTAATACTTAGAACAAAATTGCGACGGTAAATATCTAGATTCAGATGACGCGTATTATGACAGTTTGAACCAATGACTCTCATCCTCATACGAAGGTAAATGACTAAACAAAGCCTAATGATAAATTTTCTGAAATAAAATGAGCTCACATAATGGTTAACGTGTCCGTTCAAACTACATTCAAGATTAAAGAACCGTGGAGGAGTAATGATCAGTGATCTAAGACGTGCTTCTGCGCCTAGTCTTACGAGTTACAAAAGTAGACAAAAGAGCCCGGGGTAAGGGGACCGTCGGGGCCGTGCCCCGCTTGCCCCTATATTAAAAACGCCCCTGGGTCTAACTATTAAGTATTGAAGTAGCCTATACCCGCTGCACCGCGTAAGAGATTGATAATATAGTCTAATTCACCGGAAGCAAATCAGGTACTTAAGAGCTCACCTCACCTTTACATTTCACTGACTTTTAGAATTTGACAGGAGTGAACAACTTCAGTTGTCAGTTTCGATTTTCAACTTAATCAAATTCAGATGACTTTTTCACTTTATTTTCTTTTGCGAAATGTGATTAGAAAGCACTATCATTTAACGTATTACGATGTGCCTTCTTTTTTTCAAACTTAATTATCTCAATGCTTTTGTAATTAATATTTTTCCCTTTAATTACAGATTCCGCACCTCCTCCACCCTATAATTCACATACAGAAAACATTAATTTAGGACTTTATAATGGTAAGTATAATAATATTAGCAAATATAATAATAATATAATAATAATAATGATGATAGTAATAATGATAATCGTACAGGTGTCAATAAATATTCTGCGTTCTCACAATTTGTTTGTTTGGTGTATAAATTACTTCTTATATTCATGTATGGCGTATAGGGGGGCCTACAGTATGTTGGAACAGCTACTCAAATATTTGTCTCCCATTACGCTTACGTAGGCCTAAGAGGCTCTAGTTTAGTACAGCTCATTGCAAAGATCATAACATTCGATTAATCTTTTGTATAGTTTAGGGCAGGGTTTTCGAGTCTAAAAAATAAAAATCAGAACTTCAAAAAAGTAAGAATTCCGTCCCAAAAATAAGAATATCCATAATATATCGTTAACATTTTATTCTCATATTGAAATGTAATGAAAAAATGAAAAATTAAAAAACAAGAAATAAGGTCACTCGAAAACCCTGGTTTAGGGAGTACCTTTACCATTATATGTGTAATTGTGTATATACTGATTTCTTTCGTTTGCCTCAGATTTATCGGTGAGCAATCGACTGTTCGATGACTCCAGTTTGCGATCCATGGAGACTGGAGGTTCGAGACAAGAGTTTGATGGAAGGAGTGAGTATCCAGAGATTAAATTAATTTTTCCAAAAATTATTTCAATTACATATTTAAGCAAAGAACGTTCGTTCGTTTGTTGACACCGCGAGGTGATGTTTTAATGTACTACTGTTTTACCCTCTGCTAATCGACAATTTTGGTTTTCAAATTACTATTTCCATTTTACAAAGACTAAAAAAAATAAATGCAAATCAATAAAAAAAATTTGTTATATTGCATGCGGAAATTCTAATATATATATATATATATATATATATATATATATATATATAATATATATATACAGGGTGGCGCAAGATTCGCGCATCATAGGAATTTTCAGTGTTGACTATAATATATATTTTTTTTTCTGTTTGGTAGGGGATGACTGCGAAATTAACAATAGACGAGAGGATGGCTTGGTTTTAATGTATGGAATCTGTACCGATTCATCGATTTGTTGTACCTGGTGTTCCATACATTAAAACCAAGCTCATCCTCTCGGGTTGCGTAAGCCTAGAACTTTTTAAGTTTGGCTGATAAAGTGAGATAAAACGTGGATGCTACTTCTGAGTAATAATGTGCCGTTCATATATTGAATTTGGTACCATTTTATAGTTTAAATATACTTACGAAGAAAGCGTAAAAATTGAAAAAGTTTCCCATATTAAAACTAATTTTACAAATAATAATAATTACAAAAAACTTTATGACGAAGTTCACAAATGTTGACAAATTCATTCATCCTAAATTCATTACCAACCACTCAAACTACATCATGGATCTTATACGCAATTTCTCTAAATACCTCTCACTCATTAAAAAAAATGTTCTTTCAACTCCTTTCGTCCTATCTATCTATCTATCATATTCATCATATATATATATATATATCGTAAAGAACGACGCTTGTATAGGAGATATTCCGCGCAAGACGAGAGAGAGAACGAAACAAATGAAAAAATGAGGTAACCACCCTGGAATCGAACCCGGGATCTTCCGATTGCCGGTCAGATGCGATACCATTACACCATGGGCCTCACTTCCAAATGCCGTAATTCTTCTACATACTCGCAGAAACCAATGCCCCAAGGGGGCACCTCCCGCATGCCGTAACATTATATACATTCAACTGCAAAGAACACGCAGTATAAATAACGTAAAGAACGACGCTTGTATAGGAGATATTCCGCGCAAGACGAGAGAGAACGAAACAAATGAAAAAATGAGGTAACCACCCGGGAATCGAACCCGGGATCTTACGTTATTTATACTGCGTGTTCTTTGCAGTTGAATGTATATAATGTTACGGCATGCGGGAGGTGCCCCCTTGGGGCATTGGTTTCTGCGAGTATGTAGAAGAATTACGGCATTTGGAAGAGTGAGGCCCATGGTGTAATGGTATCACATCTGACCGGCAATCAGAAGATCCCGGGTTCGATTCCAGGGTGGTTACCTCATTTTTTCATTTGTTTCGTTCTCTCTCTCTCGTCTTGCGCGGAGTATCTCCTATACAAGCGTCGTTCTTTACGTTATTTATACTGCGTGTTCTTTGCAGTTGAATGTGTGTATATATATATATGTGTGTGTGTGTGTAGTAATAAAGGGACCACAATAAATAATGGATGAATTTATTGGTCGAAGATAAAATGTGTGAGTAAAAAAAAAAGCTCCAATTTTTTCCGTCTTAAAGATAATGGAAGCCGTGCATCAAAATGGTTTCCTATAACGAATCTCTCTGATGTACGTGATTGAGGCCACGTGACTCGATTCACAACTAATAAAACCCTTCCCCCTTACGAGCTCCGAGTCCGTCACGAATAGTCACGTCTTCAAGGAGGTTCTCTCTCGCTCTCATTTTTTTTAAACGTCTTCTCGGGTTCCTCTCTAACGTCCCTCACTTTGTGCTTTAAAAAAATACAAAAATGCTATTTTTTACTTTAAATTACGTATTTAGTTTTTTTTTTTGTGTGTGTGTGTGTGTGTGTAATAAGTTAATAACTAATTGGACATTTATTAACGCAGTATTTATCGTAATTTTTGGGCCTTTATTTACGTTCAGATAAGTGATAATTATTTGGGGGCCAATGGATGGGTTGAATTTGTGTTGTCATTAAGAAGTACTCACTAATCTAGCCTAACCCAACCTAACCTAACATACTCACGACCAACGTATCTTTTTTCCGATAATAAAAATGTTTGTAATTTTTAGATAAGCGTTTCAATGTTCCGAGGAGGTACCGAAAGTGTTGTTACCTCACAAAAAAATTTATCACGTACTTAAAAAGTAATTCACTTAAGCTTAATGCCATCGAACGTAGCGTAATAAGCGTTCCGAATGCAATTGCGGGATCGAACGGTGTTTCACGTTGTCCCTAAATAGTGAGGTACGAGCTAGCATATCCTAACTTAACGTATCTTTTATTCCGACAAACAATAAACATGTTTACATATTTTTTTATAAGAATTTTTAATCCAGAGCTACCGATGTTGTTATTATTATTATTATTTTATTATTACCTCACAAAAAGAAAATTACCTCAGTACATCCTTGAATTATCGCGCACTCGACCTCCCATACCCCAATTTGCCGTGCGCGCGCGCGCAGACAGAAAAAATATTAGGACGTGTTGAGAGAGAAGACCATCACCGAATTCATTTCTGAACTTTTGCGCGCAAATAATGACAGTTGAGAATGTAAATTTGCTTTTAGAATTTATTTGTAATATATATATATATACTGTATATATTTATGCGTTTTGAAATTAGGGAAAAAGCGGTAGTTTCATTCGAAATAAAGAATGTCATTCTTCATTCCCTAACACACAAATTAAATAAAAAATTCTTTCACGTCAAAAGTCGTATAGTTATAGGCGATGCACGCTTTAGTGACGATTTTTCTATACCCCAAATAGAGGCGTACCCCACTATCGTATACGGTACTCGTTATTTCACGCAATCTTTAATAAAAGTGGTCAAATAATTTTTTATATAAAAATTATTCTGTTTCACCAAAACTGAAAATTGTAATATATATATACAGGGCGTCCCAAAAAAATGTATACACACTTTAACAGCTGATAGCTCAATTGATGTTTCTTTCTTTCCAAGTTAAACCCATTAGAATTAATAATGGCAGTCAGACTAAGCTTTGAACAAAGGAAATTCATTCTAAAATGCTACTGGAAGTGTGAAAACGCAGTTGAAGTGCAAAGACAGTTTAGGAGGGAGTTTCAAACAGATCCACCAACGCGACTTACCATCACTCGAATTAGAGATAAGTTTGAAGCCGATGGAACTGTTCAGAATGTCCACAAGAAGCGTTCCGGAAGACCACGGACATCGACAAGCCCCACAAAGCAAGAAAGAGTACTGGAAACGTATCACCAAAGTCCAAGAAAATCTGTGCGGCAAGCGAGTCGTGAGGTAGGAATTTCAGAATCGTCTGTCCAACGCATTTTGAAGCGCTGTCAATGGAAAAGTTACATTCCAAGATTAGTCCATGCTATTAATGAAGATGATGATGATGATGATCCGGACCGAAGAGTGGAGTATTGCGAGTGGTACTTGGCACGATGTGGATGTGGATTGGACGAAGGGGTTTCGTAGAATACCCTCCGCGTTCACCAGACCTCACACCACTAGACTTTTTTTTATGGGGATACTTAAAAGACAAAGTCTACGCTATAAAACCTGCAACAGTCGCTGAATTGAGAGCAGCCATTGAACGAGAATGCACACAAATACCAAACGAAATGTTTCGTGATGTTTGCGATTCCATTGCTTCGCGTTATCAGCAGTGCCTGGACCAGAACGGACGTCAGTTTGAAAACAGGCGTTGACAAAACAATTAAATAATGTCTGTAGATTCTATTACAGTTTGAAAATGAAATGTATTTTAATAAACACTGCCTTTATAAGTATTTAAAGTGTGTATACATTTTTTTGGGACGCCCTATATATATATATATATATATATATATATATATATATATATATATATATATATCGCAAGTTGCACTAATAGGCAACTTTTTTACCAGTAGTTAGGTCTGATTTTGTGAATAAATTGGATTTTCTTGCGATTAATTCTGGTTACCTAACTTAAAACAAATCAAAGGTTGTGGGACTGAGGAAGTGTAAAGGATGACTTATTTGACAGGTTTTTTTTATAATTAAAATCCTAACGCGGCTGAAATTCGAGAAAGTAAATAATCATTGTATATGGTAAAGAAACGCTCTCTAAACTTTCTCATACCCCCCCCCCCCCCCCCCCCCCCACCTTAACACGAGCGAAAGTGATTAAAAATTCGAAAATATAAAGTATGGAACCTCTTCGACCTACTGCTGGATATATATATATATATATATATATAATATATATATATATATATAACGATATCATCTATAGATGGTGATAAGAGGAAAAAACAAAGCGACTGATTTAAACATAGAGACGAGTTTAAAGGGAATGTTTGAGATTGCGGATACGTTTCGATTTTGGTCCATTTTGCGTAGAGCGAACCCGAAGAGAAACGAATGCGCCCGTGATTAAAAACCAAGGGTATATTTGGATCGCCTCCGGAAGGAAATGCGAACTAATGGTGCGTCTTGCTCCCGAAGAATCATACACCGGGACTAATGATAACTGGGAGTGTGGGCGATAAAAACTGACGAAAATAGCGTAAGCAATGATTACCGATTTGGATATTGCTCGAATTATGATAATAGAGAACGTGGTTGCTTTTAGTAGTGTCGAACTTCGTAGGGAATCCTCCGATTTACTCGGTAATCTGCCGCGAATATTTCCTACCCCGAAGTCGACCTACGGCCTGAAAAGTGGTCTGCGTAATGAAACTTTTCATCTTAATTCCCCTTAACCCTTTCGCTACGTCATTTCCATATTTGCGAACAGTTTTTGTTCGCAAATATTCGAATTAGGCAGCGAAACGATTAACCCCCGTCCCGTACGATTCTCATATATTGTTAAAATTATAACGTAAGAAAGAAATGATTGATTCTCCAGTGATAGGGTTCATTGATCACAATTATATTGGATTACATCCGATCGACTTGACAGTCTGTCGAGGAGTACCTATATCGTGTGTTAAGTTTGGTTAGCATAGGTTAGGTAAGTTAGGTTTTTGGTGTCAGTGTTGTGGTCTTGTCGATCCGATGGGTGTAGGTCCAATTTTTTCAGTACCTCACACAAAAGGTAACCTTTTTCACCTAAGTTTCCACCAAGAAGTGATGATGATGATGATGATGATGATTTGAACGACCTTATCTAACCCACAATATAATTTGTCGATTTTCTGTCACGTCGATCAGATGTCGATATCCCGGATTTGAATTCGGAGAGCGGAAGATGGGTGGCACTTTGGTGGCTTCTTAAATCATTTTAAATAAGTTTATTGTCTTTATTTCAGTTTTATTTGTTTTTATTTTTTATTTATATAATTTTTCTTAACATATTTTCGAGATAAAAAGCTTTACTTTTAGATTCCATTTAATTCTTAACCAATAAGTGGATTTTTCTTTAATCAGCAACTCTAATAATAATAATAATAATAATAATATTTAGGGTTCTTTAACCTCTTTTGTAACGGCAAAGGTCACGTGACGGACGAAACCTACGAGTTTACGTGGGATGCGAACCATCTATGGGTCACTACATCATCCAAACGCGGAGGACGGTCACCCATCCAACTACGAAACAGACCTAACGCCGCTTAACCTCGTTGATTTAAACGTTTAGGTTTTAAGACGTAGAACGTTTATACTTACGAGAATTCCAAACGGAATAACCTGAACGCAGAAACCACTTGTTGCTCTCGTCGACGGACTCGATTAATGTACACTCATGTAAGGGTCGTAGCTTACACACAGCGATATTCAGTGCTTATTTTATGCAACTGTATGAGCTATTCTCGTTTTTCCCCAAAATATATATATATGGAATATCATGCATAAATACGCACTCGCCTTCTACTCAAGAGGTGATGGGTTCAAACCCTGGTGGGGTGGGGTGATTTTTCATAATATATATATATATATACAGGGCGTCCCAAAAAAATGTATACACACTTTAAATACTTATAAAGGCAGTGTTTATTAAAATACATTTCATTTTCAAAATGTAATAGAATCTACAGACATTATTTAATTGTTTTGTCAACGCCTGTTTTCAAACTGACGTCCGTTCTGGTCCAGGCACTGCTGATAACGCGAAGCAATGGAATCGCAAACATCACGAAACATTTCGTTTGGTATTTGTGTGCATTCTCGTTCAATGGCTGCTCTCAATTCAGCGACTGTTGCAGGTTTTATAGCGTAGACTTTGTCTTTTAAGTATCCCCATAAAAAAAAGTCTAGTGGTGTGAGGTCTGGTGAACGCGGAGGGTATTCTACGAAACCCCTTCGTCCAATCCACATCCACATCGTGCCAAGTACCACTCGCAATACTCCACTCTTCGGTCCGGATCATCATCATCATCTTCATTAATAGCATGGACTAATCTTGGAATGTAACTTTTCCATTGACAGCGCTTCAAAATGCGTTGGACAGACGATTCTGAAATTCCTACCTCACGACTCGCTTGCCGCACAGATTTTCTTGGACTTTGGTGATACGTTTCCAGTACTCTTTCTTGCTTTGTGGGGCTTGTCGATGTCCGTGGTCTTCCGGAACGCTTCTTGTGGACATTCTGAACAGTTCCATCGGCTTCAAACTTATCTCTAATTCGAGTGATGGTAAGTCGCGTTGGTGGATCTGTTTGAAACTCCCTCCTAAACTGTCTTTGCACTTCAACTGCGTTTTCACACTTCCAGTAGCATTTTAGAATGAATTTCCTTTGTTCAAAGCTTAGTCTGACTGCCATTATTAATTCTAATGGGTTTAACTTGGAAAGAAAGAAACATCAATTGAGCTATCAGCTGTTAAAGTGTGTATACATTTTTTTGGGACGCCCTGTATATATATACGTATTATATATATATGTGTGTGTGTGTACGCGCGTGTGCGCTTATACGTATATATGCTTATTTTAGTATTCCTTTTCACGTAAAGATTACTCGTAAATGGAGGTATAGAAATGTATTTAAAGTGGTGTTGAGTTAAAAGTATTTCGTTTGATGCGAGTAAATATTAAAATTTGAAAGTGAATTGAGGAAGTGATTATCCTTTTTTACTTTTTTAATCTTTGTTAATGATAGGTGGAACGGAGAGGAATTTAGCGTACATTATTTAAAAAATTCAAATAAGTAACGACCACGATACGAGATGTTCCTCGTGGGAAGGTTTAAAAATTATTTTCCCTCGATAATTTTAATGTATTTTAAATAAATAAGTATTTTGGGTTTTATGCGAATTAGAATTTAATGGAGAAATTAAAAATTAGGCTTATACCAGGTGACTTTGCGGCATTATAATTTCTTATAAAAAAAAGGCATTAACGAAATGGAATTTAGCAATTTGTAAACCGACTAGTTAGGGCATGGTTAATTAATCATTTTTAGGAAAAAGTGATGAATGATGAAATTTTCTAATTAATCAATGATTAACTGATTAAAAATGATTATACATTAAATACTTCTGAAAAGAGTAAGAAAGAGCTCTGTTGTTTCTGTTTCGTGAGACAAAACTGAAGAAAACATTTTGCTGAAACATTTAGTTTGCTTTAGTTCAAGAAATCAGGCATGGACGGATTAGACACTTTATACACGCAAAAAGGTGCCAAATTCAAATGATATATTACAAACTTTAAGGTGAAATGATGCTGAAATTATGAAGAAAATTAATCATTTGCCATAATTTGCTAAAAATGTTTTTTTTTTTATTAGTTAATGATTAAATTCGAAACAATGATTAACTGATTAATCAGAACCCTAATCAGAACCATCCCTACCAACTAAAGTTTGTCAAAACCTTTAGGACGAAAATAGTAAGAGCCAAAGAACAAAGTCTAAAATACATAGAATCATTTTTCTCATTAATTAAAAATAAAAAGAAGAAAATGTAAGCAAATGTTCCTCTGTGATCGTCAACTTTTTATTTTACTTCCCCGGATTCTTCATCAAAATAAAGAACATTCGGATCTTCATCTGGATGTTTGGCGCCAAATATGGTTGGCGCCAGTTTCCCTTCGCGTCGACGCCAGGCGTGACCTCGTGTGGCGCCAAACGGTTTTCCGTCGCCAGACTCTTCTGATTGGATATATGAACCTATAAAATAAGAATGTTATGCTTTATATATATATATATATATATATATATATATATATATATATATATATATATATATATATATATACACCTTAGAACATTTATATAGCTTCTGTTTAAAATTTTGAAGTAAATTTACAGCTTTTTGTTATGGATTAGAAATGCCATTAACATTTTGGAACAAACTAAGTGAACTTCTTTAATAAAGATGTAGTGCATACAATTGAAAGGTAACGTTTGTTTTGTTGGTTCCTTTTTATTTTTTTTTATTTGAAATGCAATTAAGACGTACATTAACCAAGATTATTTTAATAATATTCCGTTACGTTTACGTTTTAGTTTGAGTATAACTATGCCGCGTTTGCTACTACATTAATTATCGTACCTATGTCCAATTATGTTGTATTGCATTGTGTGCGCCATTTATAAAGAATGTTCAAATTCCATCCTCTCGTAAATCGATAGACGTAATTTTTTTTTTTTTTTTCATAATCTTCCAAAACTTACCTACGTACAAAATAGAACTTATATATAACCATGGTTTTGCTTTCATCCAATTTGTTCATTCTGACGAAGGTCAAGCTCGTCACTCCACCTTAGACCTACAGTTTAACGTACCACACCCGACCAGCATCCCAGCGTCTTAATCACTTGGCTACCCGAGGTACCCATTTATCTACCAACCAAATTCTTTATCGTGTGGAAGGATGAACAGCCGAGTTTTGCCGCGTGCGGTTGCCGTCACCGGGTCTCGATCCCAGGGCCGATGGATTTGTAGTCAGCGACGGTAACCACTACACCGCCGAAGGGCATATATTTATACTCTCAGGTATCTAATTCAGCATTTTAAAAAAGAAAATGGTAATTGTGGCTTTTAGGTATACAAAATGAGTTTATTTTGCACCTTATCTGTTACGTGTAAAAAACGTTTCTCACATTGTAAGTGTGTCCTTTAAAACCCTTTTTAACCATTGACTGCAAGGAAGACTACGCGAAAAGAAAAAAAAAATGTTTGCGCTATTTAGGAATGTTGAGAAAATGTAGGATGAAATTAAGAGAATAACTTTACCTGTGTCTTAAGAATAAGGTGGAGGTACGTTTACATATGTTAGTTAGTTAATGAGGTGCATGTAAAAACTATTCGAGTTAGATGGATGATTTAGTTGGTATTAATATTGGTTGAAGTCGTAGTAACGTTCGTAATAACGCATAGTTTCGCATGTATATATGTGTGTGGTGTGTGTGAAGCGAAAGCAAGAATTGGGAGAGAAGGGTGAATGTAATTTGTAAAAAGGAGTTCCACGTAGTTATTTGATGTATACGCTCGTTGATGGGGTACAGTTAAACGGATCTGAAGATGAATAAAGATGATGCGTTTTGCCGTGTGGAAGGGAGTGGTGCCCTTACGAGAGAGAATCACAATCTGGAGGAAAGGAGAATCGCTCGTGATATTTCTCGCCGAGCTGAGAAAATGCAAAAAAAAGGCTTTGAAAGCGTTTAAATGTCACAGATTTTGATAGATAAGATCGTTATCCGGATAAATGTAGACGTAAGTGAATTAACGAATAAGAAGCGAGTGATGATAACAATAAAGATCTCAATTGCGGTTAAGAAATGTTTTGAGTATATAGATGCGGCGTAAAGTTTGTTTTAAGGTGTTGTATTAGTTCTAGCCTTGACACGAGCGTGAGACACAAACGAAAGGAAGAAGCGAATTTGGGATGAGTAATTTAAAAAGGTGAGAACATCCGCCTTTCTCCGTCCGATTAACTGACTGACTGACTGACTGATGGGGAATGCTCGGAAAAGGTGTGGTGTATCGTGTCAGTGGATGTGAGAACGGAAGAAACGCGATATGTTGTTGTTGTTGTTGTTGTTGTTGGCCATTTAGTGCGGTCATGCGAAATGTATAAGGATGGAAAAGTTGAATTTAGTCCGTCGCGAATATTTATCCGAGAAGAGGATGTACGGATGAGTCTCGTAAAAGAATTAAGAAATGCTAACGTGATTCGTGAGTGTCTGAATAAGAGCAATTGACGCAAAAGTAACTACATAAAATGGAGTGTCGTTTCCTCGAGAATGGAAACTAATTGTTACTTTACTCTAGTAAGGATTTATTTAATTCATATTTAAGAAAATGAATTAAAACTATAGTTCCTTCGTAAAGTAATTCTGATATTAAAATTATTATGACTGCTCGTAATTTTACTTAGGCACGTAATGTTAGTAGGACACAATAAATAGATCGACAAACGAGTTTTCAAGAAACGAATAACCCGACTATTTTCTCAGAAAATAGCGATTTAACGGCGTTTTGTACACGTTTTTCAAGAAAAATAGGATAGAACACGAGTAGAAATGAACTAAGTCCCATCGATTTTGCCTAAAAAGCTTCCAGAATTCCTAACGACATAAACGGATAAGAATACTTAAATTATATTAACATCATATCGGATATCTAAATTGTATAGGAAAACTTTTTTTTTCTCCTTGAAGATTTTGTAAAACTTTCTCATTTGTACTTTGTATTTTTTTCAAAATTATGGTTTTTGAATTTTAAATAATTGTAGTAATTAAAGGATCCGTTATTAACTCTAATGGTTAATTCCTAAAACCATTACTATTATTACGCTTAAATGCCGATGCATTTTGGGATTACATCTTGGAAATGATTAACAAATTTTTGTTCAGAGTTTTTTTACTTTTTAGTAGTATTTAGTGTAGCAAATTTTAACTCCCAGTTCTTGTTCTTGTTCTTCTTCTTCTTCTTCTTGGTACAGTTAAGCCTCGAGGCCAAATCATTGCAATTGCCCATTCATACGTGAAAGAAACTTAGCGTAGACGTGACTGGTTGACGCTGTCTATCTCTACTGAATCTGACACTTATACGGTGCATGAGACCTCTCTACGACGAGGTTCTCCCTCTCTGTCGCGATTTCATCGCGATTAAAAGCCTTTTCTCGATGGAATGATTTTTCCTTGTCGTGCATTCCATTTTAGGCATTTCCTCGAAACGGAAGATTTTTGTTAAGGACCAACGATGCGTTTTGGCGCCAGGGACGTCTGTTAGAGCCCAAAAGCTCCGAGAAACACGCCCGAATTGGCGCCAAAGATATTGGAGTTGCGCTTTTTTAGCGCCAAATATATAACAACCTCGCGTTTCTTCAAATTTCGCCCAAATCCATTTTTCGTAAGAGCATTCATTTTTGTTTTGTTGGGATAATTTACACAATATGTACGGGTCGGCTTCGCTTTGAATCATCAGAGACAAAAAAAAAAAGAAAGATAAATCTGTACTGCGTACAAACTATCGAAAAAAATATGGCACTTTTATTGAGAGAGAGAGAGAGAGAGAGAGAGAGAGAGAGAGAGAGAGAGAGAGAGTTACAAGGAGGAGGAGGAAAAGAAGTACCTCAAAAGGCCTTGCGGCCCATACCGAGGAGGTACCAATGGCAACGGGAGCCAGGGAAAATTTTGTAAAAGTTTATTTTTCTTTCAACTATCCTAGCAGTAGTAGAAAACTGGATAGTAAAGTAGAAGGCTCTCTCCCCACCCTCCGCTCCCTCCCTGCCAGAGGCAGGTACGGAAAAAGGTTGAAGAAAATACCTTGACCCTGGAAAAGTAGCCAAGGAAATTTTACAGGAAAGTGGAGAATATATAAATAGCTCTATATTTACCTTGCTCACAGAGACACCGTGCAAGCGAACTCCTGCAGAGTTTTCTTATGTTTTAATCTTAAACTATGTGTGTGTTCAGTACTTTGTCTAGCCTATTTTTAAACAGATTTACACTTTGACTGGAAACAACCTCTGAGGGAAGTTGGTTCCAGATATTAACTATTTTATAGGAAAAGAAATTTCCGCAGACTGAGGTCCTAAATGTCTTTACACACTCAAATAGTGTGCAAGATTTCGTCTACCTTTTCTTGAACTGATCCACAGAGGAACTGTTCACAACTTCCGAAGGTAACCTGTTCCATGTGTCACAGATCTTATACGTAAAGTAATTCCCACACACACTAGTCCTAAACCGTTTCAAATCCAACTTCCAACCATTGTTGCGAGTTGGGTTATCATTTAAACTAAACATACTTCTAAAATCGACATCGTTGAACCCTCGTAAGAGCTTGAAAACCTCGATCAGTTGACCGCGCAGCCTCCGAGTTTCAAGCGAAAACAAGTTCAGGGCGCGTAACCGTCGATTGTAGCCCATATGCCTAACGGAAGGGATTAACTTTGTGGCCCTCGCCTGCACTCGCTCCAGCCTCTCAATATCTTTCCTGAGGGTGGGCGACCAGAACTGCACAGCATACTCCAGGTACGGCCGAACAAGGGAATTGTACAGTGAGAGCACAATCTCCTTGTTCCGAAACTGAAATTGCCTCCTGATATAACCCAATAGTTTCTGGGCTTTCTTTTCCACCTCTACGCACTGTTTCGTAAACTTAAGGTCGCTGCTAATTAGCACACCCAAGTCCTTTTCTAAATCAGTCACCTCGATATTACTGCCCAACATCGAGAGAGAGAGAGAGAGAGAGAGAGAGAGAGAGAGAGAGAGAGAGAGAGAGAGAGAGAGAGAGAGAGAGAGAGAGATTATCCACATAATTGTAACTTTTTTTGAATTTTTATGTCGATAAACATTAGCATTTCATTTTGATCTTTTGCCCTTCTCTTCAACAACTTTTATTCGTCCCTAAAAGAAATGTATTTCCCATTCACAAAAAAGAGAAAAAAATATAGGGAAAATAGCAATATAATCGGGTATTACTATCCAAATAAGTAAGAAACATTTTTTTGCTGCGAATAGTAAACATAGGAGTAAAATATTGGTTGTGATAGCTTGGTATAAAATTAAAATCCTATCCATAATTATTATTATAGGGACGTTGTGAATCTCAGCTCTAGTTTTGGAGTGAAAAAAAAATGTTGATTCCTGAAACCAGTTTGTATAAAGCCGATATTTAAACATGACATCACTGTTTTAAGTCTATTTTTGTCTAAGTTTTGTACCGGTCCATTTTTTACTGTTTTTCCCGCAATTTCCCCTTTTGCTATCTAAAATAATTAGTATTTAGTTTAATTTTAATAATTTTGCGTATAACTGTGGTATATTAATTATTATCCTTATAAATATATTTGGGACGGGATTTTGTCGCATCAGACACTATGATGATGATGATGATGTTCATGGCAAGAACCTTAAAAAAATATTAAGAATAAAAACTTTATTTTCTGAGTGACGTAATTCTTAAATTTGCTCTTATATTTATATAAAAACTTTGACTAAGAACAAATGTTATAAAGGTTGTATTACGAAATAACTCATTTAATATATTAATATAATAATTGGGTGCAAATATTATACTTGTGAAAATCATATGGTTTTCATAAATATATAATTCATTGAGAGATTTTTATGAAATGAAATATGGCTATTGGTACAGAAATAATTGTTCTTCAGGGTAAAAAAAAAAAAAAAAAAAAAATATATATATTATCGTTTAACAGCTACAGTTATTTGAAACGTTACAGAAAGTAGGGCGTACAGGCTTTTTATAAAGCCTCTTTAATAACGCAAGATTTCTAAAACTGAACCAAACGCTATTAACCGTTGACAATAACAAATGTAAAAGCTTCTATCTTATTACAGTACTAGCTAGTATGTTCCAATATTTCGTAGTTATAAGAACATAGAATTAGCAGATACATTCAGTTTTGCTGCACGTTCACCGGGGAACCAACCATATAGCGATAACGCGATCCTATCAAATGTCCAACCTCTTCTTTTTATTATTTGTATAACTCGCATTAGGGTTATATCTCAGCAAACACCTTAATCGTTAATGACGTAGAAAACTGACGTCACAAAGTCCGAGTCAGGATTCGAACTCGCGACCTTCATATTTACAGCGGGTGCCGTATGCAGTGGGCTGCTTTGTTGAGTTCCTCATGCTGTTGAGATGACAGTGGGGGAGGAGAGATTTTATCTTAAAATAATTATAGAGAGATAATTGGAAAATTAAAAAGGTTTTAGGGGCTGCCACTTGAGGATATTTATGTAATGTGGGTACTCCACTTATTACTTGAGTAGACCTTGAGGAAATGATGAAAATATTAATAAAGTTTAAAAAAAAAAATATATAATAATATATATATATATATATATATATATATATATATATATGAGTATGGGAGGTAGAAAGGAGGAAAAAGACTCAAAGAGGGAGAACGAAATGGCGCCAATTTGCCCAGTCGTTGGGCATCAGGCGCCCTGATCAGCAGACAGCCTCTCAAGCTCCGCCCACTGTCTCATTCCTTGTATTTTCTTCTTTCTCTTTCTTCTGAATTATTTTCTCCCATTTTAGTTTTCTTGTTATTCGAAGATGGAATTATTTTTCTAACACTGATTAAGTTTTTAGGTATTAAAAAGGAAAGAAAATGGTACTTAGTAGTTTTTATATGATGTGGATCATGTGGGACTGGTTTGATTCTTTATGCACACGCAATTCGTTTACACACACACACATATATATATATGGGATTGAATGCAGAAAAAAAAAATAAAAAATAAAAAAAAATATATATATATATATATATATATAAAATTTGTTTTCTTTTAAATTAGCAAAAGAGATAAATAATAAATGGAATGCCTGTAATTTGAGTAAACGCAATTTACTTTGTCGTATTATGATGTCAAAACATGTCGCACTTATCTCTTATTATATTCATTAGGGTTCCCTAAGTCCAATTTATCACTTAAGCCTTTATCTTCGTGTTTGAGTGTTTAAACGTATTTTTTTTTTCTTTTTAAATACTTCGAAGTAACTTGAGATATTTTCTCTGCTTATTTATGATTTTTAATTCATAACGTAACTGGTTTTTCTGTTTGATTGTTTATTCTTGTTTTCGCCAGTTTCATTTTTTTTAAACTAAATTTTTATAGTTTTATTTTATTTTGTATTCATAAATTAGGGTAGGGGCCACTACCCCACCCTTTTTACCCAGGAACTCGTTCAACGTAACTAATTACTTTTTGCTAGTGATTATTTCGTTTGGAAATTTATTTATAATAATGACATTGTAGTAGTATTTAAAAAAAATAATTTTCCCCGTTCTTTTCTTTTAGAAAGTTAACTTAGGTTTGTAAAATTTAAGTCATTTCTAAAATTATCGTACGTTTGGCAAGGGGTGAGAGAGGGGGTAGTAAAATTGGAGGCATGTATTGGGAGGGTTAAAATGGCGCCAGGTGCTGGCTTAGCCTAGTCGTCTAAAGGTGTCGCGTCTAATTCGTATGGCAATATTATTTAACAACCTAATTTTATGATAATTATTATGTTGGACTTTTCAGTATTGGCGCCGCCATACTTAAAAATTGACGCATAAACTCGTCAAGCATTCAAACTGATCTCAACAGTTTCACAAACTCAGTAGCACTAGCTTAAAAGCTGCAGGCTTTTCAAGGGCGACGTAGATGCATTTGGCCTACGTAACGCGGGTTAAAATAAATTGAAACTAAGCAAATTCTATTTATTTGATATTTATTATTATGAAGTATGTGAGAAATAGTGTTTAAACTCTGGTTAATTGTTTCGTAATTAAACAGCAGGAATCAGACATTCCAAGGAAAATTGAAATAGTTCAGGCTTGAACTGTTTACATCTACGTCATTCTATTTATGTTTATGTAACTTTATCGAAAACAGAAATACTGTTCAGCGCAATAAAAAATTATAACTGTTCATGTACAGTGTATTTCATAGCATTTATTTATTATAGTATTAATATTTAGTCATTAAAAATAACTGGTGAGGTCCTTTAAAATTGGCCTTGCCAAAGCTTCTGTGCAGTGTAGGAAACGGCAACAGTACTGGCTTCCGTAAGCCACCAGTTCATATATATATATATAAAATTTTAGGGGGTAGGAAGAAATTACAGAGCTAAATAAACTCTGTGATGATTATGACCTCTTGTTTATATTGACTCGAGTTATGCAATATAATATAAAATAAATTTACTTTAATCATTATAAGGTCCTAATCTTGATCCCAAATGAATGAGTTCTTTGGTGGCGTTACAGCTTTAAAATTGTTTCCTTTAGTTTTGAACTGAAAATCAAACAAACGATTATTATTTTCGAAGGACAGTTTAGACAGTTTTATAAGGAAATATTTTATTTGTTAATTACTGTAGTTATTAAAAAGGCCGCTTTTCATTGCAGGACAAACGCCTTGGTGTAGGATACTGTACTGGGAAGGAAATGAGAGGAAAGGAAATGTATTCCCGGTCTTGGATCCCGCTATTAACGTACTAGGAGACACACCCCACGGGTCGGGATTATCCCTCGCAGCTTTCTTTGGAGGTCCCCCAAGGGATGAAAGAATACGGAAAACGAGAAGAAAAATTTGTCAAGGTGACTTACTTTACGTACACACTCGTAAATGTAAAAGCAACATTGGTACATCCTTCTAGCTTTTCCGGAAGGAAGTGTTTTTACAGCAGACTATTTCACCTTTTCCTTTAAAGGCAAATACATCTGCTTACGTTCATTTAACGTCTCGTTTTGGCTAGACGGTGGACTGTACCCGATAAGCAATAATAATAATAATAATAATAGGTACAGTTTGACCTTGTAACATCTAAGGTCATACATACAACGGAGGTTGGGGAGTCCGCAGCTTTACGTGGGATTCGAACTACTACTACTACTACTACCACCCCACTAAGGAAGACCCAGAGAAGCGCCTTAATCGCTGAAATCTGAAGTTCTAGCTGAGACTCGAACCCAAGATATTCAGATTAACAGCCCGGCACTTTACTACAAGGCTACCCTGGCAGCTGCCTCATAAATATTGAGAAATTTTTCAAATCCATTTGCATTTTAGTAAAAATATCTTCTAGAAACGTTTCAAAGTTTTATGAAACTTTTGTGTGATGACTTTGACTTTATCCGAGATTATATTGTTACAGGTCTGGTGTTATGGAGAGAGGGCAAAGTGGTATGGGTTTACAACAGATCAGAAGCCCCCGTGTACCTCAATTCTGCCTCCCTCGATGGTTCCTTCTTCAATCTGAACCTTTATAAGTGTCCCCCAGGGTATGCCATGATCATTTACTATTATGAAATGGCGCATGCATTGATGGGTCTTCCAGACTACAAAAACAAATGTCTGGACAAGGCTGACGTAAATTCTGTGAGGATTTCCTTCGCTAAAGGTTGGGGAAAGAACTACCACAGGAGAGAAATCCTCTGCTGCCCGTGTTGGATAGAAGTACACGTGGTGCCCACCCTAAAAGTAGAGCAACTCACTCCGCCCAGATGATAAGAGATGTGCAGGAGTCGGTCTCGCAGCCGAGTGTGATCCAGTCACGTGACGTCGCGTCGCGCAAATCGCTCATCCAAGGCGACTGCAGCAGTTGCAGTGGAAGGCCAAATGTAATCACCGCAATCCGTGGAGTGCCTAATCAAGTGCCAATCGATGGACAACAGCGCATCAAACTGCCATATTCATGTCATAAAAATGACTCGGTTAAGTCATTGAACATTGATAATTGCCAGTGGATTATTCTGAATGAATCTAGTCTTTTATTTCATAGGAAATGTTTAATGTTAGTGAAAGTGTTCAAGGTGTCCAATTTTTTTCTTTCTTTAAATTGTTATTTTGTCTTAAAAGTTATTGGATTCTATTATTAAAATTAAATTTCCTCATTGACTTCATATAAACGAAAATAAATTTTTTTCATTGTCCATTTGTAGACCTCAAAATATTCTCATTTTGCAGCATGAAGCTGTCACTAGGAACAGAGTGCCAAATACCCGTAAAAAGTAACATTCTTGCTGTTGCTTCTCTAGATCTTCTAAACAAATAAATACCCATCTTTTGCAAGGAACTTTTTATTGCGAAACAGATATTATTATTATTATTATTATTATTATTATTATAGAAATGTTAAATAATAATTATTTTTAATACAATTACTATTACCGTTTTTTCATGTTTTTATTAAGGTCTATTTTAACCTTGTTTTTCATGTAAAATGAATCATCAAATAGGTGCTACTATTATAGTTAACGAGTAAGCTCTTTCATCGCTGCTTTCAGTACAAATCGTCTGTCTCTAATATGCAAAGTCTGACCAGAAAAGTTTTTGATAAATATTGAATTTGGAAGGATTTCATTAATTTTTTTTAAACTTTTTAATTTCTTCCAATTGTAAAATTCGATTTTTTCTTTTTCTTTTTTTCAAAATTTAAATGGAAATAAGTTTTCGACTAGAATCGCAATATGAACGGGACCATAAATATTATATAACTTTCCCTCGAGACTTTTTTTTTTGTTTTTCTTTTCTCAATCTGTTGAAGTACAGAATTAAATCGATTAGGAAAAATAGTAAAAAGGTGCTTTCTATTTTAAAACACAGTGTGTGAACGTATATGTATGTATGTACGTACATATTTGTACGTGTTGAATGTGTGAAACATCCGCTTTACCGCAATGTACTTCTTATAATCATTCATTCATCCATTTTACTACTTATTTACTTAAGAGGCTATAGCTACGGTTTATCATACGAGGTATGTAAAGTATGTAACTTAATTCTCCCTTCCCACGTATGTTACGAAAAACATTTTAAAGGAAGTGTGACATTAAATTAATTTAATTTTTATATCCAGATTATATATATATATATATATAATCAAAACAAACTTTGTTTTGCATGTATGAAAGAGTGGATGGATGAAAAGTAATCGTAAATATTCTCTCAGGGCAAAAAACTACAATTAAAGCGACTAATTTTTCTTTATATATATATATATATATATGCTGCAAATCCACAAAAAGAAAAACGATTCCAAGGCCTTTCTTGTATTCAGGTGACGAGGTGTAGCTCTGAATACACGAAAGGCCTTAGAATCGTTTTACTTTTTCCTTGTGGATTTGCAGCATTCATTCATTTCACGTGTTTAATTGTGAAATTCATCCCATATATATATATATAAAATGTCTTCTGGTAATTAAGAAATCTGATTAAAAGTGAGCATAATTAAACGTTTTTAGCGTTACAACTACAGGAATTACAAATTAATTATTCTGACGTTAATTTTAGGTTGAGCAAGCTTACCTTAAACAAAAAAATTTATTTATATATATATGATTGATCAGAAAGCTTCTAGACAACGATGATTTTATACAAAGTGTCTGGAAACTTTCAGACCGACCTATATACTGTACAATGTACATACATATAGGGTAGCGCAGGGGGCTGGAGTCAAAGGAGCCAGAGAGGATGGATCTTTTCCGTTGTATGGCCGCCACTATTTTTAAATAAAAATTACTTTAGTTAAAAAATTTATAATTTATAATTGTTACTTAAAATTTTATAATTTATGCAATGACAAATTATAAAGTTTTAAATTAAAAAATTATAAATTATAATTTTTTTTTTTACCTAAAAAGTAATTTTTATTTAAAAATAGTGGTGGCCATAGAATGGAGAAGATCCACTCTCCCTGGCTCCTTTGCCTCCAGCCTTTTGCGCTACCCTGTATATATATATACACACACACACACACATTTTAACTGCAAACAACACACAGTATAATTAAGGTAAAGAACGACGCTTGTGTAGAAGAGCGTTCCGCACAAGATGAGGAGGGAGAACGAACAAATGAAAAATGAGGTACCACCCGAGAATCGAACCCGGGATCATCCGATTGCCGGTCAGATATGCTATCCACTACACCTGGGTGTAGTGGATAGCCTATCTGACCGGCAATCGGATGATCTCGGGTTCGATTCCCGGGTGGTACCTCATTTTTTATTTGTTTGTTCTCCCTCCTCATCTTGTGCGGAACGCTTTACACAAGCGTCGTTCTTTACCTTATATATATATATATATATATATATATATTTGGGTATCGATCATCTACCACAATTAAAATATCAAAATATTTTGGCGTGTATCTTTATGTAAGGATATTTTTTTTTTAATTTTAAAATGAGTAATGCCCAGCTGGTTCTGGGCATTATTAACTAAAATTTAATGTCTGACAAAGTTAAAATGTCATTGGACTATTACTATTTGATTCTCTGTAGTTATTTTATAAGATACTTAAAAAATCTATATGGAGTGTATAAAAATTAATACTGTTAAATTTGTATTTTGAATACTTTATTAAAAATATTACTTGGCTCTACATATCTATCACTATGGTGTGTCAAAACTGTAGTGGGTATATAAATAGAAATAGCCGATATATATAGAAAAAACGCTCATGTAATATAATTACTGTAATGAATATTATGGCATTGCATACAATAACTGGAATTATGGGGCCCATAGAGGATAATACCTCACCACCCCCAGCCCTTCTCCACTGTAGAAGCACAATGTGCTCTTATGTACATAAAACGAGAAAAGGAAAGTTCAAGAAGTGGAGGGATAGAAAGAATCTTTCTAACAATTCAAGTACTTTAATCAGGTTTTCCAAATTCTTTGGAACTTTTCCTTGAAGCTAACTATAATATATAATATTATGGGCTAACTATGTACAGATGGTTTTTTATTATTAAATATTTTAAAATATCCTTCGTTTTATTCTTTTCAATTTTAAAACTATATATAAAACAAGTCCACCATTGCAGTGTACGGCTGGCCTGATTGGATCCCAACCCAGTTGGTTTTATCAGAAAAAAACCTGTAAAAGAACGCTGAAAATCTACACATTCAGTGTACTTTTCAAAACGTTAGAAGTTTTTTGAATGTTAAATACCATATTTTAAGACAAATTCAAATACTGTATATCCTTTGTTACCATTCATTATGGGGAGTAATACTAGACTCAAATTTTAGGCCTTAAGAAACTAGCTTCTAACCGTTCGTTTGATAAATTTAAACTTCCCTTTTTATTATAGATTCTATAATATTTACGAGTTTTCACCGATTGATTCATCTTTTCTACAGCAAGTCTGTTTCTAGCTTTTGACCAAATATGGCCTATTGTTCAGTAGTCTAATTCTATGGCAAGTGCTAATTTTGATCTATGTAAACAAACTTAAATTTAATGAGTAATTATGAGACTATTTAATATTAAACTAAAATAGGTAAGCTATGGATTAGAATTTAGATCGAGGGTGGGAAACCTTTTTCACTCCGAGAACCAATGTCAAACTGAAAATCAGTTGGTGCGAACGTTTTTTTTTTTTTTTTTTTTTGAAAAGCGTGATATATATGGAATTCACTTGGTAACTCACATTGATGTCTAATGAAAAAATTTCTGCTGCCTACTACATTATTTCTTATTACTTTGCCACTCCATACTTTGTTATTTTATTTGTTCTACCTTTTGCCACCCCGAGTCTCGTTCGCCGGATTGATATGTTTGTCCAGGAGATTGTCGGGGTTCATGTAAATAGAAGTTGCAGTCTGCATTTGGTCCATGGGCCAGGGGCTTCCGACTCTGCCTAGACAGCCTTGCTTACGGTCAGACTAGAATTTCTAAAGTGTGTGTGTGTGTGTGTGTGTGTGTGTGTGTGTGTGTGTGTGTGTGTGTGTGTGTGTCCATATAATAAATCTGAATATTAACCACATCCATATTAATAACAGTCTACCTTGGTCTGTACTACGAGTACTAAATTACTATGGTAGGTTCAATTCCAAGGGCTTATATATAGACCAGGGATGGGAAACTGATAAATTTTTAAGTCCAGTTTTAGATTTCAGTTAAGTTTGCAAAAATATCGATTTCAGTTTTAATTTTTTTTTTCGATTTGAGTTTATTTTTCGATTCAAGTTTTATATTTTTCAGTTCGATTCAATTTAAATTTCGATTCCATTTTTTTTTCAGATTTCTTTAAGAATTTCTTTGTAATATTTATATTATTTTTGGGGGGGGGGGGGGGGGGGGGGGGGGGTACCCTATTGACAAATTCAGATTTAATTTTATATTTGTATTTGATTTCTGTTTTTCAAAGAGAGAATTTGCTTTAGTAACTATCTTTACTTTTGTATGATTAAACATGAAAGTATCTACAGCCAACTGAATCAGCACGAAACTTTTTTTTCGCTTCATTTCTTTCATCTAAATTTTTATTTAACAAAAAACTTTCAATTCGAAGTGTTATTAATTCGTTCACTTTTTAAATTTTAAAGCGCATGACATGTATAAAATATATAAATAATAGTATTAGAAGGGGAAATAAACTGTTTATTATATACAAAGTATAAATATCTTGTAAACTCGCATGTTAAAATTAGAGTGAACAATTAAAATATTGTCAATGTTTTTGGGCAACAAATTGTTTCTTTGAGGACTTAAAAATCAATCTGAAAAGAGAAAAAAAAAAGCCCTTCCACACTAACGGAACTAAAAGCCGTTCCACATCGAATTAAAGGATAAATGGATATTTTAAATCCATACAAATGTTAAGTCGCAAAAAAAGGAAAATAATTCACGTTATTTATATTTTTTTGCGATCCAAATGTTCCTCAAAAACTGAAACGCAAAACTATTATTTTTAATCTATTCGAATTCAGATTTCAGTTTTTGATTGTTTTTCAATTTCAGTTTGAATTTTGGTTTTAGTTGTCAGAATTTTTTTCAGTTCGAGATTTTTTCAATTTCATTTCATAAAGTAATATCGGTTTTATCAATTTATTGATTCAGTTTCCCACCCCTGATATTAGACCCAAACTAGCTTACTTGGTTGGGCATTCTGCCTACTATATGAAAGAATTACACATTTAATTTTAAGCTATAAGGTTCAGTCTCGTAACCGGTACTTCCAAAGGGGGAAGGGGGGGGCGAAATTGTAGAAAGGAGGACCTATTGGTGCAAAGACCTAGCCACTGCGGAGGGGGTTTAGAGTAGTTTATAGTAGTTTGTTGTTTCCAAAAGAAAAAATGTGTGTTTATTTACTAAATGATGTTATATATTATAATATCACATCGTATATTATAACTACGGTTACAAAAGTGGATCTTTAACGAGGGAAAAGTCGTTCCTCGAGTAATAACATTTATGAAGACAACGGATGAAATTACCTTGCATTTTACAGGACGCGTAATAATCAGAGGACTACAGTTTAGCAAATGTCATAACACGTTTCCCGTCAATCAGCGAAGTTAACCGACATTGAGTCTGGGTAGTAATTAGATGGGGGACCGTCCTCCGCGTCCAGATTATGTAGCGATCCGTGGTTCAGATCCCGCATAAAGCTGTAGTTTTCTCGTTATATGACCTTAGATAGATGTTGCGAAGGATGTTAATCAACTCTCTCAACTAACCGATTTGTAATGAGTGCTCGTTAGCTCAGTGGTAGAGCACCGCAAAACTGCTTCTATGTCGTTCAGTTACTGAGATTAGCTTATAAACTAAGGCCATCTTTGAATTAGATTTGGAAGTCCAACCCTTATTTCAACTTCTTCACAACAGGACTAACATCTTTACCTTGAGCGAGCATACACGTATAACAAACTTGGAAAGAATAAAGCAAAATTTAGTAAAGAATTCATTCTCTTTATTCTTGATTGAAAGAAAATCCTAAAAGAACTTTTTATCAAAACATTTGAAGGACAGGACCGGAAATAATTTCATTATATATTTCCAATCCCAAATTGTTGGACAAATTAATAAAGAAAATAAGATACAAAAAGAAATGAGAGTATTAAACAGCACATTTTGACCAAAGATAATAAGAAACTGATAGGAAGGAGCTAAAAACCTCAACGTATGTCGACAAATAGGTGATGAGGAAGCTTCTAATAGTGGCTGTATCCTCCAGCGCGGGACGCGTCAACGCGAAGAGACGACGTCAAACCGAAACATTAACGTGCTGGTGGCCAAACTTCCTCAAATCTCAGTGCAGCGGGCTATCTACGGTGGGCCAGACTGGCAGTCGACGGCCTGTTGCGTGGCACGGTCAGAGTGCCGATCGGCTCTCGGGGCCGGACCTATACTAGCGTGCTATTTTTTTCATTTACAGGGAGCAATTGTGTGCTTCCCGGACTACTCTTACTCTCCGGCACCATTAAGACTAATCCAGACCCCACTACAACTTACACATGTCACCATACACAAAGACATAGACACACAGAAGCATAATACACTGGTATGCATCAATTTTGCTGTCAAGGGTTTTGTAAGTGATTCTTATAGAGTTTTTCCTGCTGATTTCGAATCTGCAATCCGTTTTTCTCAATCAGCTCAGGTTATCCGGCTATGGCCTCATAAGTAAAATAGAATTTTTCGTGATTTTGTCAAAGCGGAATTGGAACAGTAACATCTATCATCACTTGTTTCACTTGTATAATATCTTTTTTTACTTTTCAGGCATATAGATAAAATATTTCATAATGAATAGAGCGTGTAAAAATGATCCCAATAGATTCTGCTACATATGTGGGACGGTTACCATGCCAAATAACCAGTCCCAAATCACTAAATTTGTGAAGACAATGTATAGAGCATACTTTGGAATTAAGCTAGGGGACCAGGACAAAAATTTCGCCCTCATATGTGCTGCAAGACGTGCATTGAAAATTTGAGAAGATGGAGCAAAGGCAGAGCGAAATCTTTGCCTTTTGGAATTCCCATGATTTGGAGAGAAGGAAAGGATCACGTGACAGATTGCTATTTCTGCATGACAAACCTCCAAGGTGGGCTTATAAATTTATTTTTCTTAAATATTTTGAATCCTCGAATGAACTTGACATAATATTCACCATAATGTAATATTCACCATATATAGCATAATATTCACCATAATGGTAATCATACATTTACATATACATATTGTTATAGAAAATACATTTACACATACATATTGTTATATAAGTTACATTTACATATACAATGATTGTATATTTTCTTTCTTTTTCATTCATATTGTCCCCGAAGGGACAATATAAATGAAAAAGAAAGAAAATATACAGACTCCATCGACCTATTTCATATCTTACAGACCGCAGCCTTCCCTCACGAGCCGCCACTGTCTGAATGCTTCTTCTATTTCATATGCAAGTTTTATATCCATGTTTCTGTGTTTCTATTTTCAGGAGTTAACAAGAAGAATAAACACATTGTTGTATACCCTGACATTCCTTCTGCTATGAGACCTGTACCCCATGGTCCTGAAATTCCAATACCCGACCCACCTCAAACCCTGGACTTCGATGATTCTGATGATGAATCAATGACCAATGCCAATGACCAGTCCCAGTCGTATATACCTCAAAATACCGCTTCAAATGAGCCGAGGCCTCTCAACCAGGCCAAACTTAATGATCTTACCAGGGATTTAGGACTTTCCAAATTAGCTGCCGAGATCTTGGGCTCACGACTTCGAGAGGACAACTTGCTGGCTCCGGGAACAACATTCTCTGGTATAGGAAACGAGAGGAAGAATTCCGCAAGTTTTTTGCAGTGCACGAAAATACCTCTTCCTTAGTGTACTGCTGCAATGTTGAGGGCTAATCGAATCCTTGGGCCTGCCATATAACGCATCAGAATGGAGGCTATTTATAGACTCGTCTAAACGAAGTTCGAAAGCAGTACTTCTCAACATTGGGAATAGGGTTGCATCAGTCCCTGTAGCACATTCCGTACAACTTACTGAGAGCTACGATAACATGAAAATTTTACTGGATGCTCTCGTATACGACCAACATAACTGGAGGATCTGTGGAGATTTGAAGGTAATACTAATATCATAAGTAAACTATTGCTATTGACTATGTTGTTTTTCCAAAGGTTATTTGAGAGCGTATAAGAACACTTAACTTCCCCACAGAAGTGATACAGTCCAATGCATAGATTTTTTTTATCTGATAGAACAAATTCTCTAAATTCTTTAAATATTTTCATTTTTTTTCAGATTGTGGCATTTGTATTGGGAATGCAAGGGGGATACACGAAATACCCATGTTTCCTCTGCAAATGGGATAGCCGAGCGGATGAGAAGCACTATGCACAGCGTGAATGGGCATCCAGAGAGAATTTTGGACCTGGGTCGCATAATGTCGTTTCAGTGCCCCTTGTACCACCAACAAAAATTTTGCTCCCACCATTTCATATTAAGCTGGGCTTGATGAAAAATTTCATCAAATCAATGAATAAGGAGAGTTCAGCATTCCGATATCTCGAGAGTAAATTTCCTCATATATCTGATGCTAAACTAAATGCTGGGGTTTTTGATGGTCCTCAAATTCGAACTTTGATCAAGGATACTCAGTTCGAAAACGCAATGACTCCAACTGAGAAGAATGCCTGGCAGGCATTCAAATCAGTTGTCACTGATTTTCTTGGCAAGCGTAGAAGTCCAGAATACGAGTCCGTTGTCGAAAACTTGATGGAAGCTTTCAAAGCTCATGGGTCGCGCATGTCCATAAAAATGCACTTTTTGTGGTCCCACTTGGACTATTTTCCTGAAAATTGCGGGGATTATAGTGAGGAACAGGGTGAACAATTTCACCAAGATATCAAAATAATGGAAGAGAGGTACCAGGGAAACTGGGATATCAATATGCTGGCGGACTATTGCTGGTGTTTGAAGAGAGACGTGCCCGAAGAAAAACACAGACAGAAAGCAAAAAAAACTTCATTCCTTCCTCAATAAACTTTTTTCCATATTCATTGTATGAATAAAAGTATTTATTCACACAATGTTTTCATTTTTCACGAGTGTTCTTATAATATTACTCGTATCTACAGTGTTTAAGCTAAAAAAAAATCAATAAATTTGGGGATAAAATTGGACTTATAATGAGTGGCCAATAGAGAAAAAACCTGACCTGATTGAGGAAAACCAATGTCATTTTCGAATTCAGCATGGTCGAATTATATAATATGAGTTGAAAAAACCCTCACAGCAGACAAAAAAATTTCATATGCATACCAGTGATATGAACATATTACAGTACAACGTAGATGGCCTCACAAACAAAATCATGCAGCTTTGGGAATTTGTACACAAACAAAACATTCACATAGCACTTATACAAGAAAAAAAACTAAAACGCACACGCAAAACACCTACCATTCCTGACTTCACGGCGATCCGTCAAGATCGTACTGGGCAGGGCCGTTTCCTGGCATAAGCAGACTAAGCGGCCGCTTAGGGTTCCGATGCTACTAGGGGGCCCCTAGACAGGCTCCCAGGTCATAGCTCAGTGGGCAAGAATAGGAAGAGAGCTGAAGTTATTATTAATATTATTGTTATTATTATTATTATTATTGTCGTATTAATTAAAGTTTTTGTATGAGACAAATGTGATAAAACGGAGACAAACGAAACGTTTTCGTCGTTGTGTGTAAATAACTATTGTGAGATCTTATTTCTATATTAGTTAACTTTATTCTTACTATATGCTTATACTTTCCTAAATGCTTAATTTTTCTAGTATTGTAAAACATTATTTCACTAATTTACTAATTATTAAGAGATTTTGTAACACTTTAAAACCTAGGATTATTTTCGTTATGTTTTCAAGTTTATCTGAAAAAGATGAGGAAAGAATTAATGTGAATTTTGTTGGTTAAAACCTAAATGGTCTGATTATTTGAATGTATTTGATTAACGTTACAATTATAACAATTATTATTATTATCATCATCATTATTATTATTATTTAGCAGATTAGTTGTGGTTAACTAGATGTGACTTCGTGCATCTTGGAAAATGAAACATTATCATCCATCAGGAGCTGAAAAACGGAAAAAGAAGAAAATAGAGGAGGAGAAGCTTTCCAGTAGCACAGGTGAGATGTGCCACTTGTATATTCTTATTACAGTTCAGGCAACTAGGTTAGGTAGACCATCAAGCTAGGCAAGTGCTCAGGAATCGTGTAGAGTAAGCTAGTCTCTGTAATATTTATAATATTTCGAAATGTGAAATTTAATGGATCACATCGCCTCAAATTCTGTTCACACAGATCAATTACACTGTGTAACACTGATTCTGTTTATTAGAATTTTTATGTTTTTATATGCATTTGTGGGCGCTGAGTCCAAATCTGGCCTTGGTTTGTGTGTATCATCAATGGTTTCAGAGATAATCCATTTTTCATGTTTTACCAGTATAATGTTATTATGGGCGCAACAATATCAGAATAATCAGGAATTGTTGAGAACAATCTGGATGTTCGTTGACAGTTTCTTGCTCTAGAAATTGCCCGAAACTTCCACTGTGCTATATAAAGAAGAACGCAGAGTCTGAGAAGTCAGTAAGTGTGAGCACACACAGAAAGCAGGTTGTTTGTCTGATGGTTACCAGCACTGAGGTACTGTGTTTCTGTGCTGACGATTTGAGTGTTATCGATCCTTTTTCATTGCGAACATTATTTCAGTGTTGTGAATACATCTTTTTTCTGGAATCTGTAATCTATTGCAGATTTAATAACTCTTCTCTCTATATCTGCAGGTTATGATTAATGTAGTACAGTTTGGTAAAGAGAATGGCAACTAGAGCTTGTAAACACTCGCCGGATATATCTGCTACGTTTGTGGGTATTACATAGGCCCCAAGCAAGTATCGCACAAGATTGTGAAAGGCACCAAGTTCTGGATCGCGTATCAGCTCTATTTTGGTATGCCTATGGGTGACCAAGATAAGACCTGGGCACCCCATGTGATCTGTGGAAGCTGCCGCTCCACACTTGAAGGGTGGCTGCGGGGAGTACGCAAGGCAATGCCCTTTGCGGCACCCAGAATATGGAGAACCAAAGAGCCACCACGACGATTGCTACTACTGCATGGTAGATGTTTCTAAGTACAGGAAAGTTAAAGGAAGGCAGACTCTTCAGTATCCAAGCATAGTGTCGTCCATAGCTCCTGTACCACATGGCGAAGGTCTTCCAATACCACGTCCACCAGAACAGGTATCTATCCATTACTTTACCTTCTGTATTTACAGACTGTGGGTCATTATGTGTCGATTTTTCTTAGTGCTGATGCTCTTCTACATATATAGTTATGCCTATATTTTGTTTCTTTGCTTTGCAGGTTGAAAATGAGGATGCAGCTAGCTCATCTGAGATGTCGGCTGGTGAGGACAGTCATGATGAAGAATATACAGTAACTTTCAGTACAAACTCTCACTTTCCAAATCAAAGGGAATTGGACGACTTAATTAGAGATTTGGGTCTGACGAAATCAGGCTCTGAGCTTCTGACCTCCAGACTCAAAGAGTGGAATTTGCTTGGAGAAGACTGCAAGAGCACTGTATACCGAAAGCGGCATGAGTTTGCAAGGTTCTACGATGTCAATGGCTCTCTCTGTTATTGCAGCGAGGTTAACGGTATATTCACAGCTATTGGGTTAACACATATACCCTCAGAGTGGCGCCTGTTTATTGACAGTTCAACTCGGAGTTTAAAAGCTGTTCTACTCCACAATGGGAACAAATATCCATCTATACCAGTTGCACATTCTGTTCAAATGAAAGAGGACTATGAAAATGTCAAACAACTGCTCACTCAAATCAGGTATGAACAATATAACTGGGACGTGTGTGGTGATTTCAAAATGATTGGTTTCCTGTTAGGTTTACAAGGAGGGTTTACTAAATATTTATGTTTTCTTTGCCTGTGGGATAGCAGGGCTTCAACTGAGCACTATAAAACAGTTCCGTGGCCTCCACGTGAAGGACTGGAACCAGGAAAGTACAATGTACTCAGGAAACCTCTTGTGAAGCCTGACATAGTTCTGCTACCACCTCTCCATATTAAGTTGGGTCTAATTAAGCAGTTTGTAACTGCGTTAGATTTTGGAGGGGAAGTTTTCCAACAGATTTGGGTCATGTTCCCTAAACTCTCTGAGGCCAAAGTTAAGGCTGGCATCTTTGTAAGACCACAAGTCAAGGCGCTGTTGAATTCAAAGAACCTTGAAACCAAGATGACTCCGATCGAAAGAGAGGCTTGGTGTGCTTTCCGTGATGTTGTTCGTGGGTTTTTAGGCAACCATAAAGCACCAAACTATGAGTTAGTGTCAAATTTGATTAAGTGCTATGGCAAAATGGGGTGCCGTATGTCTTTAAAATTACACTATCTGCATTCACATCTAGACTTTTTTCGTGATAACCTGGACGATGTGAGTGAAGAACATGGCGAAAGATTCCATCAAGATATTCAAACGATGGAGAAAAGGTACCAGGGCCATTGGGATGCTTCCATGATGGGAGACTACGTATGGTCGCTGATCAGAAAGGATAAGAATGTTTATACGCGGAAGTCGCGTTCTTCAGTGCATTTTTAAGGAACGCACACTGCATAACGAGGCTTGTTATTCTCTTATCAGTTCTTCTCATGATATATATTATATCCTTTGCACCATTTTGGGTTTGTCAAACAATTTTGGCTCAATAAACATTAATTTCCAATAGTGTTTTTATTTTCAGAAAATATTTATGTTAGCCTTCTTTATATACTTTGCCGTATATTTTTGAAACGGTTGATGATAGAGCAAAACCAATATCAGTTTTGGAATCAGCGCCCCGAAATCATTAAGAAACGACAGAAAAATCACAATGAACAGAAATTTTTTCAAATTTTGTTACCCAGTGTTATCAAACAAGATAAGGAGTATTTTAGCAAAAATTAACAGAATATGTAACGTTATATTCTTCTCAGGAGCACTACTGAAATATTTGGAAAAGCCATCCTCAGCAAAGCCTGATGAGTATCATGAGCCAACAGCAGGACCATCTTCTATGCAACCTCAAACACCAGTAGAAGTAGAGCCTGATGAACCAACAAGTAGCCCATCTTCTGTTCAGCTTCAAACACCACACACAGGCATTTCTACTGAGCAACGAGAATCAAGATCTGCTCCACCGCTTGATCCGTATGACTGGTCAGTTGTCCTGTCAGATGCCTTGAAGACAGATCTGGTGTCTCAAGGACCATTTCAAATCAGTCAAGATTTCACATTCCCCATTAATTAATAGGGAAAAAATAAAGCGAAGCTAGGGACGTATGTGAGGAAATGAATGTGGAGGGTACTGAAGGAGAAGAGGCTCAGATCCTCAAAAAAGCACTTTGCTTACGAAGCTCCTGACGAACCATTTACAGAAGCCTTAAAGAGGCTGGAAGTCAAATTTTTCAATGTGGTGGTAGATTGTGCCATCGGGTCAATAAATGAGAGATTCAAAACATTAGATGATGTGAGGGACATATTTGGGGTTCTCCTGAACTTCACCACAATGAACAAGGAAGACTTGTCCTGCAAGTGTGAAAAGCTCTCTAAGATACTGAGCTCTGGAGCTGACTCTGACAATGATGGAAGAGAAGTGGCCCTCGAAATTAAGAACTTGCCGACTTTACCTTCACACAACATGACAGCATTGGAGCTTCTCTCCTTCATTCATCAGAAGCAACTGGAGGAACTATACCCCAATCTCTGGGTTGCACTAAGAATTGCCTGCACTCTACCTGTGACAGTAGCGTCAGCCGAGAGGAGCTTCTCTAAGATAAAGCTAATCAAGAACTACCTCATATCATCAATGGGGCAGGATCGCCTCAGTGGCCTTGGCATCATAAGCATCAACCAGGGCGTTGGCAGGGAGATTTCATATGATGATGTTACTGATGATTTCGACCAGAAAAAATCTAGGAGGCAAAAATTTTGAAGATACAAACTGTTCTGTATAACTGTTAGCTATTACACGATTGTATCGTAGAGTTAGTAATTGTTTGGTAGTTGATAATTGCATTATTTTTTTATACATAGTTCTGTCTCATTTAGTCTAAATAATGTATAAGCTAATTTTCAGGAATTTCATGAAGAGTATTTTTTCTTTGTCTTCTGAAAGTACATTTGTTGTTTTGGACATAAATGTTTCATTAAAATTGTTTCATAATTGTTTTTTATTAACACAGCCATTTTATGCGCGCGCGCGCTGAGGTGATGTAGTAAGGCGTGAGTTGGTGGATGGAGGGGTGGGGTCTCAAATGGGTATACTGCTTAGGGCCCCCTAATGGCTAGAAACGGCCCTGGTACTAGGGGTCACGGGGGTTGACTCATCACTTACATACGTAAAAGCATTAGCTACAGTGATGCCACCCAAAACATTACAAACACAATCCAAGCAGATAACACGATAGATATACAGGGAGTTAACATTAAAACACGCGCAAAACACACCACCACGCTCATCAACATTTACATCCCACCAGATAGTTCACCTCAGGTGCCAGCCAATTACAATCCACAGTTACACAATCTGGCCTCTCTCACTAATGTCATCTTAGGGGGAGACTTCAACGCCAAAGACACTAGTTGGTACCTGCACAACCAAAGCAACACCAGAGGCTCCAACATAGCCACACAACTAAACAGCCTCTTCATTCTTAACACTACAGAAGAACATACACACATACCACATCAAGCAGGATACTCAAACTCCTCCCCAGACATAACGTTCTGTTCCCCCTCACTAGCAACACACACACACTGGAGAACATAAAAACAACTGTCATAAGACCACCTGCCCATCATCATTACAACACGTTCTACACTCTGTCCCAACAGCCTTAGGCACACTTACATAAATTACAAGAAAGCTGATTGGGAACAGTTCAAAATACAGACTGAGGAACAATTCACCACATTAAATAGCACATCCATCATAAATATCAATACAACACTCAAGACATTTAATCAGATCATCAATAATGCAAACAAATACATACCCAAGGGCAACATTAGGAAACACAACCCAAATTACACTAGAGAAATAGCCCACCTCATAAGGCAACGTAACAACCTCAAACATAACACACACAAGCCATAAAACAGCAGATACAACAGCTCAACACAGAAATAAGCAACAAACTTAAAGAAAAACAAACAGAAACATTTAGGAAATTCATAACAACACTAAACCACTCCACAGATACATCCAGGCTATACAAGACTATAAACAGCAATATCCACTCTAACAGCGGCATTCACACCTCACACGCGGCTATCTGTCGCAGCCAAAATAATATCCCAACATATTCACAAGATAACATTCTAGTTAATCACTAAGCAAAGATAAGTCACTTAAACAGAGACAACAAGCAGAAACACGCAGACAGACAAAAAGCCAGACACAAGAAAACCTACAGACTCGACACGACCATTACACCCTTCACTACAGACCAGATCACCAAGATCATCAAAAACATTAAGAATTCGAAGGCTACACCTTAAACATTTGGGCCCACAGGGAATACTAGCTCTCACAAACATCAGCACATATTCATATCAACACTGTATTATTCCTGACATATGGAAACAAGGTAAAATTATTACAGTACTCAAACCAAACAAAAATCCAACAGAACCAGCTTCCAATAGACCCATTACTTTACTATGCACACCTTCCAAAGTAACAGAAGACTAATCTTACAAATCACCAACCCACACATACCTATCGCCTACTCAACATGGATTCAGACCTCACCACTCAACCACGACATTACTCACTAACCTCACGCAGCACATCATGGATGGCATCAACTCCAGACGACCAGCTCAACGTACACTATTAGCAACAATAGACATTAGTAAAGCATTTGATGCTATCCCACGATTCCCGCTCATAAACAAAATACTCAACACAAACATGCACAGTAACACCAAAAGTTGGCTCAGCAACTATCTTTCAGGAAGATACTCACATGTCACATTTTATGGCAAGTCATCCAAAAAGAAGCTTTTTCCGAACGGGGTCCCTCAAGACTCTTCTCTCACCAACACTCTTCAACTTATACATGCATGACATTCCAACACCCATAGATAACAAGCTTACCTTATCATCATATGCAGATGACATCACTAACATCCACCCGCAACAACATTGACACCGCTACAAATAACCTACAAACATACATAAACAGTATACAAGACTGGCACACACACAATAGACTCAAAGTAACGCCCACAAAATCAACCATCACCTTGCTAACAAGCAACACAAAAGAACACCAGATAACTCCACAGATTACACTAACCACCACCAACATTCCACACATTCACAGGACCAAAATACTTGGGGTCACATACAACACACCATTCATTTTTTGCAAACCACATTCAGGACATTAAAAACAAATGTACGTCAAGACTTAACACGCTTGGGGTACTAACAGGCACAAACTTTGGACACCAGCAGGAAACAACAACACTCGTATACAAACAATATATTCGCTCAGTTATAGACTATGCTAGCCCATGCTGGGCACCCATTATCTCAAACACACATAAACACCTTACAGACAATACAAAACAACGCACTTCTATCATCACAGGATGTACTCAAACACCAATAGAACACCTGCACATAGAAACAAAAATACTGAAAGTTAAGGAACATTTAGGCGTGAGGGGAACACAATTCATGGCAGCAGCGACAACTAACCCAGAACACCCTTGCCACTACATGTACAATCATGCACCAACACCTCGCACCATTAAGGTAACACCAGAGAGAGAATAACCAAATACTCCATTCCATACCACGCCCCACAGACATCACACAGTACAGAAGACACACACACACACACACCTAACCCACAAAGCACTGACACGACTCGGTCCGAATGCGGTCCTTGGTGCGAAGCCGCCACCCATTGACAGGTCAGAGACCAGCCTGAGCAGATCGGATCGAGTTAACTTAGCACGATTCCGATGTGGACATCACCCCAACTTACAGACATATAAACACAGATTAGACAACTCCACAGACGACACCTGCCACCTGTGCCAGGACACACCACAAACAATTGAACACATTATGACAGATTGTACCGCTGTAGCACAACATAGAACACAAAACAACATCACTAGTGCGCTGAACCTCTGGTCCACTCCGGAGATGGCGATCGGTTACCTGCGTGTCGCCGGCTTGCTCGATCAGGGTGGGCTGATCGGCTAACCAACAACAACAACTTCATCACAACAAGGTCTTAATTTAATTGTCATCCAAATTATATGAATCCTGTTTCATATTTAGATTGAAACTATGGAAGGATTTAAATGCTGATTAAAAAAAATAGTGAATGTAAATTCGTTTAAAACAAAGTTGAAATCCCGATTAATGATGGCATACTAACAAAAATCTAGGATTAATGTCCATTACTATTGTTTATTAATTTCTCGTGTGTAATCTACTGATAGTGTTAAAGACACATTTCTTGTGATTGTTCAGTTCTTATCTCTCATGCGTAATATTGTTTTTTTTGTATGGTATTGGTGTAATACCTTCGATGGTGACCTTGCATTTGTCGTATCAATAATGATCGTTTGAGATTAATATATACTTTAACTATTAATAATACTTATTTATTTATTATTCATTAATAATAACCAGCTGTTTATTTTTAATAAGAGTTCAGTAAAGCCTAAAGCTTAAGGACCAAATTAAATAAAATAAATAGTCCAGCTTCACAATTCTTTGTCATTGTAAATTGCAAAACCAATGTATTTATTTTATTATTAATAAAGTTTATTAAATTAAAAAATTCAATTCAATATTTTTACTAACATTCGACGATAGACCTATTAAGAATAAACAATGTATACGGGGAGAAAGTGGAGTAATAGATGAGTAGGTAGTATTACACATATTATAATTCATTATCACTTTGGACTCGAGTTTTGTGTTGTGGGTAATTAGTTTCCCAAAACTGAAAAGTGTTGGATATCTCTCGAAATACTGAATAGCTAACCATTAACTTTATATTAAGGTCTAATGAGACTCGAAAGATTTTATTATATTTTTAATAATTTATTTATTACGAAACAACTTCAGCGCCGAAACCGTAGCTGTGGGATAAATAAGCGGAAAGGTCAGATACTGTACGATAATAATTAATATGAATACAGCCACTTCATATTCTGAAAGTAAGTCTTAATTTCTTCAATTAAGGAACGCATTGCGAATGAGAATGACTGACTGATTCTCAGAAAAAAAACAACAACTGGGCTATATGATCTGAAAATAAAATGTATGCGGCTTCCGCGAAGTATTCATCACAACATTTCATAAGCCCTCTGGCGCGCTTCTTCTTAGACTTTTAATTAAATACAAGATCTTAGTCTTCATAAAAAAATATCTTTCGTCACACTTTTAAAATCCACTTCAAAGAAAAATTTATTAATGAACCATTTATTGTATTCAATATGCAAAATTACGAAAGGCTTCTACTTTAATAGTTATATTTGGATGTACTGCGTTAATTCATCACGCTCGATCAAACCTAAAATCCTTCGCAGAACTTACGTGAACTGTCATTGTATTAATAATATTTGTCATATGGACTATAGTCTGCCAATAAACATTTTCATTTTCTTTATACGTTCGCCGACATAGTAATTGTTACATAACGTACAAACAGCCAGTCTATCTATACTATTAATACGTTTGCTGGTTTGATCAAGCTTATTTTGCATCCAATCTAGGCAATCCATACTGCGCAAATTGTTATTTATTGATGTGAATTATTAAGTTACTCTATACAATTGCGTATAAACCAAGTTCACAAATTAATAAATCCTATGAAGTGAAGTTAGAATTCATATTAAACATTATATTAAATTAAAAGCATAATGAAACTAGAAATCTGATAAGATTGGTGAGCCGACCGAATTCGAACATTTAGTTCCGCATTACGAATACTCTCATTGAATATAAAAATTAGAATGGTATATTGTTGTTGTTGTTGTTGTTGTTGTTGTTGTTGTTGTTGTTGTTCGCGCGTACTGCGCATACTCTTAGCCACCACAACAAAACTAAATTAAAATTAAATAAAAATAAAAAACTCAAGCAAGCAAAATTTTTATTTCAGACTCAAGTCCGAAAATTATACAAAATCCTGCTTTTAAACCAATAAAAATTAAACTAGAAAAACCGTCGTCACCAGTTTTCCAAGAAATTTAAAACATTACTGACACATCACTAACACTGTTCAAATATTTGAATGATATGTTAATAATTTGACAGGCATCAGCATCACTCTTGATCAGTGTTACTACTACTACTACTAATGATGATAATGTAAAAAAATTCATAAAAATGCTTAAATTGCAAAACATACATCATCATCGATTTTCAAAATACTCATCACAGTAGTTACCCTTCCAAATTATGCCAAAACTGGAAAGACAGATCAAATACATAATACACTTTATTCATGAGTTTGTAAGCGTCTCGTGACTCGATCGGTTAAGGTGCCGCCCGGCAGTGGCCTACGGCTGGGCGGTTTGTCTTTTCTATATCTTATGTCACGATGAAGAGGCCGTGGACAGGCCGGCCACCGCCGCCTTCAACGATCAACACACTCGGGCCAAGCCCAGGTTCGGGCCGCTATCCTTCACCCCTTTCGGGAATATGGGGCATGGACGTTACCTTTACCTTACATATCGAGGAGGAGGAGGAGGAGGAGGAGGAGGAGATCGTAGACACCAATCGACCAGGGAAGTAGTAGTAGTACTCCGGGGGGAGGGGGGCGCTAGGCGGAAGACAGAGTGCTGGAACTCCCGTTTCTTCCGTCACTGCCCTCTTTAGCTGGTCTATCTACCCTGTGAGCAGTCCAGCACGCTCTCAAACGCGCACTTCTCCCTTTATTCTTCACCACGCATACGTGCATTTCACACACTACGCAATCTTTTCAAAATTTGTATTAAAAAAAAAAAAAAAAAATGCCATTGTGGGCCTCAGAGACCTTGATTTTGGCTATCTCCTCCTTATATAGGGTGGGGGGGGTGGGGGCGTTTTAGCGGGCGCTCGCCCTTGCTCCTCCTTCCTACATAAATTTTTTTTACAAGTTTATGACGATGACGACGACGACGACGTAAATGATTTGTAATTCTTTCACTGCATAAATTATGGCTTTACGAGTCTTATTTCTTGAAATTGGGAAAAATAAAAAGTTAAGAGTGGAAATAATAATAATAATAATTAGATTTTTCTAAATAAAGTCAAGTTATAAATCGTCACTTTTCTCGACAAAGAGAAATTTTTAATGGATGAGAGCAGACTGAAAAATATTCTACACAGTTACGAACATTTGGCGTGACAATAACTGTAGTAATAACTACGTGGTAAGTTAATCTAATCATCTTGCGTACCGAAGTACATCTGAGAAGCAATAGGGCAGATCCGTAGGACCATCTCGGATCAAAATCTTTAGCAACTGCGTTCTGACTTAGGTACGGGCGCTGGAGATTCTCAATGTGCCGCTCACATTTTGCTACTGATTTAGAGTCCGTCAATTTAAGTTTAAGAGAAGCGTTTTCAGAAGAATCCAAAAGCAAATAAATCAATGGGCTTACATGAAATAATTTATTAACTTAATATTCAATGAAATAATTTATTAACTTAATATTCAATGAAATAATTTATTAACTTAATACATATGCGGTGGTGGAGGTGCGCCGAATAAATTCTTCCAAGAGAATGGGAATTTCCAAGTATCTGTTTCCTGCAACAAATATGAACAGGAAAATAAAGTTAATTACCTTTCAATAAAAGAACTAACTGGTGGTCGATTATTGCCTATTAAAAAGTAACGTGATACTTCTACCCTACTGAGACGAGAACGAGAACGAGAAAACGAGGAAAAGCGACATTATAAAACTTTGCGTGTGGAGATTAATTAAATCTACGAGTACAATGTCTAATTTCATTTAAGCAAACTTTTGCCAATTACACTGACTTTTTTTAACGTCAGTTACCTAAAGAAAAATGTTAGCGTACCTAATTAGGTGGACATTATGCATACTTTTGGATTATAGTGTTTTTACTACAAAATTTAAGCGCGAGATAGCTAAAATATGAAACTACTACTATTCCAAGAGTTAACATCTCTATTATGTCTTACTTGCCAAATATAGTCAATAGACAATATATGTTAAGTGCAGTGGTGGGCACGCGCAACGATTTTTGTAGCGCCGCAACCGCAACTCTGCTGAAATAGTTGCGCCGCAAGCGCAACCCTTTTCAAAAAGTTGCGCCGCAAGCGCAAGCGCAACCAAAAATGTTGCGCCGCAACTGCCCACCTTTGCATTTAACGTATATCTGCAGTGGTGGGCACGCGCAACGATTTTTGTAGCGCCGCAGCCGCAACTCTGCTGAAATAGTTGCGCCGCACGCGCAAGCGCAACCCTTTTCAAAAAGTTGCGCCGCAAGCGCAACCAAAAATGTTGCGCCGCAACTGCCCACCTTTGGTTAAGTGTAAAAAAGGAAATTTTAGTCACGAGGTCTTCAAGTTTTCAGAATTCAGATACAATTTTCATTCAATAAAAATGTTCCTAAGTTTTAGTTTGCAAAGAAGATAAAAAAATTAACTCAATAAATGAATATTCAGTGGTAAAAATAAATCTGACCCTTAAGCTTTAGACTTTGCTTGGCTCTCGGATTACCGCCATTTTCTTTTCGTTCAAAACTTTATTTAAGTCACATTCTTTCACTGACTTCAAGACGGATTTGTGGAAGTTTATGGATTCAAGGTTTAGCCATTCGTCTGGACACTCAGTACAGGGCAGCAGGGTCCTAACTTCAGGCTTCTACCATGAACCCAGCCCACAATAAGACTGAATAATGCCTAGACCAGTGGTGGGAAAAAAGTAATCGATTACAAATAAAAATTACTGACGTCTGAAAAGTAACAAAGTATAAAGTAGAAACTACTTCTCAGGATTAATTATAATATAATTAATCCAGAGAAGTAATTTCTACTTTATACTTTGTTACTTTTCAGACATCAGCAATTTTTATTTGTAATCGATTACTTTTTGCCCACCACTGACCTAGGCTAGCTGCGGCCCGAGGGTTGAGCTCGCCACAGTAACGGTAGCGTAGGCCAATATAGGCCCAAAATTGGAATGACTGAAGGCAAATTCTTTACTTAAAGCTTATAAATGTGTAAATTTGATATAGCATCGTCTTCTAACATCACTAAAATATATTTTCTTTTACATATATGCCGAAATAATGCAATAAATTCTTGAAATACCTTTGATTTTGCAGACGACAAATTGCCTGGCTATGCGCGATGGAAATCGCAATAGAGCAACTCGCTCCTCCATCAGGCCAGGTCTAGAGGTGGGGCCACCAGTTTGACCTTCGTCAACATGAGGCCATTTAGAGCTATTGAGGTTATCCATGCGAGATAAACGACCTAAAGCTATATTTTATTTTCAGATTTTACAAAATAATTAAAATCAGCTAATTATCTTTAAACTTAGAAGGAGATTGCAGATACCAATCGACCAGGGAAGTACTCCGTTGGGGGAACGTTAGGCAGGAGACAGGGAGTGCTGGAACTCAATAACTACTGCAACATTCGTGGCCTTTCCTCAAATTTCCAATCTGTTGAACACCACCTCTCTTCCTCTAAACCTCACTTTCTCTTCCTCACTAAAACTCGGGTGCCTGGGACAACTGACAGCAACCCCTTTTCTGGACTCTCCTACTTTCTCTATACTTAATTTCATTCCAAATGTTGATGTTGCGTATTTGTACGCAACGACCAAACTTACTTTCGTATTCCCGAACTTGAAACCTCCGAATTCTACACCCTATGGCTGCGGCTTAATTGTCAATCTCAAACTAAATACATCTGCACTGTCTACATTTTTCCTAATTCTGATGACTATTCAAAACTTTTTGACTACCTGACTTCCAAAGTAAAATACATTTTATCCCACTCTTCTTTTGATGAAATCTCCATTGGGCTTTCCTCCCATTTCACTGACAACATTGGTGAACTAGCTTACAGCTTCTCTATCCTGAATGATCTAGAACAGATTGTACAGCACCCTACTCGTATCCCCGATCGCCTCGGATTCTGGATTTATTTCTCACCACTGATCATCCTTCTTACCGTCAAACTTTTTCTCCATAGGACTCCTCTAACCATAACCTTATATCTGTTTCCTGTCCTATCGCTCCAATTCGGCCTTTCGATCCTCCCAAGAGGAGGCGCTGTGGCCCTTAGACAGTATTTCTGTGATTTCCCATGGAATGATTACTGCTTCCGTGGCCGGGGCTGCTCCGAGTGCGCTGACCGCATCACGGTGTTTCTCTCGGCCATAGAGGCGTATATTCCATATTGTATTGCTACTACTCATCCAAAAAAAAACTTAGTTTAACTTTGCTTGCTCTAATGCTATCCGCAAAGAGGGGAGGCTTTCAGAAGGTACCGTCGCCATCCAACTCCTGACTCTCGTTTAACTTATATTTCTGCCCGAAATCGGGCAAAATCTGTTCTTCGACTCGCCAAAAATTCTTTCATCAGACAAAAATGTGAAAACCTATCCAATTCTGATTCTTCTTGCTCTTTCTGGCACCGAGCCAAGAACATCTTCAACAACTTTACCACTACTACTTTCCCCGCTCTTTTTCCATTCTGACGGCTCAGTTGCCGCCTCTTCCCCTGATAAAGCTGAACTCTTCGGTCAGACTTTCGCCTCCAACTCAGCCTTGGACGATTCCGGGGCTGTTCCTCCATCTTCTCCTCCCTCTGATTCAATTATGTTTGAAATTAGAATCTCTTCCAAAGATGTTTTTTCTGCCCTCTCTGGGCTCAACTCGTGGAAAGTGTACGGTCTTGATGGTATCCCTCCTCCTGTTCTCAGGAATTGTGCTTCTCTGCTGACACCCTGATTAGGTAAACTCTTTTCGTGTTTGTCTTTCATTTGGTACTTTTCCTTCTTGCTGAAGTTCGCTTTCATTCAGCCTGTCCCTAAGAATGGTGACCACTCTCAATCCTTTAACTATCGTCCAACTGCTTTGATTTCTTGCCTTTCTAAAGTGTTTGAATCTATCCTTAATAAGAAGATTCTTAAACACCTCTCTTCTTGCAATACTATTTCAGATCGTCAGTATGTGTTCCACAAGGGACGTTCTACTGGTGATGATCTTACACATCTCTCCGACTCTTTCGGGAATTCGGTGAAACCTTTGCTACTGCGCTCGACATATCAAAAGCTTTTGACAGAGTCTGGCACAAATCTTTAATTTCCAAACTGCCCTCCTTCGGTTTCTATCCTTCTCTCTGTGCCTTCCTCTCTAATTTCCTTTCTGGCCGATCTACTGTTCTTCTAAAGCTATTAACGGTGGTGTTCCTCAGGGCTCTCTCATGTCATCCACTATTTTCCTTTTACTTATCAATGACCTATAAGTCGCACTTCCTGTCCTATCCACTCCAATGCCCATGATTCCACCCTTCACTTCTCCACCCGCTTCACAAAGCGTCCCTCTCAACAGTCACTCCATGCTTCACGTAAACCGGCTACGGTACACCCGATCTCTGGTCTTTCTACTATCTCTGATTGGGCAGAGAAAACCTAATTGCTTTCAATGCTTCACAAACTCGGGTTTCTTCATCTGTCTCCTCGTCACAATCTTCCACACGACTATCCCCTTATCTTCAACAATACACAATTGAATCCCCCCTTCTCTTAGCATTCTTGGTGTTTCCTTTTCTCATGATCTTCTCTGGAAAGATTATATGTACGCTCTTTCTAAAACAGCTTCTAAGTTGTGTGTGCTGTACTGGCTCCGTGGTTTCTTCACTCCCACTCAGTTGCTGTCTCTGTAGAGGGGTCTTGTCCGCCCGTATGGAATACGCTTCTCATATATGGGGTGGCTCAACCCACACAGCTCTATCTGACCGGATGGAATTAAAGTTTTTCGTCTGATCAATTCCCCACCTCCTACTGACTGACTTCAATCCCTCTCTCTCTCTCTCTTTACTATCATTATTATAACGGACACTGTTCTTCTGAACTCCGTAACTGCATGCCTTCTCCTTTCAGGAAAGCAAGCAGTACCCGACTTTTGACACATTCTCATTCCCTTTTTGTCCAACTCTTTAATGCAAGGGTTAATCGGTATTCATTACCGTTCATCTGTTCAACCAGTCAACTCTGGAACAACCTTCCTCGTCTCTGACCTCCAATCTTTCAAACGCAGTGTCCAGGGATCTCGAAAACTTTGGCTCTCTTCTTCCTTCATGGGGGGGTTGCCGGCGTTCGCCCTTGGCTACTCCTTTCTGCATAAAAAACTACTTACAAAGCTACAGAAGTAGCCTACATTATTCGAAGTAAAATATACATATTTTTACACAATTTAGAAACTCTCTTTTAGTCATGAAACTGTCCACCTTTTTTCTTAAAACTATGGAGCTACTATTTACCACATCATAAGGCAAATTATTCCAAAAATATACTACTCCGTGACTAAAATGTATTTTTGTAGATCCAGTCTTCAAATCTGTTTTCTAATTTTCTTATGTCCTCGAGTTTTTGTCAGACTCTAAGAAAAAAATATACATATAAATTGTTCAAACCTGAAAACGTTTTGAACAACTGTATCATATCTCCCTGCAAACAATGTCCCTCAAACCTAAACATGTCCAATTCTCTTAACCTTTCAATATACTCTATTCCAATCTTCTTTGGCTTGGGATAAGTTCGGCTGCCCTATGTTGCAAACCTTCAAGCACATCTACATCGTGCATATGGCGATGTGACCACGGTCGATTGCATTATTCTAAGCGAGGCCTAACACAAGAATTATATAATTCCTAGAGGACTTTCTTACTTTTGTAACCGACATTCCTCTCAATACCTAAAATTTTATTTACCTTATTCCAAGGCTCCTCTAAGCAGTGCTTGGAAAACATTAGATTACTACTAACTATAATGCCAGGATCTTTTTCCTGACTAACATCCTCCAGCCAGTTTCCCCGCACTTCATAACTAAAGTTCTCATTATTTCTGCCAAAAAGAGGGACTTCGCATTTTTTAACAAAGAATTCCATTTGCCATCTACTAGCCAAACCAACTAATCTATCGAGATCCTTTTGTAGTTTACAATCATCTATATTTGTTACTGGGACAACTAATTTTGTATCACCTGCAAATTTAAGTATTTTACTACCTACTCCCTTCTTTAAATCATTTAGATATACAATAAAGAGTAATGAACCTAAACTGATCCTTGTGGTATCCCACTTTCTGCCACCCTGATTCATAAACATTTAAAATTACTGAACCTTGTCAAATGTCTTGCTTAAATCAAAACAACATATGTTATGTCCATCATCCACCCAATTACAAATTCTAAAAAGTCTAAGAGATAAGACAAACAAGACCTTCCTGATCCAAATCCGTGAGCTGAGAACATAAAATAAGATTAAAATTATCCAAGTGCCATTGAATATAATTCTTTCTTGTATCTTCCTTACCAATGATGTTAGACAAACAGGCCTATACTTTACTACCCCCTTTTTCACTACCCTGACAATCCTCGGATAACTGCATAATTAATAGATCTAACAAACAAAATAAATAGTACCTGAGATAAGCTATCCTCCCCTTTCCCAAGAATGGTATGGGGAATGCGGGAATGGACGCTTTGTTTCTCTCTCTGTATTAATATAAAAATAACAAAGGAATAACATCGAGATTCATTCTATCTGTATCCAAGAGTGTATAAAATATCAGTGAATCCATGGATATAGGTTATTAAATGAAATGTACTGAGTGTAAGTAAATGTAATATAGTTTACACAGTCAAAACTATCACGAGTTAAAATATATATTCAGTCGAAATAATCATCTCAGAAAAGTTCTGAAGACAGGAAAACGGTCATAAAACCAAACTCACGTAGCTGTCTCCCATTCAAACGAAAAGAGTTTTTTTTTTTAATTGAACCATTACCGTAATAGATAACATGACCATGCCCACCATATTCGTAACGGATCTTTTCCGTTCTACCCCAGCAACAATTTCTAGTGTAGTTTTACTTGCTGAATTCAATAATACTGTATATATTTTATTTTGGAGAAAGTATTCGTGCTTTAATTAGTTATGGTTATAATTATTAATTTTTCTCTCTCTTTTGTAGATATTGTTATGGATGATAAATGGAATTTCATAAACATAGTTAAGGAAATAACGTTCTACCCCAGCCTTCTTTAGTTAACCTTTTAAGGCTAACTAACGAAAATATCACGACCTGACCTGACCTAACCTAACCTAACCAATCGTCAAGGGCGTACAGTTGATTCAGCTAAACAAAGGAACAAGAGACATTGGGGAACATCTAGAAATATGATAGATTCTTATTTATGTGAATTTCTGTGGAGGACAAGACAAAAAGGAAAGGACATTTTTATTGAAATCTTAAATGCAATCTCTACTTTTAAATAAAATAAACGGACTATAACTCTTTTGTTATTAATTTCTCCAAAATAAAATATATATTATTGAATTTAGCAAGTAAAATTACAGTAGAAAATATATAGTTTCATTTTTTGTTGCTGGGGTAGAACGGAAAAGAGCCTTCGTAACTTAATCATTTTAGCAACGACTGAAAACGAAGCGATCAGGCGTGATTTCTGTCAAAAATTACATGCCCAAATATATGAATTGGGACGACAGAAAAATCTCTCTCGTGTCGAACGCGAAACAAATTATGGCATCAAATTTCTGAGAGAGAGAGAGTTACAAGGAGTTACAAGGAAAAGAAGTACCTCAAAAGGCCTTGCGGCCCATACCGAGGAGGTACCAATGGCAACGGGTGCCAGGGAAAATTTTGTAAAAGTTTATTTTTCTTTCAACTATCCTAGCAGTAGTAGAAAACTGGATAGAAAAGTAGAAGGCTCTCTCCCCACCCTCCGCTCCCTCCCTGCCAGAGGCAGGTACGGAAAAAGGTTGAAGAAAATACCTTGACCCTGGAAAAGTAGCCAAGGAAATTTTACAGGAAAGTGGAGAATATATAAATAGCTCTATATTTAGCTTGCTCACAGAGACACCGAGCATTTGCCATTTTTCGGACCACTCTCCTATCCTACCTAGGTCCGCACGCAGTTCCTCGATCGCTTCGGGCGTCCCAACATTGGCCCCAAGCTTGGTGTCATCAGCGAATTTGGCGATCCGACTGACGATGCCACCGTCGATATCATTTATGTAAATGATAAACAACAGTGGCCCCAAAACGGAACCCTGAGGAAACCCACTAGTGACCGAGGCCCAACCCGAACTAGCCCCTTTAATTACAACCCTCTGCCGCCTATTCTTCAGCCAGTTTTCTACCCATCTACCTATTTCCCCACCGATACCCAGCGCGCGCACTTTCGCCATTAGCCGGCGGTGAGGTACCTTATCAAAGGCTTTCTGAAAGTCGAGATAAAGTATATCAATCGCCCTACTCTTATCATACTCACCCAACATGACGTGGAAAAACTCGAGCAAGTTGGTGAGACACGACCTATGCCGTCTAAACCCATGTTGGGAGTCTCCCAAGCAGCTTGTAGGAATCCAAATAGTCAACGATCCTATCCGCTATTATCCCCTCTAATAATTTACCTACAACTGAAGTGAGACTAATGGGACGATAGTTCCCTGGACTTTCGTGATCCCCTTTCTTAAAGATAGGGGTCACGTTGGCTTCCCTCCAGTCACCTGGCACCTGGCCCGTTTCCAACGATTTGTTGAAGACTGTAGCCAGGTGGGGAGCCACCTGGTCGCGCACCTCCCGCAACACTCTGGGGAGAAACTGGTCTGGCCCAGGAGCCTTAAATGCGCTCAGTTTGTCTATTCTATCGGCAACGACTGTCGCGGTACATCGAACACTATCCAGGCCAGCACCTTCGTGCCTCACGCCTGGCTCGGGGATGATGCGGGTGTCCTCCCTGGTGAACACTCCCGCAAAGTACTCATTAAGCACATTGGCGAGGCTTGCCACCCGTAGTTCTTCGTTACGTTTCGCTAGCCTAATCTTCGCCTTCACTTCCCTACACAGGCGGACATACGCTTCAGTGTTCTCGTGGGAACGATTGGCCTTCGCCCTCCTATACGCTACTTTCCTATTTCGCATAGCCGAAGCGATGTCACGATTGAACCACTTAGGCTGCGTTGAAGCAGGGGTGACCGGTTTTGAGGGTATGGCAGCAGACTGCAGCACCATAAACTCGTCCCGGAATGCACTCCACACTCCCTCAACATCGCCGCAGACCTCTAACCCCATCTCTCCTACGCTATCCCTGAGGCTAACAAAGTTCGAGCTTACTGCCTCGCGAGTTACTACGCTTCACCCGAGGGACGCACACACGGAACCTAATAAGACCGTGATCACTCCCGCCCAACGATTCGTCAACGGTGAGGCCAGTGACGAGGTTGTCTTCGGTCGTGAATACTAAGTCTAGAACGCTTTCGCCTCGTGTAGGCTCGTTGACCCACTGAGTGAGGAAGTTCTCATCAGCAAAGTCAACTAGCCTCCTCCCTTCAGCATCAGCAGTCTTGTTTTCCCACTTCATGCCGCGACAGTTGAAGTCTCCTAAAACTACACACACCCTGTCCCCTAGCAGGCTACTGAGTTCGGTGTACAAGGCTGTATCCTCCTCGAGGAGGAGATGCGGAGGTCTGTACACCAAGATTAACCTATAGCTCGTCCCTCCCACATTCAGATCGACGCCAAGCAGCTCCCGTTCCGACCGGAACTGGCAGTCAACCGGACTCAACGTGTCTCTGACGTATATTAGTACCCCACCCCCCTCCCCACGGGTGCGGTCTTTGCGAAACATTCTATACCCAGGAATTTCGAACTCCCCAACGTAGTCCCTACGATCAGTATGAATCCAGGACTCGGTGATAGCAACGATATCCTGGTATTCTGATGCTAAGAGCGCCCGTAGCTCGCAAAACTTGTTCCTAATCGACCTAGCATTAAAAAGCATTGCACGAAGGGAGCCACCCCTATTCTGACCACCCCCTAGCACGACCCGTTTCCCGAACAGCCAGAGCTGTCGGGAGTTGAAGAGCCCCTCACTAACGAGGGGACAACTTCCGCAGGAGACTGAGCCCCCTCCAACGTAGGAGGAGGGTCACCCACCTGTACTTCGACGCACCCTTCAGTTGAAGGTACGTCCGCCACCGGCTCATCCTCATCTCTCCCCGGTGGGGGCCCATCATCTCTCCCCGGTGGGGGCCCATCATCTCTCCCCGGACTCGACCTCACCATTCTGTATAGGTGCCGGTCGAGCAGCGCGCCTAGCACACCTTTACCCTTGTTATTGAGGTGGACACCATCCCTCTGGTAAAGGTCCCACCTACCCGAAAATGCATCGAAGGGATCAATAAACTTCACGCCCAGCGGAACGCACAAGTCTTGTACCCTCTCATTGATGCCAATGACCTTACTGAGCGCGTGGTCACTGGCATTCATTCGCGGTAAAATACCCATTAACATTCCCCTGTCTGTCTTCAGTTTTAGATCATCCGCAAGACATGATCTCGGTGATGATCCCTTCTGTAAGACCTACCCCACCGCCTTTGAGGAACAGGTCATTGCCACCAGCGTGGACAACGATCGCAGTCCTCCGACTAGCCACGCGCACC